>JAZKJV010004741.1:0-406709 GCA_037367405.1 Ottelia alismoides | reverse complement strand
TAATGAATAAAAATATAAAGAAAAGGAAAATAAATAGAAATGATTTTATAAAATATTTCTCAAAACATGAAAGTTGTTTCTTATTTTATGTACTATTTTAGGTGATTTTATTTTTTTATTACTTTATTTATTATAGGTTAATTTTTTATAAGTGTATTTATAGATATAAGTACCTATATACTGTGTATTTGATTTTAATTTTGTATTTTAAGTTTTATTATCATATATACACACAGTTATTAAACATTTTTTTCCATATTTTTTCTTCATTTTTTTGATTTTATTTTTATACTTAATTTCCTATGGGTATGTAAATTATTGGTATAATATACATATATAACTTATTATACTATTTAATTTAATGCTTTTTTAATAACTTTATTTTATGTTTGTATTTTCAATATCTTTTATATAATATTTACAAGTATTTTAAAATATAAAAATAGTAAAAGTTAAGGAATAAATTAAATGAATTAATTGTATAGATAGATAGTACAATAGGGCACAAAAGCCAACTTTTGTATCTTGACCTCATTTTTGATGAAACTTCCTTCATTAAATAGATAACTTAATTTAGGAATAATGAAGGTAAGTTTGGTGACTTTTGAGTTCATATGGATAAGATATGGCTCTATGAAGTTCTTTTTGCAGCTTTTCTTCTGTGTATCGCAATCATACTGTACATTATTTTTGTATGCAATTATTTTTGTAATTCTATATGTATTTTTGTGTACATGTTTTGTGTTGAAAATATCATTATTTTAGATGTGTAAGAGTGTGTACAAATTAGTGTAAGTTTGGTAGTATATGTAGTTTATTGGCCACCTAGGATTTCTATGTGTTTGTGCAATTTTGTCTGTATTTATTGGTCATTATCTCTCCCTACTTTATTCCTTCTAGACCGAGTCAATATTGACTTAGTCTCAGGGTTAGGGTCCGTGGGTATTTACAATACTCCCTTTATTTTTATTTTATTTTCTTTATTCATTTATTTTGTTTTTAAATACATGTATTTATCACTATTTATAGTTAACAATTAGTGTGTTAATTTGTACAAGTAATATGTATTTATGTGTATTTATCTAGGGATTTAAAGACAAAATAAAGGAATGAAGGGGAATGAATGGGTATTCATCATCATGTTTTGTGGATTTAACTTATTATATTTTATTGCTTAGATTAATTACATTCCTTTATCCAAAAAACCCCAAAAATTAGGTTAAGCTCCTAATGATCTCTTCTAGCTCTAAAACTTTTAGTTGGAAAAAGTAACTTAACATTCTATTTTCAAAATTCAAAAATATCATACTTTTAATTGTTTGACTTTACAAATTCAAAAAAAATTGAAAACTCTTAAAAAAATTAAAAAATATTTATGCAGCTTAGTTTTACTTTTTTGTCACATATAAAAAATTAAAATAAAATAAAAAGATAAAAATGAAAACTCATATATTAAAAAACCTTACAAGAACCATATAAAATTATAGAAAATTTACAAAAAGAAAATTCTTAAAAACTTGAGAAAAATAGATTGACACAAATTTATTTTCCAATTTATTTGGAATTTTTTCATTTTTAAAAATCACAAAAAGTAGCTAAATACCATTTTAAATTGTTTTCATTGTTAATTCCTTTTAAAATACATAAAAAAATATCATAAAATCACCAAAAACAATAAAAAATATTAAAAAAATATTTTCCTATTTTGATTTTATCTCACATTTTTAAAATCTATGAAAGGGCTTTTCTTTCATTTATATATATTATTCATAATTTGTTTTAAAAAAAATAAAAATACATAAAATTTGTAAAAAACAAAATCAATCAAAAAATAAACATTAGAAAATATAAAAATAAAAACAATTAGAAATTAATTAAAAATATAAATATCGATAAAAGTCCATAAAAAATTAATAAACGTCAATAAAAATTTCTAAAAATAGTAGAAACATACTAATTAATAACTGCATCACACCCCTTAATTGAAATTTTGCCTCCCAGAGTTCAAGACTTTCGTACTCTGGACATTAGTTTAGGAGTTTAAATAAAAAAAGAGCATCACACTCTTTTTCCGTGACTCACACTTGTTCAGACATTTGCACTACTTTTTCTCTTAGGGCACTGATGAATGCCAGTCATTATTATTCCCTTTTTTTCTTAAATCCCTAGATAATACATGTAAATATATCTAACTTGTACAAATTAACACACTAACTATTGTCTGTAAATAGTACATAAATACAAGTATTTAAATAAAAAATAAATGAATAAAGAAAAGAAAAGAAAATTAAAAGAAGTATTGTAAATAATGATTGCCCTTAATCCCTGAGATTAAGTCAATATTGTCTTGGTCAATATGGAATAAAGTAGGGGGAGATAAGGGCAAATAATACATGCATAATGACAGACACCTAGAAACCCTAGGTGCTCAATACTCCGCATATAGCAAAATTACACTAATTTATACACACTTATACGCATCACAAATAAATATTTTTTCAACATAAAGCATGTAAACATTAATGTATAGAAAAATATAAAAATAAATGCAGATAAAAATAATGTACTGGGCAACTAGGACATATAGATGAAAAAACTGTAAAACAAACTTCACAGATCAATATCTTCTCCATATGAACTCAAAATTGACTAAACTTATCTCCATCGAATTCTAAGTTAAAGTATCTATCTAATTAGAGTACTTTCATTGAAAATGGAGTCAAGATACAAAAGCCGGGTTTTTGAGGTCCCATTATACTATGTGTCTATATATTTTTCTCAATATTTTATTCCTTAATTTTTTTACTTTTCTTATAATTTTAAATATTTGTATATTTTATTATAAATACTATAAAAATATAAATTCTAAATAAAAAAATAAAAAATACATTAAAGTAAATAAGGCATTATATACATTAGGTATACTACACCTATAAAGAACATATTTCCAATTATTTATGTATATAAAAAATATCATAAAAACAAAACAAAAATTTGTAACTTTGTATTTAATTTTACTATAAATAAATAAAACATGAAAATAAGAAAATAAATAAGAAAATACAAAATAAAAATTAAATTACATAAAACATATGCATATTTACATATAATTACATTCGTAAAAATTAACATGTAACAAATAAGTCGACAAAAATAAATAAAAATCACCTTAAAATAATACATAAAATAAGAAACAACTTTCATGTTTTGAAATTTATTTAATAAAATCATTTACAACTTCATTTTCCATTTATTTCTATTTTTACCCTTATTTTGTCTTGACTTCGTCAAAATGGACCAATAAGGAGGTGCCATTAGTTGACTGATGATTTCTAATGATCGCCCTACTTAATTTGCATGAACTATCTTACGTTTAATTATGAATGCCATTTCGTTGTAGGCATGCAATCGTACTCGGTCAAGAACTTAACCACAAAATTTTATTCAATTTTATTCGAAGTGGTTTTATGTTTATTTTACTTGGGCAAGTCCCAAGGTCGAACTCAAGGAGGAAAGGAACAACCTAGAAATTTGTCTGTCGAAGTTCGAGTATGGTTTTCGAGACGGTTTTTTATTTTTATTGCAAGTTTGTGATGCAAAATGCAACTTTGGTCGATTTTAAGGACTAGAAAATGAATATCAATCAAACTATGTCCAAAAAATATGAAACTTGGCCAAGATGACAATTATGATGAAGTTTATGCACTGTATTTTTTTGGAATTTTTGATGCAAAATAAATATTTTATGAATTTATGAATGCAAATGATGGAAATTTGAATAATTAATTATAATAAATATTTAACCTATATTTTTAAGAGATAAAATTATCCAAGATCTATCATGAGGTGATTGATCTCAAAAAATTCTATCAAAGTGAAACTCTGCACATTGTCATGTGGAACTCAAAGAATTAAGTTAAAGACATGAAGTTTCTAAAATCCTATTTCTCGGTGAAGTTCCTTTGAAAATTAGGTGGATTGAGATCAAGTCCAGATCACTCTCGGTTTCTGCTCATAACTCAGTTCAGAACCCAAAGGCTTTTCATAAATGCAAATAAATGTAATACTGGATGAAGTGCAGGTGTGTGAAATGCATACACAAGTTTTTTTTACTTTTGTGAATTTTTTGAAGAGTTTTTTTAATGCAAAAGAAGCCTTTTTTTCAATATTTTTTGGTTAGACACATTTAGTGTTAGTAGCAAATCTTTTTGTTTTTTTTATTTTTCTAGTTAGTTACCTACCTCGTAAATACATATAGACTTATGCGAAAGTACGAGCTATGGGTAAAATATATACACAGTATATATACACACCACCCTATACTTAGAGACTGTTGTGTCCTCAGAGCACAAGAAGCGTAAAGAAGACATAGCTCGGGCTAAGCGTAAGAGAGTGAAGAAGAAAAAGATAGATCGGTCTGCCCCCTTTACTTAGGCTGTGAACAAGCTAAGTATAGAAAAAGAGCGAAAATGAGGCGGTTGGGATATGTGAATGAGGAGAGTATATACAGATGAGCATCGGTTCCCCCTATACTTAGGCTTTGGTCAGCCTATGTATAGCAGAAGGGTGGAAATGAGGCGATCGTGAGAAGGAGTTTGATGAGGAGAATGGTATAAACAGATGGCATCGGTCCCCCCTATACTTTGGCCTTGGACTAAGTAGAGGAAGAATATGTACAAGGAGACTGATGTGGTCAGGAGGGAGGGTGGGTAGCCGATGATTAAGGCGGTTTTTGGCCAATCTTTTTGTGAGCTTGTGGTGGGAGATCGTAATGATAAAATGAGTTGAGATGATCTAATCTCATCCCTCCAGCGGCGAACCGTCATCGTCGCACCAGAGGCCACCGCGTGTCAAGTGAATAAAGCCCAACCATCCGATTGCACGCACTTAAGGGGTAATTTGCACCTGAGCCCCTTACATTTTTGTATTTAATATTTAACCTTGTAAATAATATCTTACGTGTAAATAAACAGGTAATTTTGCCAAAGGACCCCTGCAGTTTTTGAAATTACAATTTGGTCCTCCCCACCTCACGTAGTTTCACGTGAGGCGTGCGAATTTTGTAAGCATGCCCTGGCATTTTTTGTATATTATTACATGGTTCCAGAATATTAAATAATGTTTTATTTAGTTGGCATATTTGCACTGTAGCCCATGGACTTTATTTTATTTGCAAAGATGCCCCTGCCAGGCTGTTTTATTTTTATGGCTTTTACCCATTTTTTTAAAAATAGCCTTGTAGCTCCTACAAATACACAAAAATATGGATAAATGCTTCATGTAGTGTACTTTCATGCCCACATTTTTAACATGCATTTTTTGCATTTTATTTAATTTTTAAAATTGAAATAGGAGCCATTTTTGCACTATTTAAATTATAAAATACCAAAAAAATAGAAAAGATTTTTGAAAAATTCCAAAAAAATTATGTTTGTTATATTTTGCAATTTATTGAGTCGAGGAACCAAAAACTCATAAAAAGAGTAAACGAAAATAAAAAAATTAGAAAACTCCAAACTTAAACAAAAAATATAAAAATGCAACAAAAATTCCAAAAATATATTTTTCTATTCTAGAACTATCTATATATTATTATTTATGTATTAAAATTAATTTGGGTAATTTTGAGACTTATTTTATATTTTTAAAACCCAAATCATTTTCGGCCTATTTAATTAATCCCATATAGGGGACATTTTTGGAATTAAAAATACATACAAATTAGTAAAATTCCAGAAAAATAAAAAAAATAGAAAAATATAAAAAGCCAACAAAAAATAAATATTATATCTAATATATTTTGAGTATGTATATATATATCTATATATATGTATGCATATATTATATCTCTCTCTCTTCTCTTATATAAATATCTCGATAAATATACCTATATTATGTAATTTTATTTATAAAAACAAAATTAAACTTCTATAAAAAATAAATAAAAATCATAAAAACAAAAAATAAAAAAGAAGTTAAAAAAATTAAAAATTAAAACCCACAAAAAGAGGATTCATTTAAGGATGACTGGGATGTACATAGAGACCTATAGGCTACTCATTTTTCTTGCTCTCTGTGGTTCGACCTCTACATGCTTATACACTATGCATTTTATGGTAGAGTTAATAAATTTTAATTCACAATTTTGGGACTTAATTGACTTATTCTGTATTGTGGGTTAATTGCTGATCAATTGTGGTTTCGTGAGCGGTCGCCTCAGCGACTTCATCTCCGTCTTGTACGGGACGTATTTTTACCCTCGCTGAAAGCTTAGTTATCAGATGGCGCTGTTGCCGTGGAGCAATGAGCGTAGTCTATCACATTTTGTCATTCCTGTATGAAAATTCATTTAGTCACCATTTATTTTGTGAATAGTTATGTATTTAAAATTGTGTAACCATACATGATTCTATGATTAGTAACATACACATTCATTTATTTTGATTAATTACCAGTTCTTTATTTCATTGATTGAGCTTATATTAATTCCATCTCTTTGTGACCTTCTTGTGAGGGCCCGCCACACGAGGATGGTTTCTTAGGAAGTCAAGGAAGCCGAGCTTGGAAGAGGTTGGTCTTCACTTCATTACCGGCTGGAGAGAGCACTCAGGATGCAAGGAGATGAGAATTACTGAGGCCTTGAGTAGTTAGGATCAATTTTGTAATTTATTGTGAGAGAGAGAGACAATTTTCGGCATGTAATATAACTTGGACTCTACTCTTCTCAACGAGGTCCAGTGCCCGGGTGTCTGTTCACCCGGGTGTCTACTCTTCGCAGCTTTTTCGTATTTTTCCCGCTTTATTTTCTTTGTTTCCCATTGTTTTGAGTTTTCCGCCTTTTCCTTATTTTGTTTTGTGTGCATGGAGCCCCTACACTTAGGTTGCTTGACTCGGTATCTAGGTCCACACATTAATAAGAATATATGTTCCTATAGTCTCTTACCTATGGATCTAGTCAAAGATTAACTGGTTCTTCACGACTAATAGCAGTTACTGTTTAGGGCGATTTTACCGCTTGCATACTGCCATGTAGTTAGGTTTAAAAATTGTGTTTTGCATAGCGGATGGAGAGAGCTGGGATGCATTGTAAGTCCTCTAACTCAGCATACCTCATTCGGTTCAATGGTGAGATTTCCATCATGGAACCAACTTGCATGGCTTTTCCGCTATCTCCCTCTGATTTTGAGCACCTAGGTAACTGAAAATCTATGAAAACATTAGGCGCTGGTATGAAAACAAGCTCAAAAAAAGTGAAAACCCAAAAAACGAAAATAAGGGGACTGCTAAATAAACTTCGACCTTAATTAAAATCTGTACTGGACTATCATTATATTGGGTTCATAAAGCCCTCATTGTTTTCAGGTACCTTCGGAGGGGGACCAAAACCCTACTCCCATGAGCGAGGCACGTCCCATAAGGAATAGAGCCAAAAACCCAGTCTGCAACTACCTTGTGTATCGCCTGGATTTCCAAAGTAATGGCGCTTCTATCGTACGTGATCAAGTAGGGCCGTGTCAGCGATGGTATTCCCGCCTTATGTGGAACATCGACATGGTCTGAAGTACTGAGCATAGGCCATGCTCACGGGGGTGTCTGTCTCATCGGTTTGCGTCCGAGTAGGTTCTTGCACGCTCACGGGTGATTCTGTTGCGAGCGAGAGCCGAAGTATTGGTTTCGCCTATCAGCTTCCTCTCTCTCTTTCTTTGGCTGAGTAGGGATCCAGGAAGGGTTACAAGGAACTCAAAAAGTACAGACTATAGGTTACAAATGAGGAGGACAAGTACGAGATTCTTTTCTGGCAGTACTCTCTCTCTTATAGGGTTAGCGTGCTAAGGACTTGTTAAAAGATTTTCCTGAATAACAACTTTAAAATTGAAAAGGTAATAAATAGCCGAACCTTCACAGCTTCACATGGCGTGAGTTGGTGAACCCAATTTATTATTGTGTTTGTATGGATCTAGATTAAGGTTCAAAGATCGAGTTATGCGCCTTTGCACAAATTTTGTTGTGTCATTATCCTTTGACCCCCCGCTCAGTTGAGACTTTCTGCTATTTTGCACTCCTCTTTATTCCTCGTTGACCATCGTATCCTTCTCCCAATATCCTATCTTCCGTTTTGCTTCGCGAAGTTGATCCATGGATAGTTTCCGTCGGGACCCTACCGACACCCACACCGATTCCATTAACTAAACTTCACCAATAAATTTGAGGCGATTCCTGAGAATCCGACCCAGACTTTGCGTATCGATCTCCAGACTCCTCGTCTTTTACCTTTCTTCTGACCACCCAATAAACTGGGATCACTTTTGTCCAACTTTTGCCGTTGTGAATGGAAGTCGATCACAGTCCACATTTTTTCCATTCACAACATGCTGGGGTTGACCTCAATTCCATATTTATCATGACAACTGCATAACATTACAAGTGATCTGATTTGGATTCTCTCATTCTACAGGTAGAAGACAAATCAAGCCGTGGATTCTAGTCCGGAATTCATTTCGTCAGACTCAGATCCTGACATGGCTCCTCAAGGGAAGGGCAAGGGTCAGCAGCCACCCCAACAAGAGGGACAGATGCCTGATCAGAATCAGGTTAATGAACAACTGTTGGCATCTATCCAGGCTATCCAACAGCAGCTGACAGAGCAGGACCTAGCACAGACCGCTTTTCAAGATATGCTGAATGATGTGATGAACAGAGCCGAGGGAGGAGGAGGCAGAAGAGGAGGTGGTAATCCTCTAGACGATGAGGAAGAGCTAGAAAATTGGAGACCCAAGCCTACACTGAAGGAGACCTATAATCCTTGAGACAACAAGATGACCGAGTGGATCCTCATTCCACCGGTGCATGCTCACTTTGAGCTAAAACCCCAGTTCGTCGCTCTTCCTCCATCTTTCCATGGAAACACCAGTTTAGAGCCGTATATCCACTTGCAGCAGTTCTCCTGCATTTGCCCAACCACCCATTATCCGAATGTCCCTCTAGACATTGTCAAAATGATGACATTCCCCTTCAGCTTGCAAGACAAGGCCCTTTATTGGATCAACCATATGGGGAAGGTTGTGACAACCTGGGAGGAACTGAAGTCAGCTTTCCTGCATAAGTTTTACCCTCTCTGTCGGCTCAACCAGATTCAAGCCCGAATCAGCAACTTCTCCCAAGGAGCCCATGAATCCATACACAAAGCCTAGGAGAGATTCACAGATCTGCAAGAGAAATGCCCCCATCATGAGATCCCGAAGACTAGCTTGGTCCAACACTTCTTTGGGGGCCTGAACATTGAGAGCCAAAGGCTCGTTGATGCTGCCTGTAGGGGTTCACATTTCAATAAGGATGAAGATGTAGTCTGGCAAATCATTGAAGAAATGGCCGAAGGAGAGGCTGCCCTCTCTTCATCAAAGGCATACCAGAAGCAGCCCTAAATACTCCAGAAACAAGTACACATGGCAGCGTCCCGCGAGGCCGAGAGAGATTAGAGCTCCAATCTCAACATCATTAGGGGTCATCTCTCGAAGGTTGATATCATTGAGAAGCGATCACATGACCTTGAAAAACTTGCTGTGATCGAGAAGAGGACTCAAAATCTTGAAAAGCTTGATCAGATCACCAAGCAACTAGAGCTGCTGGTGGGGCACCATCACCTCTGTTCAGTCGAAAGCACCATCAGAAGCTCCAGTTGAGAGGAAGGACGAGCAACCACCGCTACATCAACCTCAACCAAGCCAGCAGCCACCGACAATCCAGCACGTGTACTACATGCAGGCACCAACCAGGGCTAGCCGCAGTAGCAGATGGTTGTGTACCAACCAGAGTTTGTATCCGGATCCGACCCCATGTTCCCACCACCACCCCTGATTCAAGAAGTCAACGGGTTTTGGAGCAACGAAGCACAACTGGCCTGTCCTATGGGACAATCACAGGGTTAGCTATGAGCCAACCGGCAATACCACCAACCTCAGGGTGGTCTATATGGGTAGTCCTCACAGCAGCCGCCACAGTATCATCAGCCTCCCCCATATGCAAATCAGTGGAGGCAGAATCAACAATATCAGCAACCGCAATACTGTCATCCTTAGCCTTATCATTAGTATGCGGTTGTTCCACCTCAGCAGTACCAACAGTATCCCCCTCCCTCTTACCTGCAGCTTCAGCTTCCTGCACCACTCCAACACCACCAACAACAACATAAGCATCAACACATGCAGCAACAACGTGGTCTGCACGTTGAACCTACTGAGATAACTCCTGTGAACCCGACCATGGATTGCTTGGCCCCACCTCATCAAAGGGCTAGCTGATATGACCAAGAGGCTCGACGACCTGACTGCTACAAAAACCACTATCCCAGCTCAGGTCGAGGCCAACCCCAATAGCTTTAAAAAGAAAGAGCAGGTAGAATGTGATGTCGTATCTGTAGCTGTAGAGTCAGAAAATGATGTTATTGTTTGTTCTAATGCTGTCACTCTCAGGAGCGGTTGGGCCTTGCCTCCTCCTGCCATGAAGAATGGGGAGAATAAAGAACCACGTGGATCGTCATCTTTTGCATCAGTCGTGCCAGCTACAGGGGCGAGTGAGGAGGAAGAAGAAGGGGAAGCCATTCCAGTCGTCATGCAACACCAGCATCCTCAGCAAAAAATACAAAAAAAATCAGCAAAATAAAAAACAACAAAAAGAAGTTTGCAGCCGAAGCAAAGCCGCGCCAGCCTCGGAGGAGCCGCCAACAATAGCCGATCCCTCGCCAGCCGACGGAGCAGACGCCCCACCTTTTGCTCGCCCATCAGCACCCGTATGTCAGGATCCAGTTTGTACTCGTTTTTGTAGTCCGGATATACAACAATTTGTGGGCGATAGTTATGATGTAAACAAGAATTCTACGTTGCCTATCAGTGATGTAAATATTCCTTTTCCTAATGCAATTGAAAAATCCAAAAAAATGCAAAAAGAAAAAGTGGCTTGTCTGATCCTGGAGTTGTGGAAATAATAGATAACTTATCTATTGAGATTCACTTATGGAAGGCCATGGAATACATGCCTGTTATCAAGAAAGGATTGAAAGAAGCATGTACGAGCAAGAGTCGTCCAGGACGAAAGAACAGACGACAACATGTTGAGAAGCACGTCCTCACCTTGGCCACAGTAGCAGTCATTAGCAACCTCCCACAGAAAAAGCAGGACAATGGAGCACCTCTTATCAGTTGCGAGATTTTTGATCTGGTCTTCGAGAGCACTCTTCTTAACAGCGGTCTTCCATCAACCTTTTGCCATCGTCAATAACACAAGAATTCGGGCTGGGTCCGCTCAAGCAGACACGAATGATCCTTTAGTTCGCTGACCGATCCATCAAGCGACCCATAGGGCTGTTGGAAGAAGTTATAGTTAAGGTGCAGGAGATGCAATTCCTGGTTGATTTTGTAGTCCTTGATATGGACTCGCCCGCACCCTTACTCCAGACCCCTATCATCCTTGGCCGACCATTCTTACGTACATCAGATGCCGTGGTTGATTACGGGTCCGGCAAGATCACTTTCAGCTCGAACAACAAGCAGATCACTATAGACATCATCAGAGAGCCGAACGCCACGACTAATGAGAGCCATGCAATATCAGAAGTAGACTATGACTTTATTGCAGAAATCAGAGACTCATTACTATCATTGAATGATTCATGGACCCAAGAAATCCTCACTATCGAGGAGGACGTGGAAAGCACAGTTGACCTATGCTCTGATGATTCTTGGGAGATAGACTCTCTGATGCTGGAGCAATTAGGTGATTTCAGAATTCACTCCAGACTGAACACAATGAGCCTAGTACAGAACCGTTCGGCAAATCATTAGGGTCTCAACAGAATACTGAGGATGGTAGATCCATCAAAGAAGTACATCCCACCACCAGTATAGTGTCTGAAGTGACCAACAAGTTGGATAGATCAAAACCAGAACTCAAGCCACTTCCTACAAGCCTGAAGTATGCTTTCCTTGCGGGTGGAGAACACATGTATCCAGTCTTCATAAGCAGCAAGCTGAACCCGGATCAAGAATCTTGACTTCTCGAGGTTCTAGAAAAGTACCGCAAGGTACTTGGTTGGTGCGTATCAGATCTCCGTGAGATAAATCAAACATTGTGTTCACACCACATTTATCTGGAAGAAGATGCGAGGCCGTCCCGCAAATTCCAAAGAAGACTGAATCCAAACCTCCGGGATGTTGTCATGAAAGAAATCATGAAATGGTGTGACGCAGGCTTCATCTATCCCATCTCTGATTCAAAATGGGTAAGCCCACTGCATGTTGTTCCAAAGAAATACGGTCTTACCGTGGTTACCAATGACAAAGGAGAGGAAATATCCACTCAGGTACAATCATCCTGGCGGGTGTGTGTTGACTACTGCTGTCTCAATGCAGCAACTAAGAAGGACCACTTCCCCTTGCCATTCATTGATCAAGTTTTGGAGAGACTAGCAGGCAAGGAGTTCTTCTGCTTTTTGGATGTGTATTCCGGGTACGACCAGGTGGCAATCGCTCCCGAAGATCAAGAGAAGACTACCTTCACTTGCTCGTTCAGCACCTACGCCTTCAGGAGAATGCCCTTTGGATTATGCAATGCACCTTCGACATTCCAGAGATGCATGCTAGCAATTTTCGTTGAGATGGTAGGCAGTTTTCTCAAGGTATTCATGGACGACTTCTCTGTCTATGGTGATAGTTTTGATTCTTGTCTTGGGCACCTAAACAGAGTGTTTCAGAAATGTCGTGAAGTCAATTTAGTGCTCTCATGGGAAAAGAGCCATTTCATGGTCACTAAAGGCATTGTGCTAGGTCACGTCGTTTCCAAACGTGGCATGGAAGTCGACCCAGTAAAGATGGATGTTATTGCAAATCTAGAGACACCTCAGTCAGTGAAAAATGTAAGGTCATTCATGGAGCATGTGGAATTTTACAGACGATTCATCAAGGATTTTAGACGCATCGCCCGACCTTTGACAGAACTTCTATGCAAGGAAACCGAGTTCAATGTAGATCAGCAGGTTCTCCTTGCTTTCAATCATCTGAAGGAGCTTATCACTCAGGCTCTAGTCCTACAGCTGCCGGATTGGTCTCTTTCCTTTGAGATCATGACTGATGCGTCAGACTTTGCAGTCGGGGTTATTCTTGGATAGAGAAAAGAAAAAACGCCCTATGCCATTCACTACGCTAGCAAAACATTAGATGAGGCGCAAAGAAATTACACTGTGACAGAGAAAGAGTTGCTGGCCGTCGTTTTCACCCTCGAGAAGTTCAGATCCTATTTACTCGGATCAAAAGTTACCATTTTCACAGACCACTCTGCTATCCGGTACCTACAACAGAAGAAGGATGCCAAGCTGAGACTGATTCGATGGATCCTTCTCCTCCAGGAATTTGATTTGGAAATTAAGGACAAGCCTGGAGTTTAGAATGTGGTAGCAGACCATCTCACCAAAATTGAGCAGCATGAGCCTCCCATGAAAAGTGCACCTATAACAGAAACCTTTCTTGACGAGTCAATCTTAGCAGTGGATTCTCTCCCGTGGTATGCTGATATAGTCAATTACCTCACCTGGGGGGTAATACATTCGGATTGGACGAAGAATCAGAAGAATAAATTCATGTCGACGATCCGTTTTTATTAATGGGAAGATCCTCTTTTATTCAATGAAGGAGCGGATTGCATTTGGCGTAGGTGCATCCCTCAGGAGGAGCATTATAGTGTCCTCGAGCACTGTCACTCGCTCGAATCTGGTGGACATCACTCTGGAGACCGTACGGCAACCAAAGTACTTCAGTGTGGCTTCTAGTGGCCCACACTATTCAAGGATGCAGCAGTATTTGTCAAACAATGCATTGACTGTCAGAGATTGAAGGGTACACTCACTGTAAAAGATTCGATGCCTCTAAAGATAATTCAGATAGCAGATGTTTTTGATGCATGGGTCATTGATTTCATGGGACCTTTCCCTAACAGTCAAGGTTTTGATAACATCCTTCTTGTCGTCGATTACGTTAGTCGTTGGGTTGAAGCTATTCCTATTCGAACCACTAACAGTTAGATAGTGTGCCGATTCTTGAGAGATAACGTCATTGCACGGTTCAGGATTCCGAAGATTCTCATATCAGATGAAGGGTAGCCATTTCATTAACAAAGAGGTCAAGAAATTAACAAAGGAGTACATCATCGATCATCATGTCGCATCCCCTTATCATCCTCAAACCAATGGCATGGCCGAATTGTCGAACAGAGAGATCAAGACAATCCTTCAGAAACTTGTATGGCCAGACAGAAAGAACTGGCCTCAACTCTTGGATTCTGTCCTCTGGGCTTACAGAACTGCCTACAAGTCTCCCTTGCGCATGTCGCCCTATCGTCTTGTATATGGGAAACCATGCAATTGGCCCGTCGAATTAATTCACAAGTCTTTATTGGCCATCAACACGTGCAATTTGGACTCACGGAAAATTGGTCAGAAAAGAAAAGATGATCTGAACAGACTCTTGGAGTTCCGAGACTATGCATACGATAACACATTGATGTACAAGGAAAAGGTGAAACACTGGCATGACCGGCACATCAGACGAAAGACCTTTGAAGTTGGACAGAAGGTGTGGTCATTTGATGCAAAGTTGCGGATCTTCCCGGGAAAATTAAAGAGTAAGTGGACAGGGCCATTCCGAGTTCGTGAAGTGCGTGACAATGGAAGTATTGCCATATCAGAATTGTCTCCTGACGCACAACCATTCGTCGTCAACGGTCAACTCCTGAAGCCTTATCTCGAGCCTGATACATTCTCGACCGTTGTCGACTCCATCCAGCTTCTACACCTTGATGACATATCCACAACATTGTTAGCATCAGAAGATTCAGACGCTGCACCTCAAAAACTATTCATCTGATT
The DNA here is from genome assembly GCA_037367405.1 of Ottelia alismoides. Lineage (NCBI taxonomy): Eukaryota > Viridiplantae > Streptophyta > Magnoliopsida > Alismatales > Hydrocharitaceae > Ottelia > Ottelia alismoides. The sequence continues at coordinate 391,798 of JAZKJV010004741.1, read as the reverse complement.
TCCTCTTTTCCTTATTTCTTCTTGTCCTTTTCTATCTTCTTTTTCTATCCTTTGATCCCCTCCACTGTCTCCTCTTCTGTCTATACTTAGGGATATTTTACCCTAAGTATAGGGGGAGACAATCTGAGTACGATCTGTTTATTCCCACCCTTGACCCTCCCTGCCTTGTGTACAGTCTGTTATACTTAGGATTACTTGATCCTAAGTACAGGGGGGATGGTCAACTTCTCGTTCGTTCATTCTTTCCTATATTTATTTAATTATTCTTAGACTTGTCTATTACTTAGTACGAGTTATGTCTTCTCTTTTCTCCTCGATCTATGAGGACATAACTCAAGTTAAGTATAGGGGGGTCGTATATACCATGTATATACTATAAGCCATAACTCATACTGTAAATAAAACACTACCTCAAGCTAAAAGTAATGATAAAAGTATTTCTATTACTATAATAAAAGATGATTGTGAGCTCTTCATACTCTTTTTGTACATATTGATTAATAAATCAGGCAAAAAGTAGTTGTGTACAAAATTTGAAACTCTTTACGAAAAATTTTGTGAAAACTATTTGATAATAAGTTTGTAAAAAGTTTTCAAACTTTGTAAATATTTTTGTTTGCAAAATTTATTTTCTTTGAGTGGAATAAAAATGTTTGAAAAGTGGTTTGCAAATGGTTGGAAAATTGGTTATAAAATTGTTTTGAAAAATCTATCTATACTGTTCGAAAAACCTTTGCAAAATCATTTCCAAATGCGTGTACATGTTTGTAAAAATATTTTGGACTATTGTCTTCAAAATCTTTTGAAAATGATTCTCAAATAAGTCTGAGGAGTCTGCACAAAAATCTCTCATGCAAAAACAAGCAATAATTCCAAATAAAACTTATAAGAGCCTAAATCATGTTGAACATAAAGTATAGTTTTTCTTTGTATATTCTGATTAATAAATCAGGCTAAATACCCTTACAAGATGATTTGAAAAATAGTGTGAACTGTTTGGAAAACCTTTTGTGAAATATTTTCAACCTGTGTAAAATCGCTTTGTTTGTAAAAATATTTCTTCTTTGTGTGAAATAAAGGATTTGAAAAACCTATGTGCAAATTGTTTGAAAAAAAATGTTTGTAAAAATTATTGTGAAAAATGTATATACATAGTGTGACATATCTTTGCAAAATGACTTTCAAATGTTTGAAAAGGTTTGCAAAAATTATCGTGTACTATAGTTTTGAAAATGTTTTCAAACAAAAAAATAATAAATGACAAAAATAAAAATAAAACTAATAAATATGTGTATGTATCTGTAAAGCTGTAAATAAAAAGTCTTTATCAATTGTATACCTATATGTACTTGGAACAAACATGTTAACACTTGTAAATCCTTTAAAATTCGTAAATCTTGCAAAATAAAGCGGCACGCCCGTATAAATATCTATAAATTTTTTAGACTTTGAGTGCTTAAATTCTTTTTACCTGCAAAAATTCTTTGTGTAAAAAGGTTCGTAGATTTTTAAATTGCATCATTCATTATGCATAACATGAGCATATCATTCATATTCATTTTGAGTGAGCTTGATGATTGAACCAGTCTAATAAAGTCTAAAATTGGAGCTTGGTTAGACCTTACCACACCTAACTGCACTGGAACCTTACGGGAACTAGGTTTAAGGTACTTCAGGTCTATTCAGACTTAATTCTTTGAGAAATCAGGGCTGGGTTCAAGTCACCTCAACTAACTAACTAGAACTTTTCGAGACATACGCATGACTCTTGTCGGTCGTGACCTAACTTGGACAATTTGCACCTTTCACTTGGCTCAACTCAGTTAGAGTGGTGAGGGGGTTGGATTTGCCAGTCTGAGACACACACGGGTGGAAACATTCGTCCTCGTCTAGGGAGGGAAGTGCACCCCAAACCTGGTCCAGTTTTAGTGAAGTCCAATGAAAGGAGAGTGTGGGTTGCGATAAAGCTTCAAAAGAGGGTCAGTATTCTGACTCAAGAGGAAGAAGTCCTTATGTAAATGCTGCTGTGAATAGTATTTCAAAAAAAATCTCCAAAAAAGTGGACAGACTTGAAAATAAAACAAAAGTGCCTGCCGGAGCATGTATATATGTTGTATAGAAAATTAGCAAGATTGGGCATCAAAGTTATACCATGTGAGCCTGCAGCTGGATGACTTGACTACACTGGTCTTGCATCCCAGGATAGGTAGCAACACTGGCTACCATCCATTCTCTTCTTCCCCTCCTCCTCTTGAGTCGAATGCCACTTGAACTTAGAAGGAAATACCTCGCTCCTCGATGACAGAGGGTTGGATTGGGGAATCACTAGGTTGTCATTCTGGAGAAGTTAGTTCCTTTGTCATTTCAGTTGAGGAGAGCCACTATCACTTACACTGTACAAGTCAGCTTCATAGTCATAAGGGTTTGCGTATGGCGTAGGCCAGTTCTGACCAGGCGATTGAGGTGGGTTGAACCGAGTTCTGTGACTCTCGAAGGCTGTTGTGTTTTAAAGTTGGTTCCCGACTAGGTTCTACACACATCTACACCCAAGGTCTCACAGAAGCTCCAAATTCTGATTTTGTAATGACATATATTACACTGAAAGCAACCCTATTCACTCTATCTTTTTCAATTCTCTTTTTCTTTTCTTCATATTCTTTGTTCTCTTTTACTTATTGCATAAGTATTTGCTAGGGACTAGCAAAGGCATGTATAGGGGGGTGATAAATCTCCATTTCATCACCTTTATTCTATCATTTTGGCCTTGAAAACCCTAGCTAATGCATGTAAATAGCATCAATTTGTCTATAATAGCATTCACTATTCATTGCATTAGTTGTACAAAAAATAAGGTTTTTAATGCCAAAATTATAGAAAAAAGAGAAGAAAAGAAAAAAGGAATAAAATATTGAAAATATTTTATGACCCGAACCCCGAGACCAAGACAAGAGTTGGCTTGGTCGACCAAGAATAAAGTAGGGGGAGATATGGGCCAATAATACAATAAATACCTCATTTATTTATGCATTAATTATGCATTTTTGACACCTATTTTGTATCTAATTATTTATTCATCAAATAAAAATACTTTGTACATGAAAGTTGTAGATAATAATGTAAATAAAAATACAAAATTAAGTTTGTGTAAAATGATACATATTGTACAATTTATACACAGAATAAAAAGCCAGAAACCAAACTTCACAAACCCATATCTTGGAAATAAGAACTCAAAATCCACCAAAATGACCTTTAATTGTATATAACTTTTCATGAGCTATTTAATAAAGTGGCTTTCATAATTTTTGGAGTTCGTCTGTGAAAGATAGGTTTTGGGCCCTCATTGTATAGTGTGCTCGATTAAAATATTCAACTTATTCTTTATTCATTATTTTAATAAATTTATATTTTTAGAATTTTGTGAATAATATACATAATACACGTACATATTAGAATTAAAAAAAACCAAAAAGAAAATCTCTAATAAATTAAGTCTATGTGATCACAAAGGCAAAATACCTATGTATTACTTGCATATAAATAAAAAGGGGACCTCATTCTTTTATTCTTTCATATTTTTATTAAATTGTATATATTATCTATATTCCATTAAAAATGTAAGTCTAAAATAAAACCCAATAAAATTCATTAAATAAATAAAATGTATATAAAATATAGGTGAAATACCTATAAGTATACCTACATATTATATATACTTATTTATGTAAACATGCAAATAAACTCATAAAAATAAATTAAAAATATATTTAGGTATATAAAAATAAGTTATAAATTTATAAAATAATAGAATAAAATAATAAAATAAGATATACAAAAAAATAAGTTATACAAAATACATGTAAATATACCTATAAACACACCATTAGAAAATAAACTCATAATAAAATACTTCAAAAAAATAAATAAAAATCATAATAAAATACTAAATTAATTAATAAACAATTTTTATTTGTATTTGAAAAATAATAAAATCATTTACTAATTTAAACTAATTAATCCCTATTAATCTAGGTTGTTTTGTCTTCTAGCGGCCTGCGTGGACCAATGGCAGGCCGCCATTAGTTGACCGCAGGTCAACTCCTTGGACCTAGACCTGTGCCTCTGACAGATCACGAGAGCCCCACTTCCTCGATTTTTCATGCAAATTGTGTAGCTCGAGAGAGATGGGACCCTTCATGAAAATTGTTCCTTGTACATCCTAGATACACGCCCTATCCCATGACTCATAGTACATGGCACCGATTCGATCGAAAAGGCCGATCAATAAGGGTAAGCATCATGTGTATAAATAAGAAGCCTCCTCCTCCTTCTCAAATTCGGTCTCCTTTTGGTGTTCTTCCACCTTCGTTTCCAGTCCTTAGAGCACCCTCGTGACAGGGGGTCCTCCTGGAAGCGTCAGCTGGTCGGAGGAGTCGAGGGCAGCACCAACGACGGAGCTCCGGCGTCGCCCTGCTCCTTGGTCGACCACCAGGTATAAGAGCTGTTTTATCCTATTTAATCGCTTCGTTTTCTTTCCTAGGATGTAATCTTGTAGCTAGTTTAGGTATTAGGGCTGTAAATGCTAGATAAGATCAAGATCGAAGTTCACCGGAGCCCCGCTCCGGTGAACCCATTCACCCCGATCTACTGATCCTTCGAACTCCCGTTGATCACCACTTCGTTCCTCTACGCATTCTACATCTAACCATCAACTCAGATCAACCAGAGCTACCCCCGCTCTACGAATCGAGGTCTGATTCCTCCACTTCACCGGACCTCGCCACCCACGCTCATTTTTTAACCCTGAAGCTGCAACTCCCGGTCAAGGGAGATCCCCCTCGAGCCCCTTGTTCTTTTGGTGAAGGTCATACGCTAAACGGGGCCCCTTGTGACTCGACTTGATCGCCTACAAGGCCCCAGTACCCCCCATGCTACCCCGAGCTTGTTGGACCGATTCATGGGGCCTTGGGTCTTCTTGAGGACCTCGTCGGCTGCGGAGGACCTTTCTGGACGTGGAGAGCCCCTTGCCATCACCGAAGACCGTCTGGAGGAGGAGGAAATGTTGGTCAAAGCCAGGGAACCCAATTGTTTTTCCCTATTCTTCGTGAGCAGCAGCAACCGTCAGATCGAGTTGGCGCCCCAAGTCGAGCCTCAGCCGTTGGATGCCGAACACCAGAGCCGCCCGATCATCTTGGATGATCTAATCTTATCCCTCCATCGGCGAACCATCATCGTCGCACCAGAGGCCGCCGCTTGTCAAGTGAACGAAGCCCAACCTTCCGATTGCACGCACTTAAGGGGTAATTTGCACCTGAGCCCCTTGCATTTTTGTATTTAATATTTAATCTTGTAAATATAATCTTATGTTGAAAATAAATAGGTAATTTTTCCAAAGGACCCCTGCAGTTTTTGAAATTATAAATTTGGTCCTCCCCGCCTCACGTGCAGTCTCACGTAAGGAACATGAATTTTGTAAGCATGCCCTAGCGTTTTTTGTATATTATTAAATGGTTCCAAAATATTAAATTATTCTATTTAAGTGGCATATTTGCACTGTACCCCCTAGAATTTATTTTATTTGCAAAGATGCCCCTGCTAGGTTGTTTTATTTTTATGGCTTTTACACATTTATTAAAAATAGCCATATAGCTCCTACAAATATACAAAAATATGGATAAATGCTTCATGCAGTGTACTTTCATGCCCACATTTTTAACATGCATTTTTTCATTTTATATAATTTTTAAAATTAAAATAGGAGCCATTTTTGCACTGTTTAAATTATAAAATATCAAAAAAATAGAAAAGGTTTTTGAAAAATTCCAAAAAAATTATGTCTGTTATATTTTGCTATTTATTGAGTCCAGGAACCAAAAACCCATAAAAGGAGTAAAAGAAAATTAAAAAAATTAGAAAACTCCAAACTTAAACAAAAAATATAAAAATGCAAAAAAATTCCAAAAATATATTTTTCTATTATAGAACTATCTATATATTATTATTTATGTATTAAAATTAATTTGGGTAATTTTGAGACTTATTTTATATTTTTAAAACCCAAATCATTTTCGGCCTATTTAATTAGTCCCATATTGGGGGACATTTTTTGAATTAAAAATACATAAAAATTAGTAAAATTCCAGAAAAATACTAAAACATTTTAGAAAAATATAAAAAACCAACAAAACAATATATATTATATCTAATATATTTTGAGTATGTATATATATATATCTATATATATGTATCCATATATTATATCTCTCTCTCTTCTCTTATATAAATATCTCGATATATATACCTATATTATGTAACTTAAAATATAAAAACAAAATAAAAATGCTATAAAAAATAAAATAAAAATCATAAAAACAAAAAATAAAAAAGAAGTTAAAAAAATTAAAAATAAAAAACCCACAAAAAGAGGATTCATTTAAGGATGACTGGGATGTACATAGAGACCTATAGGCTACTCATTTTTCTTGCTCTCTGTGGTTCGACCTCTACATGCTTATACACTATGTATTTTATGGTAGAGTTAATAAATTTTAATTCACAGTCTTTGGACTGAATTGACTTATTCTGTATTGTGGGTTAATTGCTGATCAATTGTGGTTTCGTGAGCGGTCGCCTTAGCGACTTCATCTCTGCCTTGTGCGGGACGTATTTTGACCCTCGCTGAAAGCTTAGTTATCAGGTACCTACTTCGTGGCGTGTCTGTGTAGATTACCGACGCCTGAACTCAGCTACAAAGAAGGATCACTTTCCGCTGCCCTTTATTGATCATATTATTGAGAGGTTGGCAGGGAAAGAGTTCTTTTGCTTCTTGGATGGGTACTCGGGATACAACCAAGTTGCTATTGCTCTTGAGAATCAGGGGAAAACTATTTTCACTTGTCTGTTTAACACCTACTCCTTTAGACAGATGCCCTTTGGATTGTGTAATGCCCCAGCTACATTCCAAAGGTGTTTGTTGGTCATTTTTGCCAACATAGTGGGTAGTTTCCTTGAGGTCTTCATGGAAGATTTCTCGATCTACGGGATAGTTTTGACACATGTCTTGCTCATTTAGATTGAGTTATTCAACATTGTTGTGAGGTAAACCTAGTGCTCTCATGGGAGAAGAGTCACTTTATGTTGACTAATGGAATTGTATTGGGCCATGTCATCTCCAAACATGGTATGGAGGTTGACCCAGCTAAGATTGATGTGATTTCAAAGTTAGAGCCACTGCAAAATTTGTAGCAGTTGAGGTCATTTCTAAGGCACGTAGGATTCTACAGGCTATTCATAAAGGACTTCAGCAAGATCTCTAGACCTTTGACCGAGGTTCTGTGTAAGAAGAGTGAGTTTGTTATCGATGATAAAGTCCTCCTTGCATTCAATCAGATGACAAAAATGGTTACTAGTGCTCCTATCTTACAGCCACTGGATTGGTCTCTTTCTTTTGAGATTATGATGGACGCCTCTGATTTCGTAGTTGGAGCTGTTTTAGGACAGAGAAGGGATGGGATAACACTTGCTATACACTACGCTCGCAAGAGTTTGGATGAAGCACAATGAAATTATACACTTACAGAGAAATAGATTTTAGCAATTGTGTTTGGGCTAGAGAAATTCAGATCTTACCTCATTGGTCACATGTTATTGTATACACGGATCACACTGCCATACGATACTTGCACGCAAAGAAGGATGCCAAACCACAACTTATCAGATGGATCCTTCTTTTCCAGGAATTTTATTTAGAGATTCGAGATAAACTTGGAGTGAAAAATGTTGTGGCAGATCACCTTTCCTGTATCACAGATGCAAAGACCTCTAAGCAGAACATGATCCCTATTTTCGAAACCTTTCTAGATGAGGCCATTTTGTCTGTGGACTCACTCCCATGGTATGCTGATATTCTGAACTATCTTGTCTCCACGAAAGTTACACAAGAGTTGCTGAAGTACATGGTAGATAGATTTCTATCAGATATTCATTATTACCAATGGGAGGATCCGTACCTATTTCGTGAGGGTGCGTATTGTATCTGGAGAAGGTGCATTCCTTAGGAGGAACACACCAATGTACTTGAGCACCATCACAAACTAGAATCCGGTGGGCATCATTCGGGGAAACGCACAGTAGCAAAGGTTTTATATAATGGCCTATAATGGACCACATTGTTTAAGGATGCTACAGAATATGTTTGAGGTTGTACCAACTGTCAGAAAATGGGAGGAACCGTTGGTTCCAAAGATACCATGCTCCTAAAATACATACAGATTTTTGATGTTTTTGATGCTTGGGGCATAGATTTCATGCACCCATTTCCCGTCAGTTAGGGAATTTTAGTACATCTTTCTCGCCATAGATTATGTTAGTCGATGGGTGGAGGCTATCCCCACCCGAGCTGCAGATAGTCCTACAGAGTGTTCCTTTCTCAAGGACCACATTTTGCACGGTTCGTGATTCCCAAAATATTGATTTCAAATGGGGGAAGCCACTTCATTAATAGAGAAGTAAAGAATCTTGTGAAGGAGTACGCCATTGAGCACAGAGTTGTGTCTCCTTACCACCCTCATACTAATGGCTTGGCAGAAATTTCAAATAGGGAGATCAAAATGATTTTCCAAAAACTTGTATGTCCAGATAGGAAGAACTGGTCCCCGATGTTTGATTCGGTTCTATGGGCTTATCGGACGACATGTAAGTCTCCTTTGGTATGTCTCCCTACAGATTAATGTATGGAAAGCCATGCCACATGCCAATGGAATTAATTCACAAATCTTTATGGGCACTTCGTGTATGCAATCTTGATTATGAGAAGGCATGAAAGAACATGAAGTTTGATTTGAATAGATTACTTGAATTCCGAGACTTTGCATATGATAACTCACTCATGTATAAGGAGAAAGTCAAGTGCTGGCATGATAAACACATTCCAAGGAAGACTTTCTCTCCTGATTATTTGATGCTAAGTTGAAGCTGTTTCCAAGAAAATTGAAAAGCAAATGGTCAGGACCGTTTATCGTGAGAGCTGTGCGTGACAATGGGAGTATTGTCATATCTGGGTTGTCATCTAACGCACAACTATTTGTTGTGAACATACAGTTGTTGAAGCCATATCTAGATCATGATATATTCATGTCCATCGTTGATTATGTATCTGTAGTATCAGACGATGATCTTTTGATTACATCTTTTGCATCTGATACATGAACTGACAACCTTTTGTATATCATTTTGTTTCATTCTTTCTTCTTCCATTTTATCATTCTCCCTCTTCCTTGTGTATATATGTTATACTTAGGATGTGTTTTATCCTAAGTATGGGGGGGGTGAATGATTTGTGTTGTTCATATTCGTCCTGTTTGTCATTCCTATTGTTGTCTATACTTAGGGATACTCTACCCTAAGTATAGGGGGAGTGATGTTGTTCATATCATTTTTTTATATTTCCATTGAGTCCGTGCATTCTCTTCATCGATTTTCCCATTTGTACGTATTCTATACTTAGGATTACTTGGTCCTAATTATAGGGGTCATCACCGACTTCTATTCTTTTCATCTTTCTCTTTGAGTCGTTGTAGCATAGGAGTCTTTTCACTTTTCTATACTTAGCATGAGTTATGTCTTCCTTTGCCGCTCTCTGATCATTATGAGGACATAGTTTGAGCTAAGTATAGGGGGTGTCGTATATATTGTATGTATACTTTAGACATATCTCATACTTTTAATATGATTATTTTTGGGGACATGTATATAAATTCATAAAATCCATGTGTGTATATATAGACTTTGATCACCTTCAAACAAAAAACAAAAAAAAGTCGTGTATATACTTGTATATATTTTACTAACCCTTTTTCCTTTTTTTTTTAAAAAAAACTCTTTTCACATGTGCGTTATTTTTTCCTTTCATTCCAAAAACCCATAAAAAGTTCAAATTTAGAAAATTGTTTCAAAAAAAGAAAAAAGAAAAAAATGCTTTCTTTTCTATGTAGTGTACATATTTCCTGAATTTGCATGTGCAATTTTCAGGATAGTATTGACATTTAAACTATGTCTGGATTAAAATTTAAAAATGGAGCTTAGTTGGACCTTAATCCACTTAAATTCAGAGGAACCTTATAAGAACTGGAATTAAGACATTTCAGGTTCTAGCGAGTTAATTCTTTGAGTCCATAAGACCATGTTAACATGTCATTTTGATTAGTCTATGCAGAATATTTAAAGACAGGATGATGTAGGGTTGCAATAATGCTTCAAAAGAGGGATACTCAACTAGCTCAAGTGGAAAAAATCCTTATGTACATGCTGCACCTTGTATATGTTTTCAAAAAAAAGAAGAGAAAAAATGTAGAGTAGCCAAAAGTGGACATGCCCAATTGAAAAGTAAAATGCCTTCCGGAGTGTATATACAAGGATAAAGAAAAAATAAAATAATAATAGCTTCAAAGTCAAATTTTTGTAAGCTTGTAGCTGGATGACTTGGCTACATTGGTCATGCATCCAAGGATAGGTAGCTACACTGGTTACCGTCCATTATTTTCTCCATCTCCTCTTCTTGATCTGGTTGTACTTGAACTTAGAAGGGAATATCCACGCTCCTCTATTAAAGAGTTGCTAGACCGGGGAACTAGAGTTACCTTGTTGAGGGAGGTTGTTTCTTTGCTTTTTTTGAGATGGGGAGCTATATTTCACTTACACTGTACAAGTAAAGATTCCTAGCCATAAGAATTTGTGTATGTAGAATTGTTTTAACATGACTGTTGAGGAGACCTGAATATGAGTCTTGTGGAACTGAGAGGCTATTAGCTTTTAAATCCATTTCCCATTAAGGTTCTGCCACACTAAAAATCCAAAGTTCTGACAGAGCTCCATACTACAATTTTATGAAGATAAATTTAATACTTAATATTATCCTAATTTCTTTATTTTTCCTTTCTTTTTCTTTTTATTCACTTATTCTTTCAAACAAGTGTTTGCTAAGGGACTAGCAAAGGTAAAGCATTGGGGGATGATGAGTCTGCATTTCATCATCTTTATTCATTTATTTTAGCTTAAAATCCCATATAAAACACCTATATATAATACTATCTCCAAATTCTTACTAACTTGCATCTGTTTGTAAATATTGTACACTTATTACTATTTTAACCTAGAATAATTAAATAAAGAAAGAAACGAAAAAAAGAAGACTGTATATCTGTAATAGATATAGGCTGACCCGAACCCTGAGAGAAGGTCAAGACTTGACCTCATCGACCAGGAATAAAGTAGAGGAAGATATGGTCCCTAATCAGAAAATCCAAAAATAATGTGCTGTAAATATTTGTATATTTACAGTATTTTATTTGTACATAAAATAAACTCAGATTAAAGAATTTTTAAAATAAATTTATTAAATAAAAATGTTTCCTAATAATAAAATGTTTGCAAAATAAATCATGTAAAGAATAAAATTAACCACATCCGAAAAAAGTCATAAAATGATAATTGAAAGATAAATTCCGGCTCCATATGAATTCAAATTGAACAAAACTCATTTCTATTGTATTCTAAATTAAATTATCTTTAAAATGGCTATTGTTTCATAGTTTTTTGGAGTTACGGTTTGAAAGTCGGTTTTCTAAGGTGGTTTGTGCAATTTTATCATTTATTTGTACATATTGCATTTGTAAATATTTTTGATAAATATTAAAAATACAAAAAACTAATAAATAAAAAATATAAAAAAAATAAAATAATAATAATAAATAATAATTTCCTTATTTATCTATGTATATAATGTACCATATGTATATAGTATATGTGTATAGTTGATATTCTTAAATAACCACCACAAAAAAATAAAAAAATTAATATTTTTTATTCAATTTAATTAAGTGACGAAATACAAAAAAATTATTTTTTGTAAATAATTTTAACAACTAATCCTTTCTTATCTTTATCTCATTTCAAAATTTTCTCTTATCTCATTTCTTCAATTTTGAAATTCAAACTCCATCCTTTTGTCTATTAATATGGCTCCTCCTTCCTCATTTAAACTTGATCAATCTTTGCTGAGAGGAGCTTATTTCCAAGAGCTATCTTGTCACAGAAGGGTGCATATCCTCCAAGCCGTCTAGTGACAACAAGTCGGCCATCGTTGAGGCGATCACGGTCTTTACCGCTCCTAAGGTGAGATCCATTTTCTCTTATTTTTAACCTAGGTTAATCGTAGTTTATTTTTTTGCATTTCTATTTCATTGTCAATTTTTTCTATATCTTATAACACATCACGATTTGATACGAATCCAATCGATTTTTCATCTCATTTTCTTAGTGGTTTCCGTTCAAGTTCTACCTCCATGATCTTTCACCTCCGACCACGAACGGTGGTCAAAGACCCAGTTCCATCTTCCATTTTTCTCGGAATCGCACCCGCTCACATATCTCGATTTTATTTTTTCAAATAATAATCAGGACCGAGCCGTCGTGCTCGCATCCTAATTTGTTTATAAATAATATATATATATATAAACTAAATATATATATATATATATATATATATATATAGTTTTTTCTTTCTAACATTTGTTTTGCAGGAATAAAGAAAAAGATTACAAAAAATAAAAAAATATATAAAAATATTTTTGTAGTTCTTGTTTAAAAAATAAAAAATTAAAGTTTTTTCTCTTCTATTTCTATTTTACAAAAAAAGCTACACCCTAGGCGCCTCTCTTCCAGACGCATGCATCGCCTACTGCCTTCCTCCGTTGGTCGTATCCCATCGCCACCATCCGCCTCCTGCACTGCCAGCCGCACCGCTGCGGCATCGACCTCCTCCGCAGAGCTTACATGTGCCTCCATGTGGATTGTCCTCACCAACCCCGAGCGCCCCATCGACAACAGAATCTTCATCTTCATACACCACCGATAGACCTCCGCAACCTTCGCGAATGCTACAACCCGCCGCCACTGCTCTTCCAGATCGTACCACCCTCCAGCCCTCTGCTACTGGAGCACAGCTATAGCTGATCACCCTTCACGAATGACACTACCCGTCATTCTTGCATTAGAGCCACCACCGACCAAGAACCGCTTGGAATCGCTCATCCCCGCGCGTGAGCACAACATGCACCACTGCCAGCCCGCTGACGCCGTTCTACTGGGAAGAGAAGAAAGGGGCGGCACCCCTCCATTGTCCCCCTTTTTGTTTGAAGCGACAAACAATCCTAAGGGGATTTTAAATTATTTTTTGGAAGAATTGTGTTTCAGCCCCCAGTAGTCCTGCGATTTGCAAAGACACCCCTACTAGAGCTCATCACGTGCTTTGAAAGATTGTCATTGCATTTTTTATTGCACAGTTTCTTTCTTGTTAATTTCTCATGCACAAACTACAAATAATTGCATTTTAGTCCAGTATTTTCATTCTTTGATATGCATGTTCTTCTTGTTGAAATAAATACCTTTGTTGGTCAATAAATTCTTGAAAATTCATGCTATGCTCCTGATGTGTATATCTTTATAGTATAATTTTCTCATTGCATTTTATCATCAATTGCTATTATAAAAAAAATAAAAAATGTCATTTTTCCCTACTAGAACTTTAAAAAATCATAACAATTCAAATATTGATTAAAAAATCTAAAAAATTAGAGTAGTTTATTTTTTTGTTTTTTATTTTCTATTTAATTTTCGTGCATTATTTATTTATAAAAGCCAAAAAAGTGCAAATTTCTAAAAATCTTAAAAAACTCATATATAATTGTAAAAATATAAAAAATTGTGATTTTAGCTTCTGTTTGTCGATAATTTCTTGTAGTTTTTATGAAAAATCATTTTCACAATTTTTCCATTTGTTTGATATTTTTAAATTAAAAAATAATCCTCTTTTATCAATGTTTTCATTTTCCCTTTCTTTTATTCTTTTTAAAAATACTTAAAAATCTAAAAATCACTAAAAAATACAAAAATAGTAGAAAATTCATAAAAACACAAAAACATTTCTTTGGATATTTTTTAGCATTATTGTTATAGTTGAAAACTAAAAAAAATATTTGACATCTCTTTTGTGTATGAATTTACTTTAAAAATCAAATTTTTGAAAATAAACAAAATGTAAAATTAAAATCAATAAAAATATGAAAATCCAAAAAAAATAGGAATAAAAAAATTAAAAAAAATAAAATGGTAAAAATTTAACAAATACCAAGGTAGTTTGCATTGATATTACCTTTTTCTTTTAAGTGGTTTTCGATTATTTTAATAACCCTCAAGAATTGTAGCCTTCCTGAGTTCAATCCAGTTATCTATACCAGTAAATAGGTAGAAAAAATTTCTCTCACTTCATTATTCTTGTAATTAATTATTTGCTTGAGAAGAAAAAAATTGTTTGCTTGAGCGAGAATTTTGGGGATTGCAACGACAACTTTATATCATTAATAACCAATACTCGAAGATTATTGCTCAACACTTGTGCAAATCAATTAACCATCCAAAAAGAGATAAAATATTCTGCGATAAAACAAAAGGTTTCTCAAACAACAGATGTCTGTTATTCAAATAATTCGTCCGCATACAAAACAAGGTGTCACAGACATTTTCCACCCAAGTCTGACCCTAGTCTATATCAGAGATCCTTTCATGAGCACAAATAGAGTGAACTTCTTTGTAGAGCCTTTGAGAGAGTTCAAAGCCACCACTGGAGTATTTGCAGGTGATTTGAGTATTGGAATGCATGACCTAAAAATTAACATCCACACATATATTATAACCCTTAGTTTGTGGTTGGTGTCAATGTATTTTTACACCATCAAATTCTTGTCAAAGGGTGTTCAATGGTGAGATTTTCATGCCAAAAATCTGAACAGTCGAGACACAAGGGGCGTTTGGTTCGGGGATAAGCAAGAACATGGATGTGGAATAAAGAGAATACAAGTCTATTTTCTTCAGCTGGAAAGATAGAAATAATATGAATATGGAAGAATTAGGGTAGGTAAATTCATATCTCTGTTCAGTTGGCAAATAGAGGATAACTAATAAGGTTTGTAAGTTAGTTAAAGCTGTTACTTTGACTTATCATAGGTCTAGACCATTGAACCACAACCACCTTATACCTCAGTATACATGCTACAAATTTGGAACCAGTTTATTATAAATTCAAATTCTACATAAACATTACATTGTTCAATATACAAAATGTACTACATCACCACATGCTTATCACACACAGGGTCATCAACAATGTCATGAACCAAAGTTGATCCTCATGTCAAGGGTATGATGAAACCCAGTTTCATGTCATTAATTTGTGGCTATTACCCCATAGATTAGACTAAGTGTCAATATAAACCAGACAAATCCTTATTCATATCTGAGTCAGTGAATAAATAAAAAATACAAAAAAAAATAAAAAATAAAAATCAAAGTGTTTTTAAGCCTTTCAAAATGCTCACAAAATTATTTCTCCCTTTGTTTGACCTCATTTTCATTTTTGGTCAAAATAAAACTTGTACCTCTCATCAAGATCTACAACTTCCATGTTTTGAGTTTTTCCAAACTCGACCTCCTTCTACCTCATATCTCAACGTCTTTGTCTGAATAATCTGATTGGACCACGTGTCTCTTTCTAGTTGAGCCATGTGTCTACATCTCTTCTCGCCATACGTCTGCATTCTTTACCTTTGGATCGACTCCAGACGCCTCAATATCCACCTTCAATTCCTGCTCCATCCTCGACCGTCCGATCCACTCCAATCTCTCATCTCCTCCGTTAGTTTTCGCCATCACCTCCTATCGCCACGTGTCGGGACCATAACCACCTGATCTTCTCCGCAGTGTTCAATCCCCGCTGTCATTTCCCGCAACCCATCCTCACCATCCGATCCAGCCCTTGATTTCATCAGGTCTGTCTGTGAGCGCCTCTTTTACAGCTCACCACGTGTCTCCATTATCGCCGCCCGATCTTCTCCATCTTCACTGCATACCTGAAGCTGTGTTCTCAACCCTCCGATCGACACCTTCCTCTCATCGCGGCTTCTCGTCTCCGACCACATATTATTTTGCCACATGGCTATTCCCTTCACCACTCGATCAGGCCGCCTTAGATTTGATCGTAGCCCCTCGTTAGCACCTATATCTCAGCCGTTGGATCGCAAGATCCAACAGTGGAGGACTCGTCTTCTTCCTCCCATTACTCTTTCACCCACGTCGTCCACTTCATGCAACTGTCTTCCCCCTTTCTATTTTCGCCACCTCTTCCACTAACCTCGTCACTCCCCGATGACCCCACGATCAAGCCCAGTCATCCACCTTCCTCGTGGGTCTTGTATCACCTCTCATCACTCTCCATCACGCTCCACATCTCCCACTCAACCCACGTCCACCTCCACCTGAACCACCACCTTCATCCCTTAAATACACCATCATCGCTCCATTCCACCTTGGTCTGCCTTTACATGGGGGTCCGCCCAGCAAGCCTCTTCTCCGTGGTGACAACGAGGAAGTGTTATGGAGCGCGAAGACGAAGGACGTCCATGACATTGACCCATGGTTGAAGTCAGCTAGGCATGCGGTGCTCAATCACCGCCCAGCTGCTCCGAGGGGTCTCCGGAGTCCAGCGATGACCCGAGCTCCCCTCGGTGCTCAACATAGACCACTGCCTTCACCAAACTCTGACCAGATAAGCCTCTAATCTTCATTGCATTTTTTCCTTCCCTTCTCTTATTTAATTAGGCCTCATCATTCACCGTCAACCTCAATTAATCCTTGCCTCCGCTTCATCACGCAACCCCCATTCATGTGCTACCTTCCACGCAACTTCCCTTTCCTCCATGATCTCAATCCACTCCGACTAATTTGCTCCGCCCCTCGTGGCAGAGGAGCACCGGGCTTTCACTGTCTCCATGCGCTCAGGCTCCCATTCCGCATCACCTCACCTACTTGCTTCACAGACACACTTCGGCTATTGGTCCACTAACATTGTAGGTCTTCTTCCTCAATGGCCGAAGCTGACGTCGGAGCGTCTTCTAGTGACCTTGTCTCCGGCGTAAGAGAGTCGATAGCCTTCTTCAGAAGCTTTGGCGTCTTCCACGAACTTCAATGATGGTTGATGCACATCCAGCGACCTCCATAGAGAAACCAAATAAGTGGAAGGCAGTGATGGAGCTAGGAGGACGTCGCCGGAGCCCAGCCAAGCCCGCTGCAGGAGGCGGCGGCAAGAAGGAACTCGTGAAGCAGTTACCATCCGATCTCCAAGATCGGACTGCCATCGGCGAGTCACAGCGGCTACTAGCCTTTGTCCATCCACCTTTCGATCTCAATGATCAGAAGACCCTCATCCATGTCAAAGCAAGGTGGATGCACCCGACCTCGAGGCTTGGAGCTCCAAGCCACAATCGAGCCATCTCCGAGCCTCCGCCAAACCGGCATCGACCTACGAGCCTCCCTCGAGCCTGCATTGGAAGTCGAACCTCACCCCTACATGCTCGGTCACATGCGGTCGGGGTTAATTGTAGTGAGGCCCCTCGTACTTCTTTAATTTTCAGACAGGTCTACATACACCGTGATACCGACGTGCGCTTGTGATGTTCTGCACCCGAACCCTTGTGGGTTTTAATAATTGCAAAAATACCCTCGCGTGTGTGGGTAAATTACTGGGAAGGCCTCGTGGTTTTTGCTATTTACATTTTAGTCCTTCCTAGGACCTGTTTGTTATATATTTTCATTTGTTCTTGCATTTATGCCCCTAGTTTCATTTGTAAATATCTTGAGCATCCTAGCTCCGTTTGAGTGAATTGTGGTCTCGTTTCGAAGCTTGTTTCATTGTCTTCTTAATGGCATGCATAGATTTCTATTTTGACACTATGAATTTTGATGTATTATTTTAACGGCCAAGTGCCACTTATATAACATGTTTAATGCCTTGCCTTAACTGATTTAATGAAACTTGATTCATGATTCTAATCCGAATTTGACTACTGTTTGATTGCTCAAATATTTTGTATAATTAGGGCATATTTGCAGCATTTGTAATATTGTGTTTCCTTGCATTATTAAAAGCATATTTAAAAAATGTCTTCTCTTGTTTCTTTATGCATTGTATCTTGTCTAGTGCATTTCTTGACCTATGTATTATTAATTCATCACTTAATTTAAGTAATAAGAGTCTAAACAATACTTAAGAGGCTTGTGTCCCTGAGTTCGACCTTGGGCTTGCCCAAGTTAAATATAAATCGACCGCTTCCTTGGTGTTAATTGTAGCATTATTCAAGCGGTTTTTGATTAACTTGATTTTATCTGACTGCAACGAAAGTGGTTAATTTTTCATTATTAAGAGGGTAAAATTTGGATTCATCAAATGGTGTTGTTGTCAGGGACATGACTCATCTTTTGTATTTAGATTTTTATTATTTAATTAAGTGATTATTTTTATACGTAGGTCAAGTTGTTCATGTTGTCTTGCGTTATTAAATTTTTTTCGATGGATATCTAATATCTGCTTTTGTGGCAGGGCCCTTGATGTTCAAGGAGGCAAGGAGCAGGTGTTTCCCCGCTACTAGGAGCCGCAGAAGTAATTTTGGAGAAGAAACGAAGAAAAAATGTCTTGCATTTTATTCCATTTCATGTAATAATCGTCTTTACAATAGTCTTCGATGGAAGATTCGCACGTGTAAATGAACGAAGTTCTCTGTGGTTATGTGGGGATCGCCCCACTTGAGAGTCGACCTAGGATCAGGCACGCAACTCTTCGAGCTTCTTGCACATTTTTTATTCTACGTGTTTGATCGTAGGTAGGACAGACTATAAAAAGGGCTTTGCACAGTAAATGCTACAACTCTGGGTGTAGAAGGTACGATAGGTACTCAAAAAGGCACACCCCGGTGTACTCCCAGGAAAACAAGTGCAGACGACTCCTACTTCTTTTGACAGATGCACTGATCAACACCAAAAATATGCGTTGAGTAATAAGGCGCTCGAGCGGATCCTTGTTCCATTGAGAGGGAGAGAATAAAATGACACAATCCGAAACCCTCCATTAATTGGTCTACCACCTAAACTTCTAAGTCTGGCAACTAAAGAGATGATGGATTGAACGTAATATTTGATTTATCCCTAGTGTTGAGGATTGGGTCCTTAGGAGAATTTCTTGGACTGGGACCTTAGGTGACGTTGTGAATCTACTCTTGGGATCACATTCAACACTTAAATTCATATCCTTAGCATATATGTATCAAAGAGAGAGTCTGGAAAATTAGAGGAATTGGATGCCTCTAGATTAAGGTTGGGCTGAGCTCTGAGATTTAGGATCTCTAAAATTGGGAGTTCTTGAACGGATCAGATCCTGTACGCAGATGCACAAGGGGGTTAATCCAGCTCGTTCATTTTTTGTGATGCTCGGGGACCAGCATAGTTTAACTATAGGGGGTTGATGAAACCCAGTTTCATGTCATTAATTTGCGGCTATTAACCCCCTAGCTTAGATAAAGTGTCAATAAAAACCAAACAAATCCTTTTTCATATATGAGTCACTGAATAAATTAAAAATACAAAAATAACAAAATAAAAATTGTAGTGTTTTTAAGTCTTTTAAAAACACTCACAAATATATTTCTCCATCTGTTTGACCTCGTTTCCATTTTGATCAACATGAAACTTGTAGATCTCATCGAGATCTACAACTTTCATGTTTTGAGTTTTTCCAAAATCAGCCTCCTTCTCCCTCATATCTCAACTTCTTTGCCTGAATAATCTGATTGGGCCACATGGCTCTTTCTGGTTGAGCCACGTGGCCAAATCTCTTCTCGCCATGCATCTGCATTCTTTACCGTTGGATCGACTTCAGGTGCCTCAATCTCCACCTTATGTTCCCGCTCCGTCCTCGACCATCCGATCAACTCCAATCTCTCATCTCCTCTGTTAGTTTCTGCCTTCACCTCCTATCACCACGTGTCGCGTCTATTACCACATGATCTTCTCCTTATTCAATCCCCGTCGTCATTTCCTGTAACCCATCCTCACCATCTGATCTAGCCCTTGATCTCATCAGGTCCATCCGTGAGTGCCTCTTTTCCAGCTCGCCACATGTCTCCATTATCATCGCTCGATCTTCTCCGTCTTCACCGCACATCTGAAGCTGTGTTCTCAGCCCTCCGATCGACACCTTCCTCTCATCACGACCGCTCGTCTCCTCCCACATCTCCTTTCGTCACGTGGCTATTCCCTTCACCACTCGATCAGGCCACCTTAGATGTGATCGTATCCCCTCGTTATCACCTATATCTCATCTATTGTATCGCGAGATCCAACGATGGGGGACTCGTCTTCTTCCTCCCATTACTCCCTTGCCCACGTCGTACACTTCATGCAACTGTCTCCCCCCTTCCTATTTTCTCCACCTCTTCCACTAACCTCGTCACTCCCCGACAACCTCATGATCAAGCCCAGTCATCCACCTTCCTCGCGGGGCTTGTATCACCTCTCATCACTCTCCTTCGCACTTAATATCTCCCACTCAACCCACGTCCACCTCCTCCTGAACCACCACCTTCATCTCTTAAATATGCCGTAGCCGCGCTATTCCACATTGGTCTGCCTTTACGTAGGGCTCCGCCCAGCAAGCCTCCACTCCTCAGTGACAGCGAGGAAGAACTATGTAGAGTGAAGATGATGGACGTTCCCGGTGTTGACCCTTGGCTGATGTCGGCCAGGCATGTGGTTCTCAATCACCACCCAGCTGCTCCGAGGGGTTGCCGGAGTCCAATGATGACCTGAGCTCCCCTAGGAGCTCATCATAGACCGTCGCCTTCACCAAACTCCGACCAGGTTAGCCTCTGATCTTCATTGTATTTTTTCCTTCTTTTCTCTTATTTAATTAGGCCTCATCAATCACCGTTAATCCTTGCCTCTGCTTCATCACGCAATCCCCATTAACGCGCTACCTTCCACGCAACTTCCCCTTCCTCCATGATCTCAATCCACTCCGACTCATATGCTCTGCCCTTTGTGACAGAGGAGCACCAGGCCTTCACCGTCTCCATCTGCTTAGGCTCCCATTCTGCCTCACCTCACCCACTTGCTTCATACACACGCTTAGGCTATTGGTCCACTAACATTGTAGGTTTTCTTCTTCAATAGATGTAGTTGACGCCGGAGCATCTTCAAGTGACCTTGTCTCCGGCGTACGAGAGTCGATAGCCTTCTTTAGGAGCTCTAGCGTCTTCCCCGAACTTTAACGATTGTTGCTGCAGCTCTAACGACCTCCGCAGAGCAACCAACTAAGCAGAAGGCGACGGCGGAGCTACGAGGACGTCGCCGGAGACCAACCAAGCCTGCTGCATAAGGCGACAGCGAGGAGGAACCCCCAAAGTAGTTACCATCTGATCTCCAAGATCAGACGACCATTAGTGAGCCACATCGTCAACTCGCCTTCATCCAGCCATATTTTGATCTCATTGATCAGATGGCCCTCATCCAGCCACATGTCAGAGTTAGGTGGTTGCACCAGACCTCGAGGCTTGGAGCTCATAGCCACAGCCGAGCCATCTCTGAGCCTCCGCCGAACCAGCATCGACCTCTGAGCCTCCCCCGAGCCTGCATTGGAAGCTCAACCTCACCCCCACATGCTCGGTCATGTGTGGTCGGGGTTAATTGCTGGGAGGCCCCTCGTACTTATTCAATTTGCAGGTAGGTCCAGACACTACGTGATACCCATGTACTCTTGGGGTATTTTGCACCCGAACCCTTGTGGGTTTTAATAATTGCAAAAATACCCCCGTATATGGGTAAATTACAGGGAAGGCCTCACGGTTTTTGCTAGTTACATTTTAGTCCTTCCAGGGACCTGTTTGTTATTTATTTTAATTTTTTTCTTGCATTTATGCCCCTAGTTTCATTTGTGAATATCTTGAGCATCCTCGCTCCGTTTGAGTCGATTTTGGTCTCGTTTCGAAGCTTGTTTCATTGTCTTCTACATTGCATGCGTAGATTTCTATTTTTACGCTGTGAATTTTGATGTATTATTTTAATGGCTAAGTTTCCCTTATATAACACATTTAATGCCTTGCCTTAATTGATTTAATGAAACTTGATTCACGATTCTTTTCTGATTGGTCAAAGATTTTGTATAATGAGGGCATATTTGCAGCAATTGTAATGTTACATTTACCTGCATTATTAAAAGAAAATTTAAAATAATGTCTCTCTCATGTTTCTTTATGCATCGTGTCCTGTATAGTGCATTTCTTGTCCTATGTATTATTAATTCATCACTTAATTTAAGTAATAAGAGTCTAAACAATACTTAAGAGGCTCATGACCCTGAGTTCGACTTTGGGATTGCCCAAGTTAAATATAAATCGACCGCTTCCTTAGTGTTAATTGAAGCATTATTCAAGCGGTTTTCGATTAACTTGATTTTATCTGACTGCAATGAAAGTGGTTAATTCCACATTATTAAAGGGTAAAATTAGGGTTCATCAATGTACAATCAGTCTCTCCTTCTCCCAGAGCTATCGTTCTGTTTCCTCTAGCTTCTCGACATGAAATTCTTCTGAAAAATCCATTATGTTTATTATGTCGGTTAGGAGCGCCCTTTTTATAGCCGAGGAGACAAGCGTCTGTCGCGACATTGACCATTTTATATCTACATGGTCTCATAAAAGAAGAAAATTCATTATATATTATGCACTATTTGAAAATTAATTGTATTTAAATTGTGCAAACTTATGTCTCTAGGGCACGTGTATGATAGACGATCCTCGGCATCCACGTATTTGTGTGAGTCCTCAAAGATGAGGAGTGCATCTGTTAGGGAGTAGCATCTACGCCCATGGGTCCTCATCTGATTGCATTGTAACATAGCAATTACTAGCTCAGTGACCACAAATAAATGTAGAAAAACTATTTATTTCTGTAACAATGAACAACCATGTGTTGAAGTTACTATATACTCAAAGAAAAAGGAGAAAGGGAAAGTGGTAAAATTTCAGCTCAGACAACAAATTCCTTGTGCGTGTGCTGAGTAATGTTACGTCTATCAGTTAAGCCGCACCACCATAGTAGCTGCTCACCCATGTGTGGTGTATCATTACCGGTTGCTTTTCTAGAGTGTGGGCCATCGTCATCGTGATTTGTATCATTACTTTCTCAAGCATGAAATCCGTGGTAATCGACAACAGGCGTCATGCATAAAATTATTGATGCAAAATGAGGTTTAAAAAAGCTTCTTAGATCACCCCCTTTTGAATATCAGTATATCCCCACCATTGTCTCTTTTAGCTGATCCAACTGGTATTATGAACCATAAATGCCATATTGCAGTCACATGTTAAGAGCTGCGCCAAAAACGTGTCTTCTCATCGAACAAGCAATTACGATGAAAAGGAAAGGGGGATAATGATCATTGTGGAAAAAGAAACAGAGCATTCGATATGAGAAGGTAAAATACTTTGCACATAAATATTGTACATTAGTACAATATAGAAAAAACAAAAGTAAAGGTCCACCAACAGTAGGGGAATATTTCACTATAGCATTGATAACTCCAGACCGGCTTAGGGTTCCTAACAAGGCAGGAACCCCAATCTCTATGGCGATCAATATCAAATAAAACAACAATTAACCCATGAATACATTAAGCAATACATATGAAGTGAGTTAAAATTTATTATAACTCTACAATAGATGTATATAGGTGTAAGTAGTGTAGAGGTCAAACACAGGGAGCAAAAAGAGGTAGGTTAATTATTAATTATTATGAATTAATAATAATGTATACATTATTCTTTATTTTTCTTGTTTTCAAGTTGGTTTTAATTATATTTAATTTTTATGGATTTTTAATTGTTATATATATATATTATTTTTATTTTATTTTTATTTTGCAAATTTTTAATTTCTTTTTTATTCTTAAAATAAGATTTATAATTTTATATTATAATAATATTATATGTTATGTAAGTAATACATATGTATATGATATTGGTTATTATATTTTCTAAATATATCAAAATATGTTCAGAATACATGAAATCAAATATTTTTTATTATATATTTTGCTCTATTTTCGATAAATTTTATAGAATTTTCTGGTATTCTTAAAGTAACAAATATAGCAAAACAATGTACAAAATAATTATCCAAGATTGTTTTAAGTTTAATAAATATAAATATATCCAAACTTTACTCAAAACTATTTTTAATATATTATATGTATAATACAGAAATATAAGGAAATATATGTGGATTTTTTATATAAATTTTGAAAATTTTATAAGGTTTTTTGGATTTTGTGATTTTTAGGTTTTTTATATTACATTTTTTGTGATTTTTGGATGTGTGGAGATACTAGTATAATATAGGTAATATATGTTCTTGCAATTTTTGAATAATTTTTTTTAATTTTTACCTATCTTTATATTTCAACAAGAGGAAATGCATATTTTTTATTTTTAATAAAAAAGAAAGTCAACTAAAATTCCAAATAAAAATTATGCGAGTGAAGCATGATAGTAGGCACTCATATAATTTTCTAAGAAATTTTAGAACAACTAAAATATTTATAATGGAAAATATAAACAAAATAAAATGCTACAAGTTCACGGATCTAATTGTAATTTATAGAAAGTAAACACTCATTATAGAACAGGTCCACAAAAGTTATGGTACATTTGTAATTTTTACAATGCCTCATATGTAGCTATACGTGGGGTGAAAGGACTGTTCTATAAATACTAGAAACCTTGGTTTCTAGATTGCAAATGAACCTTATGTTTTTACATGTAATATAATATTTACAATACTAAATAAAAATACAAAATGCACAGAGGGTATGTGTGAAATATACCCATGTGAAGGGTGTGTGTGGCGCATACGAGATGGATCAATGGCTATTGTGCGTCCAGATTTTGTCATTTAAAGCAAAGCGACTAGGATTGAGTACCGCTTCACCCTAAAATCAATGGTCCAGATTAGATCTCGATCGTACCTTCCATATAACTACAACGAGCCTATGATGAAGAACATTGAAAAATACTCCCTGTTACTCACTTCAATAGCCAAATACTCCGAGCTCCAGCGATGATATTCGATATTTCCCATCCTAGTAGCTTCCTAACCTGCTGCCTCACTTGCATGTGCACTCTAGAAGGTCTAGGCCTTAGTAGAGGAGGCCTAGAGTGACATCCTTTCTCCGATGACCTAGAGCTGCAAGTCAGCTCCGATTCTCCCTTTAGGTCCATCTTCTAGTTCTCCAACTTGCATAAAAGGTTCCATAGCTTGAGGACAACTTGCCTCGACCCAAAAATGAAGTTGAATGAAGAGGAATGGGGTGAACGTGGTGATCTCCGATGATAAATGGCAAAAAGAGGTTGATGGATCCGATCTTTCAATGATCAGGGGGAACTGAGCATCGGGAAATGTGGAGAAGATGAAAGGGAAGTTGAATGGTTATGTTTGTATGGTCGGAATAGGTCAAAAGAAGGTGAGCATAATGGCTGGAGCACAAGCTCCGGTGAAGTATTTTTGAGCTAATTAGTGCTAAAGCTAAGAACATTAAGCTAACCTAATTCTTGGACTATGTTAAGAATTGAAATTGCAAGATAAAAACCTATAGCTAAGCCTTAATTGTGTTACCTAGAAGCTAGGGAAAATCTTCATTGAAGGAGCTCCGACGAATAGCTGGATCACACTGCTGCTACTTTGTGCTCGTCATCAATCAGAAGGCCAACCTTCCTCTCACTAAAGGGCATGTAGGTCGATTGTTGGGGTTACAGGTGTTCAAGAATGGAACAAAATTCAAAGTAAGGCAAAGGAGGTTATTTAACATGGTGGAGAAGGATTCTTTGATCAGAGATGGCATGAAGATGAGCGGTGGTTGGTGACGGCTCAGATCATAGTGAGATGGAGGGGTGTACATTGAACAAAATTGATGATGAAATCGAGGGGAGAAGAGGCATGGAGGATGCATAGAAAATAGGAGAAAGCGAGGGTCTTGAAGGTTTGTGACAAAAGTCGAAAGGGGTCTGTGCAGGAGGGGTGTTGAACTGGAGGTCAATACTAGGAGGGTTTTGATTGGTCTACGTGGGCCAAGTCAGGACAAAAAATAAATAAAATAAATAAATAGTAAATTATTTTTTAAAATAAAACTTAAAACATTTAAAATGTTTCTTATTTTTCAAACTATTTTATCAATATTTTTATTTTTTTACAACTTAAGTTATTATAATTTAATTTTAACAAGTACTACATAGGTATATATACTTGTATCTAATGTATTCAATTTTTATTTTATTTTCAATACTTATAATCATATTTATATAATTTATTTATTTATAACATAATTAAATGATTTTTTTATTTTTCTGATTTTATTTATATGCACAAATAATTACATGTTTATTTACTATATGTATAGTATACCTATAGATTTTAATGTATTATTTATTTTAATGTAGTTTTAATGGTTTTATTTTGTGCTTAATGTTTCTAATGTGTTTCAAATAATATATACAAATGTTTAAAAATATAAGATGAGTAAAAATACAAAGAATAAAATATATGTATATTATATACAGATACAAAATACAATGGTACCCAAGAAAGAGGGCTTTTGCATCTAGACTCCAGTTTCAATGAAAATACCATCATGAAATGGACAATTTAATTTGGAGTTAATGGAGGTGAGTTTGCTTCAATTTGAGTTTATATGTAAAAGATATTGATCCGTGAAGTTTGATTTGCAGCATTTTCATATGGGTGTCCCAATTGTATTGTGCATTGCTTTTTATAATTTTCTATATTTTATTGTGCACAAGTTTCATATTGAAAACTTCATTATTTGGAGTGTGTATGTGTGTGAATAAAATAGAGCAAAATGAGATATTTTAAGGATAAATAATTAGGGTTTTATGTGTAGTATTTGGTTCTTATATCCCCATCTTTATTCCTTGTCGACCAAGAAAATATTGACTTGGTAACAAGGTTTTGGGTAATTCAGTATCTTTGATACTTCATTTATTTTTCTTTTCTTTATTCTTTTATTTTATATTTAAATACATATAATTTTGTATTATTTACACATAAATAATGAATGTTAATTTGTATAAGTTCTCTATATTTACATGTGTTTTGATAGGGATTTAAAAATAAAATGAAAGAATAAAGGTAGATGAATCGCAGTTCACCACCTGCTTATACTTACCTTTGTCCGTAGCAAACACTTATTAGAAGAATAATTTATGCAAAAGAAAAATAAAGAGAAGGAAAATAGAGGAGTTAGAATGATTATAACTTTTAAACTTGTCTTTACAAAATCAATGTTTGGAGCTTAGTTAAGACCTTTGGATTGTTAATGTGTTCGAACCTTATTGGGAATAGGATCTAAAACTTAACATCCCTCATCTTCCATAATCAAATGTTCAAGTTGCCTCAATAGCCAGGTCAGAATAAGTCTATTCATGTGCAAACCCTTATGACTATGAGTCTTACTTGTACAATATATGTGAAAGTAGCTCTTCTCATTGACAATAGCAGGAAACATTCTGCCTCAGCAAGATAACCCTAATTCCTTAATCTAGCAACTCTTTCCTCGAGGATCGGGGTATTTCCTTCTAAGTTTAAGTACAACCGGCTCAAGAATAAGGGGTAGAGAGAAGAAAAGATTGTGACTAGTGTAGTAACATATCCTAAGGAGCTTAACTAGTGTAGCCAAGTCTCCAGTTGTTGGCAACTTTGAGATATTGACTTTCAAACACAATGCCTTGCTTATTTCATACATACTCTGACGGGAATTGAATTTTATTTGATTTTTGCATGTTTATTCTTTTTAGAGTGTTTGATTTTGCATTTATATACTATATACAACAACATTTATATAAGGAATTTTCCTCTTGAGCCAGTACACTATCCCTCTTTTGAAGCTTTATTGCAACCCACAACATCATGTCTTTAAATGTCCATGCCACTAGATTGGGTTGGGGGGCACTGACCACCTATTGGGGTGACGTATGTTTCCACACATGTGCTCCCTCAAGCTAATGAATCCTGCCTCACCGCCTCATCAGAGTTATGCTAAGTGCAAAGTGCTTGTCGCAGTTAGGTCATTATTAGCAAGAGTCGTGTGTGTGCATCGAAATACTCTATTTAGGCTAGTCAAGATAACATTTGGATATAGTGTTGTGGACTCGAAGGACTGAGTCTTATTAACATAAAAAGTCTTAAATCCCATTTTTATAAGGTTCCTGTGAAATTAAGTTTATTAAGGTCTCGATCAAGCTTCAATCTTTAGAATTTATTTAGACTTGTTCAATTATCACATCATTCTAAAAAACACTAATGCAATGTAAGAAAATATTTTCGTGAAAATAATTGTCTGATTTTGAACTTTTTATGGCATTTTTCAATAAGTTTTGCCATTTTTATAATGTTTTGATAATTTTTTTCAAATTTTTAGGTATTTTTGAAATTTTACAAATTTTTATGAGAGTTTTGAAAAGGGTTTAGTGGATTAAATGTATTCATAGATTTATAAAGTTGTTATGCATATCAACAAAGAATTTTATACAATTATGTACATGTTTTTATACAAGTATATAATGAATTAAGTATAAGTATGTACTTGTAATATGAAGAATTTTTACAAGGATATTATCTACAAGGTTCTGAAAATAATTTGAAAACATTTTTGCAAATATTTGTCAAACATATAGAAAACTTATTTTGCCAAGAGTTTTACAAAAAAAATTCAAAAATATTTTTTCCACCAAATTTTACAATCATTTTACAAAGAGTTTTTTTAAAAGGTCTGCAAACATTTTTACAAATACTTTTGAATGGTTTACAAAATATTTTTCGAAAATATTTTACAATCAAATTTCAAATCATTTTGTAAAATAGTTTCAAAATTATATTCACAAATAATTTTTAAAAATAATTATACATATTTACAAGACTTTACAATAGTTATTCTTTACCGTTGACTTATTCGCAAACCCTTACCTAATATAGTATATTTGCCATATTACTGAAAAATATGAAAATACGAATTATGGATAACGTATATCTATATGGGTTCAATAGGGTTGCCCCACCCCATTTTTCGACATTTTTTTATTTATTAAAAAATAAATCCATGTATTTTCATCACTATCTCCCTCTAATATGTTATTCCAATTTCGTCAGAAACATAAATTTCTATGCCCTTCATCTAGAATAGGTCGATTACAACCATTCCAAGACTGTTAATATTACCTGCTTTTGATGGAAAGCATATGAGACTCTGTTTCTAACAAAATTGGAATGACATATTAGAGAGATATAGTGATGAAAATATATGGCTTTATTTTTGAAAAAATAAAAAAATCCAAAAAAATGGGACGGGGACAACCATGATGGGTCAACCCCAATTTTCATAATATATATATTTATATATATATATATGTGTGTGTGTGTGTGTGTGTGTGTGTGTGTGTGTGTGTGTGTCTAGGGTTAAATTTGGTTGCCCCGTAGGGGGAGCTAACTAGCTCCCACCATCCCATTTTCTTAATTTTTTTATTTTTTTAGAAAAATGCTTCAATAGAAATTCATCAATATATACCTATATTATGTCATTCAAGTTTTATGCGAAATAGAGACTTCTACGGCCTCCATCCAGACAATCATTTTTTAATGGTCGTAGAATAGTTGAAATTGCCCCAGTCTAGATGAAGGCCATAGGAGTCTCTGTTTCGCTTGAAATTTGAATGACATAATATAGGTATATATCGATGAAAATTCTCGGATGTATTTAGAGAAATAACAAGATTTAGAAAAATGAGGCAGGGCGAGCTAAGTTATTTCCCCCTATGGGGCATCTACCCACACAACCCCATATACTTAGATCGAACAATGTCCTTATAGTGATCAAATAGCAATAAAAGAAGACATAACTCTTGCTAAGTTTAGAAAAATCTATACTACAATGACTCAAAGAATAAGAATAGGAAGTCGATCGTCCTCCTTATTCTTAGGTCAACTAATTCTAAGTATAGCAGACTGTATACAAAGCAAGGATGATTGGGGAATAGAATTTACACAAATTAATGACTCGGCTTGTCTCAAACTATACATAGTGTAAAATATCCCTATGTATAGAAATGAATTATCAACAAGTTTGAAGTCAAGCGAGAGAATAAATAAGGAATAACCTAAATACACTCATTCCCCCTATACATAGGATGGAGTATATCCGAAGTATAACACAGGTGAACGAGATGAATGAATAAATGGAAGAATGAAATAATTAAAAAAGAATGAAAAAGTGAAAGAATAAAATTTCTAGAAGCACTATCTGGATCATCTGATGATACTGGGATATCTTCATCAAATGTTACATTGATTGAATCAACAAGGGACAAGAATATATCATGCTCTATGTATGGCTTTAGCAACTGTTCGTTGACCATAAATGGTTGTATGTCAGATACAACTCAGATATCATTATGCATCCATTACTATGCACAGTTCTCACAAGGAAGGACCATTTCCATTTGTTATTTAATTTTCCCAATAATATCTTCAACTTCGCATCGAATAACCATACCCTCTGACTAGGATCGAAAGTCTTTCTTCCGATATGATTGTCATGCCAACGTTTAACTTTCTCCTTGTACATTAGGATGTTATCATATTCAAAGTCTTTGAATTCTAAGAGTTTATTCATATCTATCTTCCAGTTCTTACCACCTTGTAATGGGTCTGAATTACATATATTTACTTCCCATAAGGATTTGTGAATTAGTTCAATCGGTAGATGGCATGTCTTTCCATAAACTAGACGATAGGGAGACATTCCTAATGGAGAGTTGTAGGCTGTCTGATAAGCTCATAGAATCGAGTCAAGCAACTGAGATCAATTCCTCCTACTTGCAATGCAATATTATCTTGATCTCCATATTGGATAACTCTACCAAGCCATTTGATTGTGGGTGGTAAGGAAATACAACACGATGATCGATGATGGACTCCTTCACAAGTTTCTTGATTTCTATATTAACGAAATGGATACCCCTATCTGAAATCAAAATCTTTAGAATCTCGAATCGTGAAATATTGTTATCCTTGAGAAAGTGACAAATGGTACGTCTATCTGTGGTTCGAGTAGAAATATCCTATACTCAATGATTCACATAGTTCATGGCAAGCGTGATGTATTCGATCCGTTGACTGTTAGGAAATAGGTCCATAAAGTCAATGCCTCAAACATCAAAAACATCTGAGATCTACATAAATTTAAGAGGCATTGAATCTTTGGAACTGAGGGTTCCTCCCATTTTCTGATAATCAATGCAACCTTTCACATAAGTTGTTGCATCCTTGAGTAGTGTTTGCCACCAAAGGCCACACTACAATACTTTTGTTGTCGTTCTCCTTCCTGAATGGTGTCCTCTAGATTCGAGCTTATGACAATGCTTGAGGAGACTAGTGTACTCCTCGTGAGAAAAGCACCGATGCCAAATGCAATCTGTAGATTTCCTGAAAAGGTATGGATCTTCCCACTCGTAGAATGAATATCAGATTAAAATTTATCCTTCTATACTCTTGTCTAATCTTGGTAAAACTTTCTCAGAAACCAGATAGTTCACAATATCAACATACCAATGGAGAGAAGCAACATTGTGAATTTATTCATCTGTAAAGTTTTCATTGATCACCACATGGCTCAATGAAGTCTAAGACGATTCTATTCTGGAAAGATGATTTGCTACCTCATTCGTAACTCCAAGTTTCTCTCTAATTACTAAATCAAATTACTATATGAGAAAGATACATCTGAGTAGATGTGACTTTGCATCCTTCTTTTGTTGTGGGTACATAATAGAAAAGTAGTCAATATAAACAATGATTTTGAACTGAGAAGATGTCATTTGAAATTCTCAAGGGTGAAACAACTGTCATATGCTCTTTCTCTGTAACTATATAATTATTCTGTACATCATCATTTTTTAGTTGGCATGATGAATGGCATAGGTCAGTCCTTCGCATCTTTATCCTATCACAGACCCACTAGCGAAATCTGATGCATCCATCATGATCTCGAATGTGAGAGACCAATCATGTGGGTGTAGGACAAATGCCTAAGTAACAAGCTCTTTTAACTGACTAAAGGCTTGAAGTACCTTCTGATCGACAAAAAAATCGGTCTCCTTTCCTAGCATTTATGTGAGAGGTCGGATAATCTTGCTAAAGTCCTTGATGGATCTTTTATAAAATCTGACATGCCGTAGGAATGACCTCAAATTCTTCACTGTACGAGGTGGCTCTTATTTCGCAATCACGTCCACCTTCACCGAGTCGACCGTAATACATCATTAGGAGACGACATGGCCTACTACAATTCCTTCAGTTACCATGAAGCGACTCTTTTCTCACGAAAGAACAAGATTGACTTCACAATATCTCTTAAGTACTTGGTCTAGATTCACAAGATAAGCATCAAAACTATTAGCAAATACTTAAAAATATTCCATAAAGACCATGAGAAATACCCACCATGTCAGAAAAAACAACCAACATGCACTTCTGGAATGTAGCGGGCAGGTTACATAATCCAAAGGGCATCTGCTTCAAAGAATAGGTAACAAATGGACATGTGAACCTGGTTTTTCTCTTGATCCTCAGGAGTGATTGCCACTTCATTTTCTCTTGATCATTAGGAGCGATTGCCACTCCTGAGTACCCATCTATGAAGCAAAAGAACTCTTTCCCTACCGACCTTTCAAGCACTTGATCAATAAAAGGTAGAGGAAAGTGATCCTTCTTGGTTGTTGAGTTCAAGAGCCTACAATTAACACAGTTGCACCATGAAGTAAGTACTTGGGGTAGAGATCTCCTCTCCTTTGTCTTTTGTAACCAACGTAATTCTGGATTTCTTCGAATCGAAACCACGTGCAATGTGCTAACCCATTTCGTGTTAGTGATGCGATAAATGAATCTATCCTCACACCACTTCATTATCTCTTTCATGATTATGTTCTGAATATTAGGTTTAACCTTCTGTGAAATTTGCAGGACGGTTTACAACCATCCTCTAAGTAGATATGGCATGAACATAAGGATAGATTTATCCTTTGGAGATCAGAAACATTCCAAGCAAGATACATTCTTTATCTGTGATTAATCTGCTATTGATGATTACCGGATACATATTCTGCTCACCTGTGAGGAAAGCATAATTAATATATGCTGGAAGCGACTTCAATTCAGGTACAGTCTGAGTCAGCTTCTCGGATACTTTTGAAACTATTATGGTAGATGCATGAACTATAGATAATAATGTATTGCTCACCTTTGTCACTCTTGATCAGATATTAATGTACTGAACATATTTGCAATGATCTGTTCTTATTCGGTTTGGCATGAATCTTCTTTAACTAAATCGATTAGGGTTTCTGAACCAATCTCCCTGTTGGTAAAGGAGAAAGAATTGACTGTGTTGTCTAGGTCCTCCTCTAGGAAGAGGATTTCTTGCATCATGATAGCATCCAGTGAAATGCATGGTTCTTTGATTTTCTCAATAATGTTACAGTCTTCTGCAGGCAGTAATGGCTCATTTCTATCTGACTTGCTCTATGCATCTATTTGCTCGACGATCATTTCATTATGACCTTGTTACTATAGGAGCAGAACATGATCTTTCTATACCTATAATCCAGTACTCTCGATATTTGAAGGAATAGTCGACCAAGAATAATTGAGGTATGGAGTAATGGTGCAGGGGAATCCATGTCTAGGACAATTGAGTCCATTAGGAATTTTCGTGTCCTGCACAGATATGATAACGTCTTCCAATAAACCTCTATGCCGCTTAATGGATCAATCAACAAACTAAAGGATCAAGCGCATGGGTTTAAGCAAACCCAACCCAAATTCTTGAAGTAATGACGAGGGCGTGAGTTTAATGGATGAACCACTATCAATCAAGGTTCACTCAAAAATTTGATCAAATATCTCACATCTAATCAAAGGGGCTCCCTTGTTTTTCTTTTTTGTTGGGAGGTTGCTGATCACATTATAGTTGCCATGGTGAGTATGTGCTTGCTTGATCTTCTGCATCTGTTTTTACGGGGTTGATGCTTTGATGTATATGTTGATGAATCTCAGATTCATCACTCTAAAAGTGACTAATTAAGCTCAAATCCATAAAAATCATTGGCATTTCTTGATTTTATATGCATAATTAGCATTCATGCATGTACAAATAGTAATTGTATTTTATCACTCATTATTGCATAAAATAAGAAGCCAAAAATCTCAATCCAATTTACCTATAAAATAGCCTAATTCCCCTATTTTTTAATTATTTCATGATAACTCCAAATGACCTGGAAACCGTCTCCATTGCTTATATATTACTAACAAGAATAAAAATGAAAAAATAAAAAATTCACTAACTCATATAAGTGGTCCAGAAACCCAAACCATAATTTCAGGATTCTCATACTGTAACATCGATGTCTTCCTCGTACAATTTCTGATTTGATCCTACTCACTTTTGAACTAATGTACATTCAATTACCTTCATAACAAGATTAAGTTCAAGTGAATCAGAGCTCATATGTGAAAGTTGGGTTTTTGGCCCCTTTTGTAGATTTTGAATTTTAACGGTTTTTGACATATTTATTTTATGTACATGTTGACTCATTTTATTTCATTTCTTTTTTATTCATTTTAATTGACAAACGTTTTATTAAAATGTGTAAAAATCCAAATCCAAAATGAGCTTGAAATCAAAGAAACTAACTGAGTCTAAGTCTTTACTGACTGTTTGTACAAAAATCACCTTTATCCTATTTTATTTTATATCTTTAATTTTCCTAATTGAAAAAAATTCAAAAAAATAAATAAATGTCTAAATGTTTTATATTTGATTTATGATATTTTCCATATTTTTTATCTTATTTAAAAATGACAAAAAATTACAAACCTCAAAAATCAAGGTATTCTATGTACATGTACCCCCAATATAACACTTTGAACAAATGATCTATTGTGGTTTTGGTATCTTCATAAAATTGTAGATCTTGTCAAGACGGGCAACTTTTATGAAGAAATTTTTTGATCCGAGGTGGTTTTCCATTTATTTCCGATTTTTTTATATTTAAATTTCTGAATTTTCTAGAGTTGACACGTGGCAGCTCCTGGAGCCACCACGGGTCACACATTTTTCGGTTTTATATAGTTCTTTATAAAAAATAAAAAAAATATTAAAAATTAATAAAAAAATAACAATAAAAAATAATTAAATAAAAGGATACATGTGGCAAATCCTTAGCCGTCTGATCTCAGATGATTAGACGGTCGGGTTCCTCTTCTCCCCCGTCATCTCCCTCCCTCTTTCCCCTTCAGGCCATCACCGCCACCTGTGTGGCCGCTGCACCTTCCTCTCTTCCCCAATCGATCGTCGTCCACTTTCCTCCTTGGATGATGCCACCTTTCCCTTTCCATCTATGGCCACTCCTTCACCATCTGATCTCTCCCCCCCGATCTCGTCAGCCACCTAATCACATCAATCAACCACAACCCATCCATGATCCCCTTCCATATTTGTCTTAAACTACGCTGCCTAACACCCTATCAAAGCCCAACTTCACCCTCGGAATCTCCCATCCTCCGATAGCCTTAAACATCGATGAGGAGACGGCGGGTGACAGAGCTGCCTCCTCCACCTCCTTCGTTGGCGAGATCCAGCCATCCACCAAGACCGTCACAGCGCTGCCATCTTCACGCGAGCTGCTTCTCGCTCCAGCAAACCGCTGTCGAGCCACTATTATATCTCATGCTTCCAGCTTCGCCTTCGACTTCGATCAGGAGAACGAGCACCGTCGTCTCCTCGCCTTCGACTCTGCCCTCCACAAGCCAGATCCAAGGCGACGACTCCTTATAGAAGACCTCCTTTCGGATGCTTAGCTTCAGCCATCTACCAACACCGTCGAGCCCCTACCGATCTTCATCGACCACCACCTCGACGCAACTCCGTCGCACCTCCATCAACTACGTCCATGCATCGACCACGATCATCGACTTCAGTCACCCAGCCACTAGCCTCTGCCTCCCATTGCTTCGTTTCCACCGTCCACTAAAGGCCACCTCACGTGCTTCACACGCGTGGGAGGTTGAAATTACAAGAAAGCCCCTAGACTCTCGGCTATTCACTTGCCAGCCCAGTAACTCCAGGGTCACGTACCATACACATGAACACTAGACATATTGCAGAAAAGGTCTTGCAGGTACCCGTATTTCCATCCAAGCCCCGCACTCCAGAGGGTACGTGCTACGCACGTGCTTCCTGAACATTCTACATCCTCGCCCAGTGAGGTTTAGGTAATTACACATTAGTCCCTTAATGCATTTGTTATTTATTTTATATTTTTTAATTTTACTAATAGACCCCTCTACTTTGTAATTTTGAACATCAATAAAGCATCTTTTTATTGTTTAAAAATTGCATGATGTTTATCAACAAATTCTATACAATGTGGCATGCTTGTAATATTTTTATTCCCTGTGGTTAACTAATAATCAATATTCTTGCGTAAAATTGCATAGTTTACCTAATCTGTACTTAAATTTGATAATTAATTAGCCATAGCTCGAAAAATGTCAAAAAATCACAAATTGTAGAAATAATCAATATTTGATTGTGCCCAAAAAGAATCGCATTTACTTCATAATTTTCTCTATAAAAATTATTTTGTGTATTTCATTAATTAATTTTTAATAGATATTATATTCAACATTTTAAGGGTTTAAGATTTTTCTAGATGTATTTTCTAGTGATATGTATTAGATAATTTGATTTTCTGAAAGTAAATAGATTTTATATTTCTTATAATTAATTATTGAAAATCACACCATTTGCATTCTAAAATTCATTATTTATTCATCTTGCATCCCAAAATTCTCAAAAAATACAGTGTGTTCATTTAATCATTATTTACTTCTCGACAAAATTTCGTAATTTTTGAACTCTGTTTAACAAATAATTGCATTCTAGTCCTAAAAATTGACAGTACTTGCATTTGCTTTCCAAAATTGCATTAAAAATACCAAAAACATTCTATCTCGAAAACTACACTAGAAATTTGATAGATATAATTCTAAGTTGTTCCTTTTCCTCCTTGAGTTCTACCTTCAGACTTGTCCTAGTAAAATTGACATAAAACCACTCTAATTAAAATTGAATAAATTCACTGTGGTTATTTTCTTGATGATTCCAATTACCCACCTACAACGAAACGAAAAATTCACTATTATGTTTTAAAACAATAAGTATTCACACAAATTAATGTAGGGTTTTCGTGACTCATCAGATGGTGTCGTTGCTGCGGAGGCAAACAACTAATTTTTTTGTCGAAAAAATTAGTGCAACGTTTTCCTTATTCGGGTAGTCTGACCCCCGAATCTTCACTGTAATTTTTTCATTTTATTTTCGAACATTAGTTTAATTTTTAAACATATTAATTTTTTTATTATTTTTTATGTAACTCTCTTACACTCTCTCTTACTTTTTCTGCGAGGAATCAGATGTATGTGGAGCGGTTCTCTCAAAGCCGACCCATCTTCACCGACACCCGAAAAGCCGCACATTAAAATTAAGATCGAGTCGAGTCGTAAGAGAGCGTAGCGTATAAGATCTATTTTCTAAAATTTTATTTTTTGTGATTAATTTCTCATTTACATCAGTGTCCGTTTGGAATCTCGCATGTGTAACGTGACCTTGAACTATTTCTGTGGTGTGTCGTTGCATGTTTCACTCTCTGGTGAGGGTGGGGCCCGACTTTAGTGGCTCGTGGGTTAGGCTTGCACATACGACTATTTGAGCTTCTAGGATTTTTTTTTATTTTTCTTGTAGAACCTAGGACCACACTACACATTAATCGAGATGCACATTAGATCGTTCAACTTAGTCAAAATTTTAACTCAATTCTTCATGACTAATAGAACTTTCAGTTTTGTGCGGTTTTTGTAGGCTTGCATTCATATAGATTAATTTTCAATTCTTGTATTGCATTCGACATGGAGTGTGGGGAATCACTATAAGTCTTCTAACTGAGCATACATCATTGTTTTTCACGTGCATAGGCTTTTTCCGAATTTTCTCCCACATGTTTTGTCATGTAAATTTAAAGGAAATTTGGTCTATTTGGTCTGGATGGTAGATGTGTATTTATGCTCACCTTAAATTTTCAATGATCACCTTATTAAAATTGGGACTGCTAAACAAGGCCGACTTTAATTAATACATAAAATCAAGAGTTTTTGCGGGAGAGAAACCAAGTCCTCGTATTCATTTATCTGTTTGAGTGAGTGAGAGACAACACTTACGGCTGGAGCCCAGCTCTAGAATCTTTGCTCAGACTATTGATTCTATAAAAACGATTAGCTACTTCTCAGTGAGGAAATACAGTAGCTTGTAAACGGTAAGGATTTCCTTAGCAGAGTGGGTGGTTTAAAGGACACTATGTAAGGCTCCGTCCTTAAGTAACAGGTAGATGTTTTATGGTCCATACTTACACCCATACCGTCTGAAAATAGGTGCAACTAGTCGTAAGAATTTTGGCCAGGCTTTAGGAAAATTCCCACCTAAGAGCTAGCTAATTTCTTTTCAAGATTGAATTTATCACCAACTAAAATTTACAAGAAAATTGGCCGAACTCTTGCGGCCTTCATTGTGTGAGTTGGTGAAACTGGGGCTTAATTTATGTTTGCATTGGTGTGCATAAACCGATCTTGAATATCAAAAAACCGCACACTTGTGCCATCACTCTCCATGATTTAGAAATTATGGTTTCTTTTGTTTAGTATCCCGAGCACTTGAACATTTTCAACCAAAATCCATTATGACAACTCATACATCTTTCAAAATAACAGGACACTGGTCCGAGTACCCATCAGATCCGTATTATGAAAATGAATTTGTGTCGGTCGAATCCAAATCATCTAAACCTCTTATATCAAGAATACTCCAACATTTGCCGAAAACACTCACCCTCGAATGAATCCAGCCCACACGATGAATTCCAATCCATTCTACTCAAATCTTCCGATCGAATTCAACACAGCTTCATATTTTCTGCCAACGCCACCCTTATCCATACATGATCAACTACCATCCTTGACTGAACCATCTTATTCCTGATTTTTCACCGAAACTCATGAACCATTTATAGATGAAATCACTTTTGAGACACATGACTGGCCGAGACACCAAAACCAACCATCTTCATTCTTTCCTCACTATCTTGTTCAGACAGGTCAACAATCTAAGGAAACACATCTGGACTGGATCTTAGGGAATAATAGGATGACCAGTTCAAACCGGATGTAGCAACCCACACATAATGATCTATCATACTAGATTGACCCTAACGATCAAATCTCTATTGACCGACCAGTATACCACTCCTTCGGTCAACCTACAAATAAAAAAGACCAGACTGATGATATTGACACACACGAACCCTATATGAGTCCATTGTTTGAGGATACGACTAAACACGACAACAGAAGTAGACTCTACTCAACCCAGCATTTCATGCCTAAGTCACGGTATGCTAAGTATGAGACCTACAAATTCCCGCAAAATCCCCCCATTGAGCAGACTTCTTCGATGATTTTTCAAGAGAAAATTTCAGAAGATAACGATCATATACAGAATATTCCGAGAGGATCTTCTCCTAGCTCAAACATGAAAATGGAAGAGGAAATGATTGGATCTCAAGCTGAAAAATGAGAGAACACTCAAAAACCCCCACAACCTTCTCACATAATTGATCATTAAAAGTTTTTTGAAGATGACATTTCGAGGATAAGTAAGAGATATGAATTACTTGAGTATAAATTTCGATATTTCACTGAGCTACTAATTTTATTTTATGGTAGCTCGGGTATGATAGTGGAAGATAGAATGATTAGATCTCAAGTTGAAAACCCCGAGAATACTCCGAAACCCATTCACCCTATGTATGACTCTAATAGTGACACTACTACATACTTTTCCCTTAGGGATGACTATGACCCCGCATATCTAAGCTCCTCATATACTTGGGAAAATGACTCATCTACACACCACACCAAAAAGACCAAATTATCGAAAAATTCAAAAACACCCAAAAAATGAAAAAAATGGTAAAGTACATAAAGATTGAAAGAGGAGGAGATTTGAAGAATTTTGATCCTACAATAAGGGAAGCACTGGATAAAAGATCAATTTTTGAACTTCCAATAAAGCAGGCCATTGAATACTTGCCCGACCTGGAAACATTTATAAAAAGTAAATTAATGATG
The DNA here is from genome assembly GCA_037367405.1 of Ottelia alismoides. Lineage (NCBI taxonomy): Eukaryota > Viridiplantae > Streptophyta > Magnoliopsida > Alismatales > Hydrocharitaceae > Ottelia > Ottelia alismoides. The sequence continues at coordinate 351,499 of JAZKJV010004741.1, read as the reverse complement.
AAAAAGTCAGGCAAGACAAGAACAAAGATGAAAAGTCATATATTGTCAATGGCCACCTCTTTGATAATAAGGAGAAAAATCAAGAGCCGCAGAGTGAAGCAGTTGCCCAGATTTGATTGTGGAATCAAAGTCACAACATTTACCCATACTCGAATCAATGATGACTCACCAATCAATATCCTTCTGACCTGTGTATTTGACAAGTTCAAACTCGAACCTATCAGGAAGATAGGAGAGATCATTCAACTAGATGATCGATCGATAAAGCAGCCTAGAGGAACCATTTCAGTCATCGTTACATTCCAAGGTACTCCGCTCAAGGTAGACTTCACGATCATTGATATTGAGCATCAAGGAGAACTCACCCAGTCTCCAATCATTCTCAGAAAGCCATTCTTAGCCTTAGCTAAGAAAATTATAGAGTGCAAGACTCAGGAAATCAATTCTACAGCATTGCGAGCACTTCGATCTCATCCAGTCTTTGAGGAACCATGGAATTCTGAGGTGACCTGCAAAGCCATCAATAGCTGTAACCACCAAGCGGTAGAAGAGCCCTGCCCTACTGCTACACCTGAGATACTGGCTGTAGAACTGACAATTGGTTCAGAAACTCTCCCCACTCTTCCATTTCCCATTGTTATGACAGATCCTATAGAGGAACACCAAATATATGACTTCTTATATGATTCTGAAACAGATGCATGGGCTTACCCTGAGTCAGACAAGATCCTCTCTAACCACCTTGACCAAATCGATCCGACTCAAGAGTGCACCGACATTAAGACAATTAAGAACAAATATGTAGGACGTGCACTAACCAAGGAGGAAAATTTCAATGGTTATTCATCTGTAGACTCTATTGTCAACACCTCACTCCTAGGACTAACACCTTCACAAACTATGCGAACCAAAATGCCCATGCCAACTCTCAAAATAAAGTCGCCTTTGACATGCCAGAAAAGGAATCTTCTGATGATTCCTCATCAAGTCCGGATAAGATAATCCTTATGAGTTAGGTAAGTTCAGTGTCTTTAAAGCCCTATCTGGGAAAGCAACCAAATATCGACTCCTACTGGACTATTCCTTCTCCTCACTATTATTCATCCAGACCCGATTCTCCTGATCTCATTAAATATACTGGAATAATCTCTTCTGTCCATACTGAGACTAGCGCTTCAGAATATTCATCATCCGAGGATGAATCACTTGCCTCAAGACTTAGTGTATACTGATAAAGCAGCTTAAGAAGAAGAATATCTGGAGTAACTCCAATTTTATGTATTATTCTTCTGAGGATAACTCCGGTGATGGTTGGATTTCATCTGATTCATACGCTTCATCTACTCTCCAACATGATTTTCCTGATAATAACTTCGATGATAGTTGGTAATCATCGGCTTGTTCTTCTTATCATTACGATCTCCCACCACAGGCTAACAAAAAGATCTGTTGAAAACCTCCTTAATCATTGGCAACCCTCCCTCCCTCTCGAACCCATTGGTTCCCTTGTACATCTTCTTCCTCTACATAGGCCAAGGCCTAAGTATAGGGGGGACCGATGCCATCTGTATATATCACTCTCTTCATCCAATTCCTCTCTCGATCGCCCCAATTCCACCCTTCTTCTATACTTAGGCTGCCAGAGCCTAAGTATAGTTGGACCCGATGCACTCTATATATACTCTCTCCATCCACTTCTCCAATTATCTACCTTATTTTCTTCTATACTTAGACTATTCACAGCCTAAGTATAGGGGAGCCGGCCAATCTCTATGTTTTCTTTTTCACTCTCTTATGCTTAGCCCGAGTTATGTCTTCTCTACGCATCTTATGCTTTAAGGACCATAGCACTCGCTAAGTATAGGGGGTGTGTGTATATATTGTGTATATATTTTACCCTTAGCTTGTACTTTCGCGTAAGTCTATATATAGTTATAGGATGGGTAATTAACTTGTAAAATATTCAAAAAAAGTGTTTTGCAACTGACATTGATTGTGTCCAATTTTGTGTAACCAAAATTTTGAAAATCAGCTTCTTTTTCATTTTTTCATAAAAAAATCTTGCATTCTAAAAAAAGAGAAAGAAAAATTCACAAAATTCAAAATTAATTGTGTCTGCATTTCCCACACTTGCACTTCATCCAGCATTACATGCATTTACATTTGTGAAAAGCCATTGGGTTTTGAACCGAGTTATGAGCAGAAATCAAAAGTGGTCTAGACTTGACCTTAATCCGCCTAATTTTCAAAGGAACTTCACGGAGAAAAATGATTTTTGAAGTTTCAGGTCTTTGACTTAATTCTTCGATTTCCACATGAAAATGTGCAAGATTTTGACTCTTAGTGTCTAACCTGGTCTTCTCATTTTGGGTTCGACTCTGGAATTGGGAAGTAATTAGTACTCTCGCACTATGCACTTAACTCAACTCAGATGGGGTGTTGGAAGTCTGTGTGAGTTTCATTTCTGGTAGCATGGACATCTAAGGACCGGAGTACGGGTTCAAATAAAGCTTTGAAAAAAGGGAGGGATGGATGGGCACAATATTTTCTATGACCCCAAAACATGTACTGAAAAAAAATTCCATATCTATAGGGGCACAACAAGATCTATGCAGAGCTAGCAAAAATTCCAAACAAAAAGAAGCCAACTATCAAATGAATATTTGAACAAAAAGGTCGAGGATTCAAGAAAACCTGGAGATCCTGGTGGAGACTTGGCTAAATTGGTTGACTTCACAAGGAGAGGTGACTATACCGGTCACCCTCCAGTTCTTTTCTCCTTCTAATTTCTCCCTCTTTTCGATTATGAACACATCGCGACAGACCTTAGAAGGAAATACCTGACTCCCCAAGGATGAGTTATTGGAGGAAGGGTTTGCATGGTAGTCCAGCATTTTGGACGGGAAGAGCTAAAACCTTTCACACACATGAGTCGGTTGTTCAATGTGCATGGGGTATACTTTGGGAGGAGGATTGATGTAAGACGGCTTCTAGGCCGAGACTGTGATAATGATGTGTAGAACTTGGATGCTATTTATATTAAAACCCTAGTTCTCACAGAAGTTCTGCCAAACGAATAATCCAAAGGTCGAGTCTAGTTCAATTTTCACCTTCTTCTCATGGTATTGGTATGGAACCAAATCTCATTTCACCTCAATGCATTTCTTTAGATGCTCGGGGACGAGCTTAGTTTAAGTATAGGGGGATGATGAATCTCGGATTCATCACTCTAAAAGCGACTAATTAATCTCAAATCCTCAAAATTCATTGGCTTTTTTCATTTATATTGCATAATTAGCATTCATGCATGTATAAATAATAATTGTATTTTATTACTCATTATTGCATAAAATAAGAAGCAAAAAATCTCAGTCTAATTAACCTGTAAAATATCCTAATTACTTTAATTAATTAATGATAACTCCAAATGACCTGAAACCACATCCATAGTGTACATATTACTAACAAAAATAAATGAAAAGAACAAAAATTTCACTAACACAAATAAGTGATCCAGAAACCCAAACCATAATTTCAGGATTCTCGGACTAAAACATCGATATCTTCCTCATATAGTGTACGATTTGATCCTAGCCACATTTGAACTAATGTACATTCAATTACCTTCAAAACAAGATTAAGTTCAAGTAAATTAGAGATCATATGTGAAAATTGGGTTTTGGGCCTCTTTTGTACTTTCTGAATTTTAACAGTTTTTGACCTATTATTTTATGTACATGATTAACTCAATTTATTTTGTTTCTACTTTATTTATTTTCTTTGAAAAAAAGTTTTATTAAGATGTGTAGAAGTCCAAATCCAAAATGAGCTTGAATTTAAAGAAACTAACTGAGTATGAGTCTTCATTAATTGTCTAAACAAAATCCCCTTTCTCATATTTTATTTTATTTTTTATTAATTTTCCTAATTAATAAAAATCCAAAAAAATAAATTAATGAGAAAATATTATCTTTGATTTTATCATATTTTCCCATATTTTTTATCTTATTTAGTAATGATAAAAATTTACAAACCCCAAAAATCAAGGTATTCTATTTACATGGATTACACCAAAAAAATCATGTTGCACAAATGACCTATTTTGATTTCGATCTCTTCATGAAAAGTTGTAGATCTTGTTGAGGCAAGCAACTTTCGTGAAGAAAATATTTCGATCCGAGGTTGTTTTCTATTTATTTATAATTTTTCTTTGTATTTAAATTTCTCGATTTTATAGGGTTGGCACGTGGCAACTCTTGGAGCCGCCATGTGTCGCCCATTTTTGGGGATTACATATTTCATTTATAAAAAATAAAAGTATAAAAAATAATAAAAAATAATAAAATAATAATTAAATAAAAGGAGACACGAGGTAGATCCTCAATCGTCTGATCTCAGCCAATCAGACGGCCGAGTTTCCTCTTCTTCCCCATCGTCTCCCTCCCTCTTTCCCATCAAGACACCACCACCACCTGCGTGGCCGCCACAGTTTCCTCTTATTCCCCAATCGATCGTCGACCACTTTCCTTCTTGGACGACGCCACCTTTCCCTTTCCATCTACGGTTGTCCCTCCTCCATCTGATCTCTCCCCTTGATCTTGCCACCCACCCAATCAATCAATCCACCAAAACCCATCCATGAGCCCCTTCCATATCCGTCAAATTCTCTATAGCCTAACAAGCTATTAAAGCCCAGTTCCGCCCCTCGGAATCACCCATCCATCGATAGCCTCAGACATAGATAAGGAGACGACACTGATAGAGCTGCCTCCTCTACCTCCTTCGTCGGCGAGATCCAGTCATCCACCAAGACCGTCGTAGCACTGCCATCTTCACATGAGCTGCTTCTCGCTCCAGCAACCTGCTATCGAGCCACCATTGTATCTCATGCTTCTAGCTTCACCTTCAATTTCGAGTGGGAGAACGAGCACCACCATATCCTCGCCTTTGACTATGCACTCCGCAGGCGAGATCCAAGGCGGCGATGCCTTGTCGCAGACCTCCTCCAGTCTGCCTAGCTTCGGCTATCTCCCAACAACACTACATCCCTACCGAGCTTCATCGGCCACTACCTCAACTTAACACTGCCACACTACATCGACTCCGTCTGCGCCTCGACTACCATCATCGACTTCAGTCGCCCAACCACCAGCCTCCGCATCCTATTGCATTGATTCCATTGTCTGCCCAAGGCCCCCTCACGTGCTTCGCACGTGTGGGAGGGGGAAATTACAGGAAAACCCATGGACTCTCGATATTCAACTACTAGCCTAGCTACTCTAGGGTCACGTACCACGCACATAACCACTAGACATTTTATAGAAAAGCTCTGGAGGTCCCCGTATTTCCAGCCAACCCCCGCACTCCAGAGAGCACGTGCTACGCACGTGATTCTTGGACATTTTGCAACCTCGCCCCCTGAGGTTTAGGTAATTACACAAAAGTACCCTTACTACAGTTGTTATTTACTTTATATTTTTTTTATTTTGCGAACAGACCCCTCTATTCTACTGTAACTTTGAACATCAATATTGCATCTTTTTATTATTTAAAAATTGCATGATATTTATCAACTAATTCTCTACATTATGGCTAGCTTGTAAACTTTTTATTCTCTTTAGTTAAATAATAATCCGCATTCTTGTGTAAAATTGCATATTTCACCCAATCTATACTTAAAAATTCAAAATTAATTAATCAATCAAAGCTCGAAAAATTGTCATAAATTCACAAACTATAGAATTTATTTATATTTATATGTGCCCAAAAAGAATTGCATTTGCATGCATATTTTTCTTATAAAAATCAATTTGTGTATTTCATTAATTATTTTTTACTAGATATTAAATTCAACATATATGGGGTTTAGGATTTTTCAGAGATATATTACCTAGTGATATATCTTAGATAATTTTATTTGTTGAAAATAAGTATATTAATATTTATTATAAATAATTATTGAAAATTACACTGTTTGCTTTCAAAAATTCAATATTTATTCATCTTGCATCCAAAAATTCTAAAGAAATTATAATGCGTTCATTTCATCATTATTTTCATCTCTGGCAAATTTTGTTTTGGACTCTAGTAAACTGATAATTGCATTCTAGTCCTAATAATTGACCGCATTTGCATTTGCATTACAAAATTGCATTAAAAATACCAAAAAAAGTCGCCTCGAAATCCGCGCATGAAATTTGATAGACATAATTCTAAGTTGTTCCTTTGCCTCTCGAGTTTGACATTGAGACTTATCCAAGTAAAATAAACATAAAACCACTCTTACTAAAATTGAATAAATTAATTATGGTTATTTTCTTGATTTATTCTGATTATCTGCCTACGACAAAACGATAAATTCACTATTATATTAACATGAGAATTATTCACATAAATTAAAGCAGGGTTTTCGCGACTCATCACAAGCCTCTTTCAGCCCTTTCTTAACTGAAGGCACATATTACATGGCTTTCAACAAAAGAGCATCTCAAGAAAAAATATTCTTGTAAGATCTCAACAATGGTAAGGATCAGAAAATGCTATTTTAAATTTTCTGATTTTTTTGGATTCTTTCGTAGCATCTGGAAAAGGAATATTTACAGACTGAAAAACATTGTTCTTATTTACATCATAGTCATTATTTATAAATGACTGACTAGAATGAGGACAACCATTCAAAACAGGAGATGGAAGAAAAGTAGAAAACTCTGCTTTGTCGGTTGGCACGGGATCGACTGTTGTTGTGGCTTTCTCCTTGTCTTGATCGGCTCAACCTAAGATTTTATTATATTTTTTGGAGTATTTCATTTTGTTCATTTTTTGAATTTTTGAATGATCTGGTGTGGCTCCTCCTCCTCCTTCTCCACCCCGTATTGTCATTAGATCGGCTGATGCAGAAGATGATGATTCGTCAGTTGACACTTTATTCGTCCCCTTGGTTGTGGCATACATCTGCAAGGTCCTACCTCTACTGAGATTCACTGCATTAGATAACATACATTCATTTATACCTAAATTGTCGAGATTGGAGGACACATCACATACTACCTGCTCTTTGCGCTTGAAATTATTAGGGTTTGCTGCAACCGGCGTTGGTATGATCGTCTTGGTGGCATTGAGGTCATCAAGTTTCTGACTCATTTCTATTAGGCTCTTCACCAACTGAGCCAAACAATCCAAGGCTGGTTTCACAGGTCCGGCGTCTAATGACTTAGAATGCAGACTACGTGGGATTGATAGTGATATTACAGAGGTTGCGACTAGCTAGGCCATTCCTTTTTTTTGTTCCAATTGATCATTCATAAATCAAATTATTGATATGATTTGAAATAAAAAATCCTTGTTATTTAAGCAAGAACAAAACCCATTTTTATTTCATAAGTATTATTTATTATTAATCTTTTTAGTAATTTACTTATTTAACGAGAATACGATAAAAAATATAACTACAATCAAAATAAAATAAAAAATAATAAAAAATACTCAATCTCAATCATATAAAATAATAATATATAAAAAAATAATTAATATATAACTATATATAAGAATAAGAAATATAGATATAGTTAATTTTATATCAAATTATCATAATTATAAATTAATTCATTTACATGTTCAATTCTTGAGCAAACTTTATTTTAATAATCAAAATGAATCAAAACTATTGAGGAGGATGATGTTGATAGTAGTGAGGAGGAGGGGGATACTGATTATTGTAAGAAGCAGCTAGGTAATGATGATATGGCTGATGTTGGCGGTACTCCGGCTGTTGATATGATTGTCTCCAAGTGTAAGCATGTGGTAGAGACTGGTGATATAGAGGCTGACTCAGGACAAACTTCTCACCGTGAGATTGGAGGTATGACTTGATGGCATTAGACCGACCCTGCTATTGTCTGCCAAGACGGGTTAGTTGTTGTTCATTATTCCAAATGTTGTTTACCTCTTGAATTTGAGGCACAGGTAAAAAACCTGTAAATTATCCTACGCTAAAAGTGATTTGTTGTAGTCGGGAAAATACATAAATTAATGATTAATCAATTAAATTTAAAAATGTTCGAATGTATTTATTTGGGCTAGCCCAACGTCAATCATTGGGAGGCAACTGTCTCCTTAGTATGATTTATAGATAATCCAGGGCATAGTTTTCAAAATGAATATTTTTTGTATTTATTTATGCAATTAATGATGTTATATAAATGTGGCATAAGTTCAGGTGTTAAAAAGTAGTTTATCACTCAAATGAAATCCATAAATCCTAAAACATGGCCAGAATGCAAATGCATGCAGAATTAACCTGTTGATTTTTTTGAATTTTTGGATTCGAATTATATTTTACTATGAATGAAATATGCAGACAATGTGATCTAGAGTAAGTTAATTTTAATAATTAGTAAAATATAATATTTTCAAGAAGTAAAATTATCCTTGATGCAACTGATTAGGATGTATCCGAGAAAAATCTTAGATCCTAATAATATTAGTTTTACATAACACTATAATTCAATTATGCAAATCACCAAAGAATTTATTTTAAGCATGATGTGCATATGATTGACTTGTTTTTTGGGCATGTGACAACGAAGAAGTTAACCTAGGTAATTTTATTTTTGATGAATTTTTGGAGCATAGAACAATTTTCTATGAATTTTAGAAGCTCAAAGTTGGTAAATTATGCAATACTACACAAATTTAATTTTCATAAATCAATAACGTCCGACAAAAAATCAATGAAATAATCATTAGTTAGAGAATGAAGTATTCTTTGACATGTGATTTCTAGAATTATAAAAAGAAGGCAAACGATGCAAGGAAAAGTAAATCCAAACAAAAGGGTCTTTATGCAATTACATAAACTAAAGTAAATATAAATAAAATGGAAAAGGGTAAAATGGAATTACCAGGACCTAGAGGGGGTTCTATGCAAAATATTTACGCAGGCGTGTGCCACGCACGTGATACTTGTTGATGGGGGCATGTTCGTGAATCTCTAGGAAGGCGAGGGTGGTGCACAATATTTCTCCATTTCATGTGCTGGTCACATGCTGGTTGAGAATGGGGTAGTACCTTGGATCGAGCTTGGGCCTCCACGCTTCAAGCGGATATCTCTTCTGGTTGATCGAAGCTTAGGTATGATCTTTGGCTCGGATGTGTGAGAGGGACCCTCAGATCAAGGCATGGGCCTTGATACTATGGCAATTGTATCTTGCCTTGGAAGGGGCGATGACAATAGAATGTCCAAGGTGTTGGGGCATGGCAGCTCCTCTCTGATTGATGGTGGAGGGATTTGCCACACGAAATGAACAAAGGATCCAGTTCGTGATGTCCTATGGAGATGTGACAAGGGATGATGCTAGATCTCTTATTACTCAGTTATGATGAAAAGAGAGGAGCTCGATCGAGGGTTGTTGTTCTTGGACTCTAGATGATGCGCGATTAAGGAGATGGCTCCAGAGAGACTTGATACTCTTTATTTTTAGATGGCTTCTGCGTATTGTATTGATGGTGTGAGGTGAGGAAGGGCCCCCTGCAAGTTGGGTCTTTTATGAATAATGGAGGTGGAGCTTGAGCATAGAAGCTCAACCTTGAAGTTGGGTCCACAAAAGGGTGGACAGGGCTCCGTGAGAGGCATGAGAGATCATAGCAGATCAAATGAGGGATATAGAGGAGAAGAAATAATGCGATGGGAGAAGGGTGATGAGGGTGCTTGATGGGGTTCGATTTCAGATGCAGAAAAAGATATTTGGGGTGAAGAAGAGGTATCAAAGAAGATCTAAACAACAAGAAGAAAGAGATTCAAAAGTTTACCTAGGAATGGATGGATGGACACCTGGGAATTTGGCTGGAGATTAGGGCTACTGCCAATCTTGGCTTGACGAAGCAAGGGTGCAGAGCTTCACATCAGATTGAAGATGCTATTGCAAGGCTCTATGAATCATTGGATCATGACGATCCCTCACATCCATCTTCGCCTTAAGGAATATGGTTGAGATGTCACCTGGATGCCTTCTCAAACTAGTGGTGGTGGTTAAGAAAGCGGTGGATGCATGCGAGAAGGGGCGCTGATTGGTTTTTAATGTTGATTAGGTCATATCGATGAAGATGAGAGATAGCGGATGAAGAAGCGGAAGCAACGCGACGTGAGTGGAGTCGAGGAGATGAGGAGCATGCGAAGGGGTCAGGAGCTTGGTAGAGCACCGGAGTGACGAAGGCCGAGTCCGGAGTCTTCGAGGGTAGGAGATGAGGTCTGCGCCATTGGGTCGACCCAGATCATACGACGGAGAAGGATTAACATGGTGTGACGAAAAAAATAAATAAAAAAAGAGGATATGATCCGGTCCATTGGATGAAAGGGTACCTCATTCAATGACTCAAAACAAGGGAGTCTTAGTGAGTCAAGTTGGGGGTGTATGGCAGCTCTTGGAGCTTCCACATGTTGTACACACAAAAATTAGAAATGAAAAAACAATTAAAATTCAAAACAAAATAGTAAACAACCTCAAATCACAAAATTTGTTTCACTAAAGATGTTCATCTCCCCGAGATATACAACTTTCATGTAGAGACCAACATCAAAAGAAGTCATTTGTACAAAGTGTATTTTTGGTGGTATTCTATGTATATAAAATATCACAATTTTATACTTTAAAATTTTCATTATTTTAGAATAAGGAAAAATAAAAAAATCCAAAAATTATAAAAGGAATACTTACAATTTAATATAATTTTTATGTTTTTAATGATTAAGAAATAAAGAAATAAGATGGGAGAGACTTATGTGCAGACATTATATACAAACTAAAAGTCAATTCTTTTTCTTTGATTTTTAGATTATTTTAGGTTAGTAATTTCTCACATTTTATTAAAGCAACAATCAAAGAAATCAAATGAAAAAGAAACAAATTAAAAAGAGTTAATTGTGTACATAAAATAATAAGTCAAAATCAATCAAAAAAATAATATACAAAAAATAGCACGAAACTCAAGTTTCCCATATGAACTGCGATTCTTTTGAATTTGGTCATGTTTTGTAGATAAATAAATTCACATTAATTCAAAAGTGAGTAGGGGTTCAGAGGAGACTCTATGTTAGAGACATTTGACTTTGCAGATTTTCGTCTCAAAACTAGGCTTTGGTTTTATTTGTAAACTATATATGTTAGTATTTTTTGGTATTTTTCCTTTATTAATGTTAGTAATATTTAAACAATGGAGTTTATTTCACTTTATTTGGAGTTAGCATAAAATAATTTAAAAATAGGGAAATTTGTGTTAATATACAAGTGATTATTTACACAGAAATTATGGCTTCTTATTTTTGCAATTATGAATGCTAAAATGTGGATATTGTATACACATGCAAGAATGTTAGTAATGAAATATAAATGATTAAATGAAATTAATTACTTGCAAATGGAGCTCTATTTTCCGCTTTTACAGTGATGAATCACATATTCTTCAGGTGGTGGGAACAACAACTCAACAAAATACTGAGATCCGGGTGATACACAATCATTTGCTATGGTGTTTGCGATGACAATGGTGCCTGATCAAGTTCTTTTATGTAATACACATGTCGGACTGATGACGACTGCATTAGACTCTAAGATTTTGCTGATTCTTTCAGCTCGGCAGGAGTCGTTGTTAATGAGCTCATGGACTTGGAGGCACTGACCATGCTAACCAAGAGCTCCAGATGCTTGGTGATCCAATCTAGTTTGTCCAGTTTCTTGGTTCTCTATTTGATCACAACTAATTTCTCGAGATCAATTTATTGTTTCTTGATAATATCCACTTTGGATAGGTGGCTCCCTATGATACTCAGAATAGAGCTCACATCCCTGTCCTCTTCATGCGATGCTGCCATATTGACGGTTTCTGGTGGATTTGTGGTTGCTTCTGATATGCACTGGATGAAGATAATACAACCTCTCCTTCAGTCATTTCCTCAAATATCTACCAAGCTACATATTCATCGTTATTGAATGAAAGCCACCACATGCGGTATAAATCAGCCTCTGACTCTCTTGTGTCAGGATCCCGAAGAAGTGTTGGACCAGGCTGGTCCTTGGGATGTCATGGTGGGGGCACTTCTCTTGTAAATCCTTGAATCTCTTCCAAGCTTCTTATATGGGCTCGTAGGGTCCTTGGGAGAAATTTGAGATGCGGACACACATATGTTTATACCGACCCAAGGGGTAGAATTTACGTAAGAACGTTGACTTTAGTTCCTCTCAGGTCATCACTACCTTTCCCAAATGATTGATCTAATATAGAACTTTGTTCTGACGGCTAAAGGGAAAGACAATCATCTTCACTATGGCTAATGGGATGTTAGTGTAGTGAGTAGTGTCGTATATGTGGCCAAACTATTGTAAATGGATGTATGGTTCCTCATTTTTGTTCATGTGGAATGAAGGAAGAAGAGACAAGAGTTGTGGTTTTAGCTCAAAGTGTTCGTGGATTAGGGGAATCTGGATACACTCTGTCATCTGGCCAGCACCAGGATTGTAAGTCTCTTTCAAAGTAGGCTTAGAAGCCTCTCTTCTTTCCTCATTCTCCCCTCTACGAGGTCCATCTGTTTGTGCTTCTCCTCCTCCTCTTGCTCCTCCTATGTTCTCTCTATTACTCCTCAATTCTAATAACATCTCTTACAAGGCAGCCTAAGCTTCGAGCTATGCAGTATATTATGTATGAATCGTCTATATGGAGGCGAGTATTTGAGCTTTCACATCATTCTGATCAACTTGATGTGCCTTCTCTTTTGGAGTCATTTATGAACCAGACTCAGAGAAAATCAAGTGCTAAATAGTTTGCGGATTTACATGATGAAATGAATCCTAATAAATAAGGAATTATACACCAAATGTCGAGAGGTGTTAAGAATTAGGGTCAACTACGAACAATATTGGATAAGACATGTGTATGGAGATAGATGGATCTCCATCCACATTGGGGGAATTTCATGACAAGAGTGATCCCGAACTATTTGAGATAAGAAGATGGGAATCATGAGAGTGGTTCGAAAAATCCTAACCTATCTCTCTAGAATTGCCCTGAATTATTGGAGAAGTGGAAGTCGTGGAATCGAGGTTGTCATATACGGAGTCCAAATTAAGCCACCAACCCAACATCTTGAGAAACAAAAGGAGTAGAGATAAGGAACAACGAGCACGAAGATTCACAAGTGAATAAAATGAAGACAAAAATGAGAAAATGCTCAAATAAGCAAGGTAAAAGAAAGAGTAATGAAAAAAAGTGTAAAGAAATGGCGCAAGTGCATGGGATTATGATCTTTGACCTAACTACATCCAAAACAAACAACAAAACAACTGTGTTCTCCAACTTAACAAAAGTGAAGCTGTGAATGTTCGATCATTTATCTTGACAATTTTATTGGTCGTTCTAAGGCAATCTTATCAATTTTGGTCCTTAGCACTACCCCTATTGGCATGTGAGTACTACCAGACAAGTGTAATGTACTTTCCACTACCTTCTAACTAGTAGTCTACACTTTTTGGAAGCCCTTGATATTGGATTTGGGCCTACTAAGCCAAAAGAAATAGATAGATGAAGCCAATGTAGAGAATCAAATGCTTCCCCCTTGGGAGTACTTAGATGTGGAACGATGAGACAGGGACCCTCCGTCGCAGTTCCCCTATGCTCAAGTAATTCAGATTAAGTCTGCAAGCATACCTAGACCTACTCAATAAATAAAATGGTGTCGTTGCCGAGGAGTAACATGTAGTTTGTACATATCTATTCATTTTATTTCATTTCCTACTTTTATTTTTATTTAATTATTTTTTATCCGTTCTAATCCATTTCTTCTATTCTCTATTGTTGTGAGGACCTACAGACCGAGGGAGGACTTCTGAGGAGGACATGTGCACCCTCACGAAGTTGAGGTCAGCTTTTCTGACCAAACTGATAGGAAAGAGCAATAAAGGAGATCGATGAGCAAGAGGAGCCGAGTAGCAATAGAGTAGTTTAGTTTTTGTTTTATTTTGTGAGAGAGTGACTCATTATATAATTTGTAATATTACAGGAAAAATTGGACACTTAAATATCTTAGGCTTATTTTACCAAGTGTTTGTTCGCTTGGGGGCCCGCTCGGTTTTCTCATGTTGTTCTCGCCTTCTTCACTTTTATTCTCCATATTTTCCCCTTTATTCTTATATGTTTTCTGTTATTTATGTTTTTCAACTTTTTGTGTTTTACTTCTTTTGTGTTTTATCCCTTAGACATAGGATTTTTATTTGTTCTTAGCCCGATAATTAAAAGGTCCAATCCCTTAATAGACTATCCATTCCTATAAACATCTATACTTTGACTTAGTCAATATAATGGGTGCTTCCTGCTAATATAAATTCATGTTTAGGCTGGTTCTCTCTTGCATAGCATATAGATTAGTTTTTAATTAATGTGCGGATCATACTACATGTAGAGTGTAGGATCAAGGTACGAATTTCTATCTCCACATGCATTCATTAATTTGACGTGCAATGGCTTTTTCAACTTCTCCTCTGATTAGTTAGATTTAAATAAAATTGAGAATCAAAAAATTCATTAGGCGATTATTATTGAAAAATGCTCATTGAAAACGTAAAAATACAATAAGGGGCTACTAAATATACTTTGACCCTAACTAAAATTCGTAATGGACTTCATTGTATTAGGTTCATAAATCCCAAATTGTATTCATGTAAACTCTAGACTGTTGAGTTGGTGAACCCAATTATTTTGATGTCTTTTTTGATCTAGTTAGGTTAAAGATCACAATCTCATGCACTTGCACCTTTACTATACACTTCTTTTTATTACTTGTCTTTTATATTTGCTCATTTGAGCCATTTCTCATTTTCTCTTCATTTTATTTTTTTGTGAATTTCTGTGTTTGACATATCTACTCCTTTTGTTTCTTAAGATGCCAGGTCTTGGGTGGCTTAGTTCAGACTCCACAGACATCAACATCTAATCCTTGATGCAGGCATCTCCAATAATCCAGGACCGGTTTGGATGTTACAGGCCACACTCAGGACTCCCCATCTTCTTTATCTCAAATATACCAGGATTACACTTTTTCCTAAAATTCATCCATTGTTGATGGAGATTGATCTATCTCCATATACATTGCCTAATCCAATAATGTTCGGATATAACCCTAATTGCAAATACCTCTGTACATCTGGTACACAATTCCATACTAATCAGGATTCATTTCATCATGTAGATCCTCAGAATGACCAGGTCTTTTATTTCCTCTGAGTTTGATTTAGAGATGGTTTAAATAATGCTTGAGAGATATGTCTAACATCTGATATTGGAGGGCTTGCAGTATCCGACAAATAATGTCTGGCAATCATTGTATCGGTGCCACTCTCGCCTCTCGACAATCAACTCAAGTGCAGTCTCAAAAATTAACCCACAACAATGATTATGCAATAAATGTATGTGATCTAAAATATATAATAACCTACAAAGAATGTGTATAGAACCCAATCAGTAGGGGTCAAATAACAAAGGAGGATGAGGTAGAGCAACAAAATGAATAGACAACTTAGGATTTTATGGTATTTTTGGTCTTTAAATGTTTTTCTGGGTTATATATATATATATTTAATTATGCAAATTTTTAATTTAATTTGCAAGATAAAAGATATAGAGATATATAATACATAGATATATTAAAGTATATATAGAATATATAAAGATAAAGGAAACAATAAATTTTGGTATTTTTTAAATATAGGAAATAAAGTCAAAAATTCATAAACAAAATATTTTTTAAATTTTTTTATAAAATTCTCTTTTTTTGATAAATTTTAGATGATTTTTTTATTTTTAAATAAGGAATTACTCAAAATAAATAAAATAGTAAATTAAGGACTTTGAAACGGGCTTGAGAAATATCTGTTTAATGAAACCGAGCTATTTTCAATTTTTCATGAATACTAAATAATCTAAAGAAAAATTTGAAACCCAAAACAACATTTATGTGATGTTTCTATTAATTTTTAGATTTTTTAAAGTTTTTGGAGTTTTTGATAATATTTTGCAAAATAAAAGATGAGAAAATCATACATAAAATAACTATAGGGTTTTTTTTATTTTTCAGACATTTTATATTTTTTTATAGATTTTGAAATACAAAATAGGAGAATATGTGTTGTTTTGTATTTTTATAAATAATAATATAAATTTTAATTGCTTTATGAAAAATATGTGTGATATATTATGGTTCCAAACACTTAAGTTAATTTTCTTATAATTTTAAGATGCAAAATGTTATTTTTAACAATTAAAATACAACTACAAAAATAGGTATGCAATAGAAGGACCTAAATGCAATTTCCATAAAATTTTCGAACATTAACTGACATATTAAACATGTCTAGAGGCATACATGAACTTTATCCAAAGTCAAAACATTGTATGTACTAGCAAGGGTATAAATGAAATATTCAAAAACATAAAGGCCCAATGTGTAAATTCACCAGAAAATATTCATTCAAAGTTTTTAGACCAAAGATGAATGCATAAACTCATAAGAGTATCTACACAAAATGTCCAACCCCTCACACGCACAGGTACGCGAGGTGAAATGGACTAGACTTAAATTCTAATATAATGAAGCTCATGGTCCTTAATGAAATTATTAAAGAAATATTTAAATTACAAATGAAAGTTTCTGGACTAAATAGAAAATACAAAAGATGGAGGAGAGAAAGTGAAATATACCTCTCAATAGTTGCTGGCAGATGACGAATGAAGCACCACTTATCCATGTGGTTGGCAACGGAGGACCGATGACGCTTCCAAAATGGAGGGCAGAGATTAGATCCCACCCTTTGATTTGACAGCCCTACTGAGCTTGATGGGATAGCAGTTGCTTCACCTGGCGATTATTCTTGATCTAATGGCTAGGAGCATGATTGGAAGAACAAGGAAGAAGGTTCGACCGGGCGAGCTTCAATATGGCCTATCTCCAGGTCCTGAGGGTCTTCTAGCTCGCGTAGTAGCTCAAAAATCTCCTGGTGTGAATCCGTGTTGGCTCGTGGTCTCAAATGGTTCCAGATCTTACTGAGGAAAGATATGGAGTTTGAAGAAGCTCAAAGAATGGGAGTTTCTATCTAAGTCAAAATCATGTCCCAAGATGGCTCCTTGAGTTTCATGCCTTCTATAAAAAACTCCTAGGTCAAGGGTGAAGCTCCTCGAGCCGTTAGTGTCTCAAAATGGGGTAAAATGAAGGTGGTGGGCGTGCTCTTGCGAGAGGCAGAGAAAAACACTAATCTCATTGATCTAAACAAGATCTGGGGTGGCGATGAGTCAGGTCGATAGAAGATGGTGATGGCAAGATGTGTAGGTTGTCAGGTGGGTCGGAGAACATGTGTGTTACGATGAACATGGGCTCGAGCTTGGAGCTCTAGTGAACTTCGAATTTTGAATTTTAGGAGCAAAAGACGAAACTAAATGAAATAAAATACATCACTACTCTATTGCAACTTTTAGGAATATAAAGAATGAAGAAAATAGAAACTCAATTGGGAGCAGAGAAGCTTAGTCTGAGCAAGTCCGTTGTGGCTTAGATCTCGTCCCTCTTCCTTCTTCTCCATGCTTAAACTCCAGGAAGTGCACCTACTGTCACTAGGGATGCTCCATAGGAAGAGAAAAGGGGATGAAAATGGGTCAAAATAGATCAACTTCAAATGTAGGTCGGAGACGAGATTAAATTGGATGGTGACTTCAACCAGGGTTTGCAGGTGCATGGACGCCTCTCTACCCTAGTAAAGATCATGGCGTGTAAGTTCGTGGATCGAGGGGCAGATTTGGTGAAGAACACAAGCTCAAATGGTGATAGCATCAGATGACGCAAAATGGTGAGGAAGAGGAGTCAACGCTCTAACACTCCTAGGAGTAGATGCGGGTACATTTGACTGGCAGGTCAACTATGACCCACACCTTATTAGTCCACGTCATTGGCTAAAAGATAAAATAGACATGGAAATAGAAATAAAAGAGATAAAATAAAAAAGATTTTATTATTTTTTTCTGAAAACATGAAAGTGGTTCCTCATTTTTGTACTATTTGAGGTGACTTTTATTTATTTTTACGGACTTATTTATTATGTGTTAATTTTTACTAGTATAGTTGTAGGTATAATTACCTATATAAAATATATTTGATTTTTTTGTATTCTATATTTTATTATTTTATGCACATAATTTGTATTTATAATATATTTAAATATGTGTTTCCATATTTTTATTTTATTTTCTGATTTTATTTATTCACTTAAATAATTATATGCACATATTATAAAGGTATAGTTTACTAATATATTTAGTACATTATTTATTTTAATGAATTTCTAATGATTTTTTAGTTTAATCATTTAATAACATTTACAAATATATAAAAATATAAAAGAGCTAAAAATATAAAGAATAAATATATTGATTATTATATACATGTATATAGTACAATGAGGACCCAAAAGCAACCTTTTTCATCTAGACACCAAACTAAATTAAACCACCTTCATTAAATGAATAATTTCATTTAGAGTACAATAAAGGTGAGTTTGGTCAACTGTTAGTTTATATGGAGAAGATATGGATTTGTGAAGTTCTGTTTGTGGCTTTTTCATCTGGTGTCCCAGCCACACTGTACCTTGTTTTCATGTGAAATTAATTTTGTCTTATTTTAGGTATTTCTATGTACATGTTTGGTGTAGAAAGTATATTTATTTTAAGTGTATATGTGGGTGTATAAATTAGTGTAAGTTTCAACTATATATATAGTGTACATGTAATGACACGCGTTTTGCGAGCATCTAAAATAATATCCCCATGGAGGGTGAAGATAAATTATCACTAAGGCGACCGCTGACAAGATCACGTGGTCAATCAACAATTAACCAACACAAGAAATAAATCGATCAAGCAAGGGGTCAAATTTTATTATATCCTACAATAAAATGTATTGTTGACAAGTATATTAGGGGTCGAACTAAGTGAACAATGGAGAATAGTCAATAAAAATTGGATAAAAGAAGACAATATATGGTTTTAGGGTTTTAGGGATTTTTAGATTTTTATAGGTTTTTTATTATTTATTTTTTTGAATTTTTGATTTTATAATTCTAATTTTTGGAAATTTTTCATAAAATATATATTTTTTGTATATTTAAATTCAAATTAGTACATATAGAGCATTTTTTTATTTTTAATAAATAAAAAATAACTTTAAATACCGAACTAAAAATATATATGATATATAAGGTATTTTCAGTAATTTTTTACAAATATTTAGAGGCATGGAACTAATTTTAATAACATAAAATCTACAATAAGAAAACACACAATAGTCGGGGTATTTATGTAAATAATTATAGTTTCTAGACTTTAGCCGAACACCTCAGAGAACATTAGCGCCAAAAATGCAATTTTCCCAAAAATATCCAATAAAAAAACCCGGAGGGGTATTTCTACAATTAATACAAAGTTCGGGGAAGACAATGCAATTTTTCCAAAAAATATTACACTATTATTTTAAATAAATGGACTAAAATGAAATATAATAATTTCAGGGACTTAGGTACAAAATTTAAAATCCCCACATGCGCACGAGCACATGAGGTGACGTGTGTTAAACTCAAATGCAATTATGTAAAGTACGAGGGCCAATTATGAAAATATTTATGCTACAGACATGTTTACGGACTGGAAATAAAATACACAAATAGAGGGTATAGTATGCAAAATACCTCCATGAGTGCGATCCAATTGCGCAGATGCTTCACATTACCACGTGGCATGGTCTGGACGGTCGATGATGCTTCGACTGCAACGGTAGAGATTAGATCCCATGGAGGAGATGTGACAATGGAGGCTCGCTTGATTGAATGGTCATTGCTATATCTAGCACGGGCACTTAATTAGATGGCTGCGAGGATGGGTGGAAGAACAGGGACCTACCGAGTCTTCCCCAAGCTTTGATTAGTTGATACACACTAATCAAGTGGTTTCAAGCACTAAGAAATGGTCGAGGATGATGCCTAGAAGCATCCCAGACCGGTTGGAAGGCTCACATGGCTCCAAGAACTATCGGAGGGGTTCTTATAGGTCGGTGAAGAAGAGGGCTCCATGTTCCTTGTTCGGAGATCAAAATCGACACGAGATGGTCCTTCATCCCTCCAAGATCTGTAAGAAAGTAACTTGTGCCAAAACAAAAGTCGTGGGGGATGGGGTTGTTTTAGGTTGGGATGGGTGGAGATGAACGCGGGCGAAGTTCTCCAACAATACGGTAGAGGAGGAGAGTGGGCTGCATGATTTGAGTGAGATTGGGAGGGGTAAACTTGCGTGGGGCGAAGAGAAATGATAGGGCAAGGTGGGAGGTGAAAGCGGAGGCAGAGGTTTGTCGAAGTGATCGGAAACAAAGGGCGGAATCGGAGCTCTGGTGACTCGACTTTTTGGAATTTTACACTAAATCGAACTAAATAACATGAAACAAAATGCTATCCAATTCTACTGCTACTCCTAGGAATTGAAAGAACATGGAAAGGAAGAAGCTCTACCTGATCGGGACCGTCCAGAGTGGAGCTCGCGACGGAGGAGGTGGATGAGTTGGGTCTACCTTGATTGAACACCAAATGCCTCACTAAATCTTCCTTGTGGTTCCTGTTGTCACCAGGATTCGCTAGATACGTGAAGGTTAGGATTCTAATGGCAGAAGAGGGATCAAAAAATTAAAGGAAGGTGATAGAGGGGTTATGTACATGGGAGTCTTCATTGTGGAGTGGTGCTCTATACAACGACACCTCGATCAAGAAATCATCTTGGCATGAAAGTGCAAGGGTCGAGGATCAAAAGTCAAGAACAGACCAATCCACATGGATGCAACGATTAGGCATGAAAATTCGAGGAAGGTGGGGTCAAATGGGGTCTGACGTGAGCTGGAGCCTCAATCAGAGAGTTGACGGAGGTCAGCGGATGACGGATCCTGATTGGGCCACAACATCCGCAAGGGGACAAAATTAAAATAAAAGAAGAAATAAATAGAAATAAATAAGTAAATGATTTATATGATTTTTGTTAAAACAAGAAAATATTTATTTTATATAGTATTTTATGGTGATTTTTATTTACTTTTGTGGATTACTTTATTCTAAGTTACTTTTTTAAGGTTCATTTATATGTATATTTATCTATTATATGATTATTTTATTTTTATTTTAAAATTTTGATATTTTATTATTTTATATTCATAATTTATGTATTATCACTTATTTAAATACACGTGAATACATTTTTATTGTATTTTTCTTACTTTACTTGTTCACTTAAATAAATATATGTATTACTGATATATGTATATGTATAATATGTTTATGTTTGTATTTTTTATATGTTATTTTATTTATTGTTTTATTTATGATTTATTCTATCCTAAATATGGACAAGCAATACAAAAAATATTTACAAAATTTATAACAATATAAAATTATGAAAATATATAATAAAAATGAATATTTTATTCTGGTACATTGTACAACAAGGGTCCAAAACCTAACTTTTTCAGCTTTACCCCAAATTAAATGAAACCAACTTCATTAGATAGCTAATAAAAAGTTATATAATTAAAGTTATTTTTGTGCATTTTGAGTCCACATAGAGAAGATATTGTCTAGGAAGTTTGAGTTTTGGCTTTTTATTTTGAGTGTAGAATGTATAATTTGTATTATTTTTATGTAAAATAAAATTTGTAATTTTTTATTTATTTTTACTTGCAAATTTCATGTAAAGTTTCTTTATTTGAGATATAAATAATAAAGATTAAAATAGGTCCCACAAATGCATTACTGAAGAATAATAATTAGGGTTTTTATTGTGTTTTTGACCCTTATCTCCTCCTACATTATTCCTTGTTGACCTAGTCATCATGATGCCCATGTTTCAGGGCTTAAGGTCATAAAATACCTTTGGCATTCTATTTCTTTTTCTTTTCTTTATTCTTTATTTTTATCTTTAAACAATGTATTTTAAACAATATTTATTCAATAAATGATGATTGTTAATTTGTGAAAATAATGATATATACATGCATTTAGCTAGGGTTTAATGGCCAGAATGAAAGAACAAAGGTGATGAAATGGAGATTCATCACCCCCTATACTTGTCTTTGCTAGTTCGTAGCAAACATGTATGCCTATAAGTGCAAAAAAGAAATTAAATAAAAGGAAAAAAATTGGATTGATTTTAACTCTTAAAATTGTCTTTACAAAATCATTATTTGGAGTGTAATCAGACCTTTGGACATTTAGGTTTTGTCAGAATCTTATTGGGAAACGGATTTGAATCACAACAACCTTTGAGATCCATAAGACGTTGCTCAAGTCTCCTCAATAGCTAGGTCAGAATAAGTCAACTCATATGCAAACCCTTATAACTATGAATCTATCTTGGACAACGTGTGTGATTTGTAGCTCTCCTCGAATGAAGCGGTAAAGGTCAGTCTTCTCCAACATGGTGACCCCAATTCTCCAATCCAACATCTCTTTCCCTAAGAAGTGAGGTATCACTTCTATGTTCAAGTACAACCGGCTCAAGAAGAGGAGGTGGCGAGAAGAATGGATGGTAGCCACTGTAGCTACCTATACTAGGATGCTTCACCAATGTAGCCAAGTCACCCAGTTGCAAGCTCACATAAATATGACTTTGAAGCTCATGATGGCTTATTGACTATACAAATATATACATACTACGCGGGAATTGATTTTTCTAGGTTTTTTGCCTGTCTGTTTTTTGGAGTTTTTCATTTTTCGAACAACATTTACATGCAGACTTTTTCCTCTTGAACAAGTAGACTATCCCACTTTTGAAGCATTATTACAACCCACAACTTCTATCTTTAGACCTATTCGTCATTAGATTTGGTGGTGGTACAATGGCCACAAATGTGTGACTTCTGATGTTTCCATTAGCTTGTGTCTCATGCCGGCAAATCCTACCCTCTACCATTTAAACTGAGGCGAGCAGAGTATAAGGTGCAGATGTGCAAGCTAGGCCATTATAAACATGAGTAATGCGTGTGTTGTAAAATATTCTACTTAGGCAGTCAAGATGAGGCTGAACTAAGTCTTGTGGTCTGAAAGAATTAAGTCTAGTAGACTTGAAGTGCCTCAATTCTAGTTCCTATAAGGTTTCTACGATTAAGTAGATTTAGGTCCATCCAAGCTCTTATTTCAGATTTTACTTAGACTAATCCAATTATTAATCTCTATCCAAATATGCAAATGCTATGTATAATACAAAGAAAATATTTTTGTGATGCAATTTTATAATTTTGAAAATTTTATGCGTCTGTGAAAAAATTTTGCAAATTTTTATGCAATTTTTGAAAAGCTTTTGCAAATGTTTTTGGGATTTTTAATTTTGCCGATTTTTATGCATTTTTCATAAATAAAAAGTTATTAGGAAAAAGGAATTTGTTCAGATATTTACACAGGAGTGCTTATTATTATTTACAAGAGGTTTTAGATTTAAGATTTTACAGGTTTGTATGTATGAAGTTTGTAAAGGAACTATATTTGCTTGGAATTTGTATATAGTTCTCAAAATAATTTGAAAAAATTTTGTCGAACATTTTAAAAACCTTATTTTAGAAAACTAATTTGACAAATAATTTTTACAAAAAAAATACAAAATTTGAAAATCCTTTTGCAAATATTTTCAAACAGATTGTATAGATTT
This sequence comes from Ottelia alismoides, assembly GCA_037367405.1. Lineage (NCBI taxonomy): Eukaryota > Viridiplantae > Streptophyta > Magnoliopsida > Alismatales > Hydrocharitaceae > Ottelia > Ottelia alismoides. The sequence continues at coordinate 327,745 of JAZKJV010004741.1, read as the reverse complement.
TTCAAAATATTTTTGCAACCATTTTCCAAACCATTTGCAAATAGATTTTCAAAAACATTTTATTCAAGCAAAAAATGAAATTTTTACAAACAAAACATTTTTACGAAGGTTGAAAATATTCTATAAAATATTTTCCAAACAATTTTCAACAGATTTTTCAAAATGATTTTCAAACTATTTTTCAAACATTTTACAAAAGCATTTTTAACCTGATTCATTAATCACTATATTCAAAGAAATTTAATGTGTGTATTAATTTTTATTTATTAGACATATTATTATTAAAAATACGAGAACATGAGTTATGGCTAAAGTATATACAATGTATATACGACCCCCTTATACTTAGCTTGAGCTATGTCCTCATAGATTAGAGAGAAAAAAGCATACATAACTCATACTGATTATAGACAAGCCTATTCTACAACAATTAGAGAATAATGAATAATGAAGAAATTAATGAATAAGAAGTCAACCATCCCCCTATAATTAGGATGAAATTATCCTAAGTATAACAGACTTTACACAAGGTAGGGAGGGTTGAGTGGGAATGAACATTATCACAACTCAGACTATCTCCCCCTATACTTAGGGTCAGATATCCCTAAGTATAGATAGAAATATCAATAGGAGAGGAGATAATGGAAAGAATATATGAAATCATCGGCTCGACCTATCCCCTCATACATAGGATAAAATATCCCCAAGTATGGACAAAATATCAAGAGTTAAGGGGACAAGTGAGGAATCATAGATTAAACAACTCAGGCTATACACCCACCAATCCTTAGGACAAAGTACGTTCTAAGTATAAAAGTGATGAAAGGGGTGACATATTTTCGGAAGAAAAAGAAAATGAAAATCAAAACAAGAAAAGAAGAAAAGAAAGATCATTAGAAAATGTTTTAGTCGGTTTTGTCTGATTCAGCAGATGTAGTGGCTTTTAGCTCATTTTCATACACAACTTGAATGGAATCTACAACTTGAATGGACAAGAAGGTGTCATGTTCTAGGTATGATCTCAGTAACTGTCTATTGATCACGAAGGGGTGTGCGTCAGCTTGTAATCCTGATATCATTACACTATTGTTGTCACGTACATGCTGAACTATAAACTGCCCAGTCCATTTACTCGTCAACTTCCTGGGAGAATCTTCAACTTCGCATTGAATAACCAGACCTTCTGACCCGATTCAAAAGTCTTTCAGAGGATGTGCTTGTCATGCCACTTCTTGACCTTTTCTTTGTACATCAGGTTGTTGTCATATACATAGTCATGGAATTCAAGTAGTCTGTTCATATCCAACTAGTTGTTCTTCCCAGCCTTTTTGGAATCCAGGTTACAAAGATAAATTGCCCACAAAGATTTATGAATGAGTTCCACAGGCAGATGGCATGGCTTGCTATATACCAGGCGGTAGGGAGACATTCCCAATGGTGACTTGTATGTTGTTCTGTAAGACTAAAGAACTGAATCAAGCAACCGAGACCGGTTCTTACGATTCAGATGCACAAGCTTATGAAGAATTATCTTAATCTCCTTGTTTAAGCATTTTGCCAAGCCATTGGAATGTGGGTGGTAGGGAGAAGCGACACAATGTTCAACGCAGAATTCTTGAGTTAGCTTCTTCACCTCTTTATTGATGAAAGGGCTACGACCATAAGATATATGAATCTTAGGAATCTAGAACCTTGGAATGATATGATCTTTCAAAAAATGACAGATAGTGTGACTATCAACAGCTCAGGTTGGGATAGCCTCCACCCAATGACCGACATAGTTGACAACGACCAGAATGTATTCAAATCCCCGATTGTTCAGAAATAGGCCTATGAAGTCAATGCCCCACACATCAAACATGTCTGAAATCTGAATAATTTCAGAGGAATTATTTCTCTCATTACGATTGTTCCGCCCATTTTCTGGCAGTCAGTGAAATGCTTCATATAATCCTCTGCATCTTTGAACAAGGTCAACCACCAAAGGCCACATTGGAGTGCTTTCGATGTCATTATTTTGACTGAATGGTGTCCTTCAGGTTCTCGATCATGGCAATGTGCTAGGCCACTTGCAAATTCCTTATAAAGAATGCATCTTCTCCAGATACAATCCGTCCCCTTACGAAAGAGAAATGGATCCTCCCGCTGGTAGAAATGCATATAAGACAAGTTTATCTACTTTCAGTTTCAGCCAAGCTTGTGGAGTTAAATTGGACACAAGATAGTTCACAATATCAGCATACTAGGGGAGTGAGGTGTCTGAAAATATGGCTTCATTTGGAAAGGTTTCAGTGGTCGACCTTAAATTCTGCTCAAGAGACTCATACTCGGGTAATCTTGATAAATGATCTACCACCACATTTTTGACTCCAGGCTTGTCTCAGATTTCTACATCAAATTCTTGAAGTAGAATGATCCATATGATAAGGCATGGCGTGATATCTGTCTTCTATTGCAAGTATAATATGACAAAAGGATCATTGTAATGACTTTGGATCCAAGGAGATGAGATCTAAACTTCTCCAGGGCAAAACTCCTGCTAGCAGCTCTTTCTTGGTGATAGTGTAATTCTTATGAGCTTCATTTACCGTTCTGTTAGCATAGGGAATGGAAAACTACACATTGTCTTTCCTCTGTCCCAACATGACACTGATGACGTAATCTAATGCATTCATCGTGATCTCAAATGGTAGTCCAATCTGGTTGTTGTTGGACATGGGTTTGAGTGATCAGATATTTTAAGTGAGTAAAGTCTTGGATCACATAGTCATCAACAATTAAACTGTCTCCTTGCCTAACAATTTGATCAGTGGTCGGGACAACATACTAAAATCTTTGATGAATCGTCGGTAGAAACCGACATGCCCTACAAATGACCAGACTTGTTTGAGATTGGTAGGTGGCTCATGTTTTGAAATTACCCCCACCTTGGTCGGGTCAACTTCCATGATACGTTTCGATACAACGTAACCCAACACGATCCCCTTTGTGTCCATAAAGTTGCTCTTCTCCAATGAGAGCATGAGGTTCACTTCTCAACACCTCCGTAGTATTCGGTCTAAATATTCCAAACATTGATCAAATGAATATCCGTAGACGAAGAAATTATCCATGAATAGCTCCAGGAAACTACCCACCATGTCAGCTAATACAACTAGCATACATCGCTAGAATGTAGCGGGGGTGTTGCACATCCACAACGACATCCGTCAGAAAGCATATGTCCCAAATGGACATGTGAAAGTAGTCTTCTCTTGGTCTTCATGTGCTAATGCAACTTTATTGTATCCAAAATAGCCGTCTAAGTAGCAGAAGTATTCCCTCGCCACTAGTCTCTTGAGAATCTAGTCGATGAAGGGTAATGGAAAATGATCCTTCTTTGTGGCAAGGTTGAGACGTATGTAGTCAATATAGACTCGTCACGAGGACAACATTATGGTCAGAATATCCTCCCCTTTGTCATTGGTAACAATGGTGATCCTGGACTTCTTGGGCACTACGTGCAGGTGACTCACCCATTTGTTATCACAGATGGGATATATGAATCATGCATCACACGATTTCCGAATTTTTGTCATAACAACCACCTGGAGGTTTGGATTCAGTCCTCTCTAGAATTCGCAGGAGGTTTTGCGATCACCTTTGAGGTAGATGTGATGTGTGCATGATGAACCACTAAAAGCCATGTGTTACTTTTGTCGAATTCTTATAGTCGGGCAATTAGGATCTAAAAAAATAAACCACATGAATTGATAAATCAACGAATTAATTAATATGCTGCTTTGTGTTTATTTTACATGGGCAAGCCCCAGGATCTACTTAAAGAGGCAAAGAAACAACTTCGAATCAATTTAAATGAATTACCCCTAGGTTTCCAAGGTGTTTTTTGTATTTTTTATGCAAAATAAATGTTAATGCAGAAAATGCGATTGAACTAGGCTATTAAGAAAACAATCAACTTAGCCAAATTAAATTTTAACGTCAAATTAATCTAATTTTGCAAAATGGAATTTTTCATAGAAACCTAATCCAATTATTAATCATAATGTATTTTTTTTAAAATTTTATGTTTAAATTGCAACAATGAAAAATGCACACTTTTATGGGATTTTATGCAATTTTTCACACAAACAGAATGCAAAAATATAAATTCTTACTGGAAGTGAAACATTATGAAATGAAACTAAAATAATATTTTGTAATTTTTTGACAAAATATGATTTTTTTTATGAATTTTCTAAGTGAAACAGAGTGACTATAAGTATTTAATTCCTAATAAGTCCACAAATCAAGTTATTAGAATCCAATTTATCTCAAAAAGATATTTTAATAGGAAATCCAGGAGATTTGAAATTTCACAATAATAGTATTTGTAGATTTAATTAAAAACCATTTATTGAAATAACTCAACAATTAATTTTATTCAGATGACACATCTATTTTTAATGAATTTTGGGTAGTTATTAAAGCACATTTAGAATCATCATCTTTGATTGTTGCACAAATTTTGGAGCAATCGTTAATTAAATATGAATTATAGACCATGAAGTAGGTAAAACATAAAAAATTTTACCAAAATAATTTTAGTTAATTAATGAATGATCAAAAAAATCCAAACTAATAGCCCAAAGATAGAGGATTATATGCTCTGCAATATGTACTTTTTGAATTAAAGAAATATTGCAAAAATGATGTCAAAATTTAAGCACAAATATAAGGGTGTCTGTGCAATACAGGAATTAAAATAAACAAACCGAAATGTGCACAAGGGCACTTCTATAATTAAATAAATACGACATAGAGAAACTGCAATTTTCATAAAAAATAAAGAAGTGCAATGGACCTTCTCTGTCCTAATGGAAGCGTGATGTAACCCACTTTCCCCCATTATTAGGGCCTTGAGGATGGTGCAGCCAGGGAGCGCGCAGTCAACGGTGGAAAGGCGATGGCGGCAAGCGGCCCAGGGACATGGAGGCGCTATCTAGATGAGATGTATGACCCCCCGTGGAGGTGACTTGCAGTGCAGAGGCCACGTACAGCTGAGGAGGGCACGACTTGAGGGGGGCGTGGCGCAGTCGCACATATTGTGCACGCGGCGTGCGGAGGAATGACCGTGGGTTGGAAAGGGGAAGTAGATGTAGAGGATCAAGGAAGATAGCAGTTGCTGAGGTAATGGTCATGACTTTGCGGAGGTCGCCTGTGCGGAAGTGAGGGGTTTTACAACCTGGGACAGGAGGAAGGCCGCAGGTGGAGAGGTGATGGAGGTAAGCGACCCTGGGGCACGGGGGCACGACCTAGATGGGGCTCACGTCTGCATGCGGAGGTGGCCGAGAAGGTGATGGCTAGATGATAACAGAGATCTGAAGAGGGTCGCACAATTTCACAAGGTGAAACAACAGTCGGTGGTTGGGCCACTCTAAAGCCCCCGGTGAATCAACACTTAACCCACAATGTATATATGCAGCAATGAATCACAAAAATGAGTTAAAATTTATTGTTCTCTACAGAAAGATGCATAGCAATGTAGCAAGTAGAGGTTGAACCACAAACAACAAAACAAGTAGCCTATGGTTATTTATGTACAACCAAGTCAAGTATCATGTATATGTACATGTATCTTTATGTGGGTTTTCAATTTTATATATTTTATATATATTTTTGTTTTATATTTTTTTGTATTTTGTTTTTATTTTTATAATTTTGCTATTTTCTTTTTATGTTTTTAGATTTTGTATTTTCTTTTTCCTTTTAAATACATATATATCAGATATATAAAGCTATGTATACAATATAGAATAATATATTTATACATATTGGTAAATATAAATAAAATACGATTTTTTTTTTGGATTTTATATATTTTTCTAATGTTTATGCAAGTTTCTGGAATTTATGCTAATTTTTATGGATTTTTAAAATAAAAAATTCCCAAATAAGGGATTTAGTAAATACCCGAAATTGATTTGAATTTTAAAAATAGTAAACAAGATCCAAAATTATTCAAATCAAGTCTAATATATAAATATATACATAAAGAAAATTATAAAACAAGAACACATATTTTTTTTATTTTTAAATGTTTTTTTAAATTTTTATTAAGGTTTTTGGGGTTTTTCAATTTTTAAGCTTTTAGTTGTTCCATTTAGTGATTTTTGGTATGTAATTAGAATTGGGTAAGATAGACTATATATATTTTTTGGAATTTTTAAAGATGTTTTTATATTTTTTTGGTATTTTCTAAGATAATTAGTACATAATTAAGCTCCTTTTAATTTTTAATAAAAAGATATTATGTCTAAAAATGTGAAATAAATAAGAGTGAAGGTTCAGGACAAGAGGCATCTATCCCTTATTTTTCTTAATTTTAGGGGCACAGTAGCTACTTATAATAAATAAAGGAAGTATACAAAAATAGATGTCCTAGTAGGGGTATATTTGCAAATAAAATAAAGTCCCAGGGCTTAGTACAATTGTGCCAAACATATACAACATAATTCAAATTTTGTTGCACTTTTTATCAATTACAAAAATGGCAGGGGCATACATGCAATTTCGACACCTCACATGGCACGAAATGTGAGGTGACACAGACTGAGCACAAATGTAAATAAAATAAGTCATAGGTCCTTTCTACAAAATTTCTATTTTATTTTACACGTTATACTTTATTTGCATGACTGAATCTTAAATATTCAAAAAGGTGGGTTATGATATGAAATTTACCCCTAAAGAGGCACGGAGATGGACGACTGTGGTTCTTGACTTGGACACGTGTCGTCTCCACATTGCGCGATGATTGAGGTGATTTCAGGCTGAGTTGTTTATTTATAAACAAGGGTACACACCCTTATTGACTTGATTATTGGAAGAGATCGACACTATGTACAAGGATTCTAAAGGGCTAACGAGGATGATGATGATTCCAGGAGCAAATCTCGTGAACAGATCAAGTTTGATGGATGGATAGATCAAATGGGAAAAATGGAGGAAAATGTAAGAGAAGAAAAGGTGCGTCAACTCAGGCACCTGGGGGATGAGTTGACCAGCGATCAACAAGCGGAGTGCAACCATTGGTCCAGGTTAGGCGTAAAAGGACAAAACTTTAATTTTATTCAAAAATAAATAATTAAAAAGTATTTCATTTTATTAATTTTTATGTATAAAATAAAAAATGATTATTATTTTATGTACTATTTCAATATGATTTTTATTTTTTTGTTGTTATTTATTATGATTAATTATTAGGGGTATAATTATAGGTATATTCATTCTATATTTTAGCTATTTTATTTTTATTTTGTATATTTTATTTTCTTATTTTATCCTTTTATTTTATATATTTATCACTTATTTTAATGTGTATAATGTATTTTATTATATTTTTGTGGTGTTCTTTGTACACTTAAATAAATAGGGATATATAATATGTAGGTATACTTATAGGCATTTTATCTATGTATTATAAACATTATTTTATTTTAGTGTATTTTCTTGGGTTTTAATTCCTCTTTATATTTTTAGTAAAATACACATGATATTTACATTAGTATAAAAATATATGAGAATAAAGAATGAAAGAATGAAATTCCCTTTTATTTAATTATAGGTATTAACAAAGGTATTTTGCCTATATATTAATAAAGACTATTTTTTTTTGTTTTCTTTTAGTTTTAATCAGTACATGAGTTATAAATAATAATTACAAAATTACAAAAATATAAAATTATAAAAATAAAATACAATAAATAAAATGAATATTTTAATCAGGTAGAATGTACAATGAGGGTCTAAAACCTAACTTTTACACCTTAACTCAAAAAAATATGAAACCACATCATTAAATAGCATATTAAAGGTTATATACAATTAAAGGTGAGTTTGATATATTTTGAGTTTTTATTTGGAAGATATGGGTATGCGAAGTTGGGATTTTAGCTTTTTATTCTGTGTATAAAATGTGCACGGTGTGTTATTTTTGTACAAACTCATTTTGTATTTTGTTGGAGATTATTATCTACAACTTTTATGTATAGAGTTTCTTGATTTGATATATAAATAATAAAGAATAAAATAGGTGTCAAAAATGCTTTATTAAATGAATAAATAGAAGAATTTTTTATTGTATTTTTGGTCCTTATCCCACCCTACTTTATTCCTTGTCGAATAATTCAATTATTGATTTGGTCTGAGAGTTTATGGTCATAAAATATCTTTGAAATTTTATTCTTTTTTTCTTTCTTCTCTTTATTCTATAAATTTGGCACTAAAAACCATATTATTTATACAATAAATACAATAAACGACGAATGTTATTTTGTACAAATTAATGTTGTTTACATGCATTAGCTAGGGTTTTTAAGGCCAAAATTATAGAATAAAGGTTATGAAATGGAGATTCATCACCCCCTATACTTGCCTTTGATAGTCCCTAGCAAACACTTATGCAATAAGTATAAAAACGAATAAAGAAGAAAGAAAAAAAAAGAAAGAACAAATAGAATTGATTTCAATTATTAAACTTGTCTTTACAAAATCAAAGTTTGGAACTCAGGTCAGATCTTGGTGTGAGAATGTGTGTGGAACCTGATCGGGAACCAAATTTAAAACACAACAGCCTCCGAGAGTCACAGAACTCGGTTCGAACCATCTCAATAGCTAGGTCAGAACTAGCCTACATCATACACAAACCCTTATGACTACGAAGCTGACTTGTACAGTGTAAGTTATAGTGGATCTCTCCAACTGAAATGACAAAGGAAATGACTTCTCCAGAATGACAACCCAATGATTCCACGATCCAACAACTCTTTCCTCGAGGAGCAGGGTATTCCTTTCTAAGTTCAAGTGGCATCCAACTCAAGAAGGGGTGGAGAGAAGAATATACGAAAAACAATATCCTGGGATGCATGACCAGTGTAGTCAAGTCATCCAGGTGCAGGATCACAAGGTATAACTTTGATGCTCAAGCTTGCTTATTGACTATACAAGATATATACATACTCCGACATACATTTTATTTTCAATTAGGCCTGTCCACTTTTTTGGAGTTGTTTTTTCAACATACTATTTACAACAACATTTACATAAGGAGATTTTCCTCTTGAGCGAGCAGACTATCCTTCTTTTGAAGTATTATCGCAACCCACACTCTCCTGTCTTTAGACCTCACGGCTACAGGATTGGGTTGGGGTGTACTTCCCTCCCTAGATAAGGACTTTCTACTCGTGTGCATATGAAATCGAAAAATCCATTCCCCTCACCACTCCAATTGCGTTGAGCCAAGTAAAAGGTGTAGGTGTCCAAGTTAGGTCACGACCGACAAGAGTCAAGCATGCATCTCGAAAAGTCCTAGTTTGTCAGTTGAGTTGACTTGAACCCAGCCATGAGTCTCAAAGAATTAAGTCCCCATGGACCCGATGTACCTTAAATGTAGTTGCCATAAGGTTCCAGTAAAGTTAGATGCAGTAAGGTCGAACCAAGCTCCAATCTTTGACTTTATTTGGAGTAAGTCAATCGTCAAGCTCAATCCAAAAAGAATGTGAATGTTATGCAAATTTTGTGTACAATGATGCAAAGAATGATGCGATATTTCAAGGTTTGGAAACTTTTTTGTGGATTTTTGAAAAGATGATGCATATGAATTTTTTTCACGAAGGTTTTGCAAATGTTTTTGTGGTTTTTTTGAAAATAAAAGATTTTGGCTAAGAAAATAGGTACAAATATTTATAGGGGCATGCTTCTTATATTTGCAAGAGTTGGGTCTTTAAAGGATTTACACGGGGTAAGTGATCAATTTTATATACATATAAAGACTTTTAGTACAATATGTAAACTCCTCAAACTTATTTGAAAATCATTTTACAACAGTTTTGAAAACTATAGTCCCAAATAATTTTTACAACCAATTTTTACACACATTTACACTCATTTGAAAATCACATTGCAAAGATTTTTCAAACAGTATATATAGATTTTCAAATATTTTTGTAACAATTTTTCAAACTATTTGCAAATCATTTTTCATACATTTTTATTTCACACAAAGAAAATAAAATTTTGCAAACAAAATCTTTTACAAAGGTTGAACACGTTTTACAAAATATTCTCTAAATATTTTTCAAATGATTTTTCAAAAAGAATTTAAAACTATTTTTCAAACATTTTGCAAAAGTATTTTCAGTTGATTTATTAATCAGTATGTACAAAAAGAATTTGAGTAGATAGAAGCATCTTTTTATTATGTGATTTTAATGAATTTAATGATTTTTAAGCCATAAATATTATTTAAAATATGAAAGTACGAATTATGAGTACAGTATATATAGAGTATATTTGACCCCCCTATACTTAGCTTGAGCTATGTCCTTATAGTTCGAGGAGAAAAAGAGAAGACATAACTTGTACTGAGTATAGAAAAGCCTAGAAAGAAAGAACGAATTTATGAGTGAGTGAGAAGTCGACCGTCCCCCATATACTTAGGGTCAAGTAATCCTAAGTATAACGGACAGTACACAAAGCAGGGATGGTCAAAGGTGGGAATGAACAGATCGTACTCAGGCTATCTCCCCCTATACTTAGGCTAAGACAACCCTGAGTATTGAAAAGAAGAGGAGACATGGGAGAGGATCAAAGATGGAGATTAATCGGAGTACACCCCCCATACTTAGGACAAAGTACATCCTAAGTATAGAAGACTGACAAAAAAGGGGTGATTCACATAAGTAATTTTTTAATGGAAAATAAAAGTTGAAAACAAAAAGAAGAAAACAAGAAAAGATAAAAGCTTTAAGGAAAAGTATTTGAGTTGCATTATCTGAAACTTTCGATGCGGCTACTACTATGGATGTATCATTAGATCGCAGTATTTGGATAGAGTCGACAACGGCCAAGAAAGTGTCATGCTCGAGGTATGGCTTCAGGAGTTGAACACTGACGACAAATGGTTTGCGTTAGGAGAAAATTCTGATATTGCAATGCTGCCATTGTCATGCACTTCTCGAACTTGAAACGACCCTATCCATTTACTTTTTAATTTTCCTACAACGATCTTCAACTTTGCATCAATTATCCACACTTTCTGCCCAGCTTTGAAGGTCTTTCGTATGATGTGCTGGTCATACCACCATTTCACCTTCTCCTTATATATCATTGTGTTATCATATGCATAGTCTTGAAATTTCAGGAGCCTGTTCAGATATTCTTTCCTTTTCTGACCACCTCTTTGTGAGTCCAAGTTACATATATTGATAGCGCATAAAGATTTATGGATTAATTCCACTGGTAGATGGCATGGTTTCCCATATACAAGATGGTAGGGTGACATGCCCAAAGGAGACTTGTAAGTGGTTCTATATGCCTACAGGAAGAAGTCCAAGAGTTGGGACCAATTCTTTCTGTCCGGCTTCACAAGCTTCTGGAGGATCATCTTGATTTCTTTGTTTGATAATTCCACCATGCCATTTGTCTGAGGGTGGTTAGGAGAAGCGACATGGTGCTCGATGTCGTACTCCTTGGTTACCTTCTTAACCTTTCTGTTTATGAAGTGACTACCCCCATATGATATGAGTATCTTCGAAATCCCGAACCACGAGATGATATTTTATTTTAGAAAAAGGCACAATGTGTGGTTGTCTGCGGCTCGAGCAGGGATAGCTTCAACCCAACGACTCACATAATCAACATCAAGAAAGATGTGCTCAAATACGTGATTTTTGGGGAAAGGCCCCATAAAATCGATGCCCAAGGCATCAAATACGTATGTTATCTAGATGATCATTAGCGGCATTGAATCTTTCGTTGTGAGGGTGCCTTTCAATCACTGACAATCAATGTATCTTTTGATAAAGGTTGATGCATCCCTAAATAGTGCAGGCCACTAGAGGCTACACTGCAATACTTTTGCTGTCAATCTGTCTCCAGAGTGATGGACACCAGATTCGAGCGAGTGACAATGCTCGAGGACACTATGATGCTCCTTCTTAGGAATACACCTGCACTAAATGCAATATGCTCCTAACCTGAATAGAAGTGGGTCTTCCCATTGGTAAAAATGAATAGTAGACAAGAACTTGTCTTTCTTGATTGTCATCCAATCTTGTGGAACCATACTAGGTACGAGGTAGTTAACAATATCTCCATACCAACGGAGCGAAGCCACGTCTAAACTCGACTCGTCAGGAAAGGTGGCTGTGATGGGTGCACTGCTCAGTGGAGGCTCTTTCTGTTCAATTTTGGAGAAGTGATCTGCTACCACATTCTGGGCTTTGGGATTGTCTTTTATCTCCAAATAAAACTCCTAGAGGAGAAGGATCCATATGATTAGTCTGGGTTTGCCATCCTTCTTCTGCTGTAAGTATTAAATAGAAGAGTGGTCGGTGAAGATGGGGACTTTTGATCTAAGCAAATAGGATCTGAACTTCTCCAAGAGAACACCACAACCAGCACATCTTCCTCTATTATAGCGTAATTTCTCTGAGCTTCATCTAATGTCTTGCTGACATAATGAATGGCATAGGACACATTATCTTTCCTTTATCCTAGAACAACCCCAACTGCAAAGTATGCCACATCTGTCATAATCTCAAAAGGAAGAGACAAATCCGGTGACTAAAGTATCGGAGCCTGAGTGATTAGCTCCTTCAACTTATTGAATGAAAGGAGAACCTGTTGATCAATATTAAACTCGATTTCCTTGCATAGTAACTCTGTAAGAGGTCGGGCGATGCGGCTGAAATCACGGATGAATCTTCTGTAGAATCCCACAAGCCTATGAATGACCACACATTCTTAACTGTCTGGGGTGGCTCAAGATTAGCAGTCACATCTACCTTTACTAGGTCAACTTCCTTGCCACGTTTGGAAATGACGTGACCCAGCACAATCCCTAATGTGACCATGAAGTGTCTCTTTTCCCATGATATACAAGATTGACTTGATGACATTTCTTCAAAGCTGTTACCATAGATGGAGAAGTTGTCCATAAATACCTTGAGAAAACTACCTACCATCTCGGTGAAGGCTGCAAGCATGCATCTCTGGAATGTCGCTGATGCATTGCACAATCCAAAGGGCATTCTCCTGAAAAAATATGTGTCGAACGGGTAAGTGAAGGTCATCTTCTCTTGGTCTTCTGGGACGATTGCCACTTGTTTGTACCTGGAATACCCATCCAGAAAGGAGAGGAACTCCTTGCCAGCCAGTCTTTCCAATACTTGATCAATAAACGACAAGGGAAAGAGGTCCTTATTTGTTATCGCATTAAGACAGCGGTAGTCAACACATACACGCCAGGATGTCGATACCCGAATAGATATCTCCTCTCATCTATCATTCGTAACAACAGTAATACCTGACTTATTTGGAATTACGTGCAGGGGGCTTACCCATTTTGAATCGGAGATGGGATAAATGAAGCATGCATTACGCCATTTTGTGATTTCCTTCATGATGAAGTCCCTCATACTGAAACATGCCAATCAAGTGCCTTGCGATTTTTCTTTAAAATCGTCGAGACTCTTGTTCCAGGGTCAGTCTACTGCTGATGATGATGATCGGATACATGTTTTCTGCACCTGAAAGAAAAGCATACTTAAGGCTTGCTGGAAGTGGCTTAAGTTTTGGTTTTGATCTCGCCATGTGCTCGGTCACTTCAGAAACAATGCTGGTTGGAGGATGCTTTGCCTGAAATTTTGCAGGGTTGCTGACCTCAGTGTTCTATTAAGATTCTGAAAATGTGCCGAGCATATCCGTAATGGGGTCATTGTGTTTGGGCTGGTGTGAATCAATGGAATCAAAAAGATGCATCAGCAATTGGAGTTTGTCTCCCAAACATCGTCAGAGCTTGCATCGACTATGCTTTCTAGGTCCTCCTCTAGAGAGAGGATTTCATGTGTTCATAAATCGTTCAAAGAGAGTTGTGTATCTCTACTCTCTTCAATGAAGTCATAGTCTGCTTTAGATAGTGTTGCATGACCCTTATCAGTTACGACTTTAGGCTCGCTGATCATGTCTATGGTGATTATGTTGTTGCCCAAGCTGAAGGTAATCTTGCCAGACTCATAGTCAACTACGACTTCTGAAGTGTACAGAAATGGTAGGCCTAGGATGATAGGAGTCTGGAGTAAGGGTGTAGGTGAGTCCATATCAAGGACTACAGAATCAACTGGAAATAACATAACCCGCACCTTCACCACAACGTCTTCCAAAAGGCGTCGAGGTCGCTTGATGCATCGATCAACGAACTGAAGGATCATTCGTGTTTGCTTGAGAGGAACTATCCCAAATTCTTGCAATATTGACTAGGACAAGAGGTTGATGGAAGAACCACTGTCAAGCAGGGTTCACTTAAAAACTTGATCGAAAATCTCACAATTGATTAAAGGTGCTCCTTTGTCTAGTTTCTTCTGTGGGATATTACTAATGGCTGCTACTATGGCTATGGTTAGAACATGCTTCTCCAGTTGTTGGCGTCTGTTGTTTTGTGTTGGGCGACGATTGCTTGTGCATGCCTCTTCAAACCTTTCTTCACAGCGAGAATGTATTCCGTGGCCTTAATCAATAGAATCTCAATAGTCAAATTATTTATGATATCCAAAACTCCGGGATTAGATAATTCTCTTTTTCATTTTGTAAATTATTTGGAATTTTCTATTGCTACAGGAAAAGGTATATGTATGGTATTGAAATCAGAAATAGAGTTCTTATTTACAAAAAAATCCTTGTCCACAATATGTTGTACATCTCGGTCGCAAAAAAGAGTACAATCTGGAGGTCAAGATGCTGGTGTTGATGGACAAACAAAAAGTGGGGCCTCTGCTCCGTCGACTGGCGTAGGATTGGTTGCGGCTGACGGCTCCTCCATGGCTAGCATGACTTCACTTTTGATAATCATTTTGGTCTTTTTCTTTTTCTGATTTTTTGTTCTTTTTACTGGTGGATATGATGATGAGTGGCAGCTGGAATGGCTCCTCCTCCACTTTCTTCCTCACCCGTCTCTAAGGATGGCACGACTGTTGCAGACGATGATGATTCACCTGTCGAAGCTTTATTCTTCCCGTGTATGGTGGCAGACGGAGGCAAGGTCCTACTGCTCATGCTCTCTTCTTTTGAAGTTATTTGGATTGGCTTCGACATGCGCTAAAATGGATATTTTGGTGGTGGTCTGGTCGTCTAGCTTCTTTGTCACGTCTGCAAGTCCTTGTATGAGTTGGGGTAAGCAATTGAGGGTAGGGTTTGTAGGACACACCTCAGAAGGTTCAACGTGCAGACCACGTTGTTGCTGCATGTTTGGGGGCTAAGGCTGGGGTGCTAAGGAGCTGGACAATGTTGATACTGATTATAAGCAGGAGGAGGATAGTATTGATACTGAGGAGGTGGTGCAGCCGCATACTGGTTGTATGGATGGGGGTTGCGGTACTACGTCTGTTGGTACTACTGGTGCTGCCTTCCTTGGTTGTTGTACTGCGGAGGCTGGTGATACTGAGGCTGGGGCTGTGTGGACTGCCCAAAACGACCACCATGTTGTCGGTGGTATGGCTTGTTGGCTTGCTGCTGGCCTTGATGATGTCCGCTAGGACGTGCCAGTTGTACATCATTACTCCAACCACCATTGACTTCTTGAATCAAGGGTTGTGGTGGGAAGGCTAGATCGGATGATGGAAGGAAGTCTGGCTGGTAGATAGCCATCTGTTGCTGCGATGAGCCCTAATCGAGTGCTTGCACGTAGTACACTTGTTGGACTGTCGGTGGTAGCTGGCTCAACTGAGGTTGACGTGACAGTGAGAGCTCATCTTTCTTCTCACTGGAGCCTCTGCGGAAGGTGTCGCCGACTAGAATGAGCTGATGGTGCCCAACAATAGTTCCAACTTCTTGGTGATCTAGTCCAGCTTGTCTATGTTATGGGTCCTCTTTTCGATCATAGCAAGTTTCTCAATATCTTGTGATCACTTCTAGATGATGTCAACCTTTGAGAGATGGCCCCCGATGATGCAGAGGTTGGAGCAATCTCTCTCCGCCTCTCGAGATGCTGCCATATGGACTTGCTTCTGGAGGATCTGGGGTTGCTTCAGATATGCATTGGATGAAGGGAGGGCGGCCTCTCCTTTGGCCATCAAACTACGACTTCATCCTTGTTAAAATGTGATCCACTACAAGATGCATCTACGATCCTTTGGCCATCTACATTCACCCCCCCCCCCCCCCGAAGAAGTGTTGGATCAAGCTGGTCCTTGGAATTTCATGATGGGGGAATTTCTCCTACAGATCTGTGAACCTCTCCCAGGCTTCATGAATGGTCTCATGGGCTCCCTGATTGCAGTTTCTGATTCAGACTCGCATCTGGTTGAGCTGACCGAGAGGATATAATTTTTGCAGAAGGCGACCTTCAGCTGCTAACATGTCGTCACGACCTTTCCCAGATGATTGACCCAATATAGGAACTTATCATGTAGACTGAAGGGGAACTCCATCATCTTCACTACATCCAATGAAACATTAGGGTAGTGGGTAGTACGACAGATGCGTGAAAATTGCTGTAGGTGAATGTAGGGCTCTTCACTGGTATTCCCGTAAAAAGATAGGAGAATAGAAGTGAAATGAGGTTTTTGCTCAAAGTGAGCATACACCGGTGGAATGAGAATCCACCAGTCATCTAGGTCTCTCCACAGTTATAGGTCTATTTCAGCATGGGTTTCGATCTCCCTTGTTCTGGATCTTCCTCATCAGGATTCTCATGGGGTCCACGCCCTCCTCCTCCTCCTCCTGATTTGTCTCCTCCTCCTCCTGCTTGCCTATTCATAACATCATTCAGCATGTCCTGGAATGCAGTCGGTACTACAGCCTGCTCTGTAAATTGTTGCTGAATGGCCTAGATAGATGCCAACAACTGAGCGTTCACCTGATTCAGATCAGACATTTGTCTTTGCTCTGGTTGAGATGGTGTATGTTAACCCTTGCCCTTTCCTTGAGGAGTCATTTCGGGGTCTGATTCCAAAGAGATGAATTCTGTGTTCTGATCTAGGACTGGGACTGTCTTCTATCTGCAATGTGAAAATCCTCAATCAGACCACTTATAATTGAATCACAACTATCAAGATGGATCTGAAATTAGGATCAACATCAAAATGTTGTGAATGAAAAAGATATAGATTGTAATCGACTCTCATTCACTACGGTTAAGGTGGGACAAGAGTGATCTTGATTTGTTGGGTGGTCAAACGGATGCGTATAAGATGAGTCTGGCGATTGACTCGTAAGGTCCGGATCAAGATATTGGGAATCACCTCAAATTATTAACGAAGTTGAGCCTATGGAATCGATGTAGGTGTCAGCGGGGTCTCGACTCAACCATCCATGGATCGACATTGTGAATCAAGAGGGAGATCGATGCAGGAGGAAAGATACGGTGGTCAACTAGGAATAAAATGGAGTTTAAAAGAGTAGAAAGGCTCGAACCGAGCGGGGGTCAAGATGAAGACACATACGAGAAAATTTGCGCAATTGTGCGGGACTTTATTCTTTGAACCTTAATCTAGATCCATACAAATATAATATAAAAGTGGGTTCACTAACTCACGCCATGTGAAGCCGTGAAGGTTCTTCTATTTATTATCTTTTCATTTTTAGTGTTGTTATTTCAGGCATGTCTTATAATAAACCCTTAGTATGCTAACTCTATAGGAGAGAGACTACTATCAGAAATGAATCCCGTACATGTCCTCCTCCTTTGTAACATATAATATGCACTTTTTGAGGTCCTTGTAACCCTAATTGAATCCCTACTTAGACAAAGAAATGGAGAGAGGAAGTCGATAGTTGAAACTAATACTTCGGTCCTCGCTCGTAATGGGATCACCAGTGAGCATGCAACAACCTACTCAGACGCAAACCAATGAGACAGACACCCACGTGAAGGCGTGCTCTATTCTCAGTACTTCAGACCATGTCGATGCTCCACACAAGGCGGGAACACCATCGTTGACAAGGTCCTACTCGGTCACGTACGATAGAAGTGCCATTACTTCGAAAATCCAGGCGATACACAAGGCAGTTACAGACTTAGTTTTGGGCTATAATCCTTAGTGGGTCATGCCACGCTCACATGGGAGGGGATTCGGTCGCCTCACAAGGTACTTCAAAACAATGAGGGCTTTATGAACCCAAGACAATGAATGTCCATTACAGATTTTAAATAAGGTCGAAGTTTATTTAGCAGTCACCTAGTTTTATTTTTTGGGTTTTTACTTTTTTTGGATCTATTTTCATACAAGATCCTAATTTTTTTTTTAGATTTTCGTTTAAGTCTTAGGTGCTCAAAATCAGAGGGAGATAGCAAAATGTTGTGAAAGTCGATTCAATGATGGGAAATATCACCATTGAATCTAATGATGCATGCTGAGTTAGAGGACTTACAATGCTTCCCAGCTCTCTCCATGCGGTATACAAAATAGAATTTTTAACCCTATTCTACATGGCGATGTGCAATCAACAAAATCACCCTAAATAGTAGCTACTATTAATCGTGAAGAATCAATTGTTATTTATTCAAAACTGAGACCAAGGTCCGATCTTCGATGTCGATTGGTGCCTGCCATAACGGGTCCTACAAGCACTGTATACGACCTCTCTCGGCATGCAATCTCAAGTCCAAATTAACATATTTATTAGTTTTGAATAGATCCAAACATAAGAGACTATAGGAACACACATTCTTATTAGGGTTTGGACCTAATTAATGAGTCAAGCAACCTTTGTCCAGGGACTCCATGCACACAAAACAAAATAAATAATGCGAAAAACTCAAAACAATGGAAAACAAAACAAAAGAAGGTTAGAAAACACGAAAAACTATGAAGACGCCCCCAGGTGAACAGACACCCGGGCACTATACCTCGTTGTGGAGAGTAGAGTCCAATGTCCTTAATTATTACATATTAAAATTGTCTCTCTCTCAACAAAAATGACATAAATAAAACTAATCAAATTCTGTACTAATTCCCTCTCCTTTCTTCCTTTGTAGCCTCTCCAACTGGTCACATTGTGAAGACCAACCTCCTCTAAGCTTGGTTGCATCGACCTCCTAAAAGCCATCCTCGTGTGGCGAGCCCTCACAACAAAGTCACAAAATGATTGAATTAGCATAAATAATAAAACTAAATTAAATTGAGCTATAGACAATGAATTAATTAGATAAAAATGAATCAATTAATTTTACTGCAAGAAATCAATGATGCAGAATAAATGACTATACAAAATAAACAACAAAATTAGGCTACGCTCATTGCTCCCCATCAACGGCACCATCTGATAATAAAGATCTGAAGAGGGTTGCACGGTTTCACAAGGCAAAACGACAGTCGGTGTGTTGACCACCCAAAAATCCCCAGTTCGTCAGCACTTAACATGAAATATATATAGGGTAAAATGGGGCTGCTCCTAGGGAGTAGCCAACGGGGCTACTCCCACCCCTATTTTTTTCCAAATTTTTTTTTGGAAAATATAAATTTCTATATTCATCATTATATGCCTCTAACATTCTATTAAAATTTCGTCAGAAACAGACTCATACGACCTCCATCCAAACATGGTTGATTTAAAAAATCCTGCGACCGTTAAAAAAATTACGTCCGGATGGAGGGCCTAGGAGTCTCTATTTCTGACGAAATTTTAATAGAATGTTAGAGGGATATAGTGATGAATATAGAAATTTTTATTTTCCAAAAAAATAAAAAAATTGGAAAAAATAAGGGTGGGAGTAGCCCCGTTGGCTAATCCCTGGGGGCAGCCCCATTTAACCCATATGTGTGTGTGTGTTTGTGTGTGTGTGTGCAGCATTTAATCACAAAAATGACTTAAAATTTATTGTTCTCTACTAAAAGATGCATAGAGAATAAGCAAGTAGAGTTCGCACCACAGAGAGCAAAATGGGTAGCCTACTGTTATTTATGTACAACCAAGTCAAGTATGTTGTATATATACACGTATCTTTTTGTGGGTTTTCATTTTTATATATTTTTATTTTTTTATTTTATATTTTTTTGTATTTTGTTTTTAATTTTATAATTTTATATTTTCTTATATGTTTTTAGATTTTGTATTTCTTTTTCTTTTAAATACATATATATCGGATATATAAAACTATATATATAATATAGACTAATATATTTATACATACTAATAAATATAAATAAAATACAAAATAAAAATTGTTTTTGGATTTTATATATTTTTCTAATGTTTTTGTAATTTTTATTGATGTTTTGCTAATTTTTTTATAGATTTAAAAAAATATCCCGAATAAGGGATTTAATAAATACTCTAAATTGATTTGAATTTAAAACTACTAAATAAGATCCAAAATTATCCAAATCAATTTTAATATATAAATATATAAATAAAAGTATAAAACATGAAAACATATTTTTGGATTTTTAAATGATTTTTTGGATTTTTATGAAGGTTTTTGGGGTTTCCCAATTTTTAAGCTTTTTCTTTTTCCATTTTTATTTATTTTTGTTCTATAATTAGAATAGGGTAAAATAGACTATATATTTTGGAATTTCTCAAGATGTTTTTATATTTTTTTTCGTATTTTCTAAGCTTAACAATACAGAATTAAGCTCCTTCTAATTTTTAATAAATAGGTAAAATGTCCAAAATGCGAAATAAATACATGGCATGAAGGTTCATGGCAAGAGGCATCTATCCCTATTTTTGCATAATTATATGGGCACAGTATCTATATATAATAAATAAAGGAAATACACAAAAATACATGTCCTAGTTGGGGCATATTTGTAAATAAAGTGAAATCGAGGGGGCTTAGTATAATTTTGCCAAAATTATACAACATAATTCAAATTTTATTGGACTTTCTATCACCTATTTAAATGCTGGGGGCATACATGCAATTTCACCACCTCACGTGCGACGGCACGTGAGGTGACGTGGACTAGGAAAAATGTAAATAAAATAAGCACGGGGTCCTTTCTACAATGAAATGCAATTAGGTGGCAGTGGGTACACCTCCGTGCTCCTAGTGCTCCGCCCGACCGTGAGAAGGCTCCTCCTGTCACGAGGGAACTCGCCAGACCAAGATCGGGGGCTTCTATACTCGGATTAGTGATCAAAGAGGAGATTAAAGGTGGAGGTGTTAAACAAGGGTACACACCCTTATTGACAGGATTATTGGAAGAGATCCACGCTATGTACGAGGATTCTAAAGGGCTGGCGAGGATGATGATGATTCCACAAGCAATTCTCGTGAAGAGATCGTGAGTGATGGATGGACAGATCAGATGAGAAAAATGGAGGAAAATGCGGGAGAAGACGAGGCACGCTAACTCAGGCGCCTGGGGGTCGAGTTGACCGACGGTCAACCTATGTAGCGCAACCATTGGTCCAGGTTAGGAGCAAAATGATAAAATTGTAATTTTATTAAAAAAATAAATTAATTAAAATAGTACTATATTTTATTAATTTTTGTGTATAAAATACAAAATGTTTATTATTTTATGTAGTATTTTAATATGATTTTTATTTTTTTGGTGTTATTTGTTATGAGTTAATTATTAGCGGTATAATTATAGGTATATTCATATATATTTTAGTTTTTTATTATTATTTTGTATGTTTTATCTTATTATTTTATATATTTATAACTTATTTTTATGTATATAAATATATTTTTATTACTTTTTGCGGTGTTATTGTACACTTAAATAAATAGGGATATATAATATGTAGGTTTACTTATAGGCATTTTATCTATGTATTATATACATTATTTTATTTCAATGTATTTTATTGGGTTTTAATTCCTCTTTATATTTTTAGTAAAATACACATGATATTTTCATTAGTATAAAAATATAAGAGAGTGAAGAATGAAATAATGAAATTCCCTTTTATTTATTTATATGTATTGACATAGGTATTTTGCTTAAATATTAATATAGAATTATTTTATTTTGTTTTTCTTTTTTTGGTTTTATTTTGGTGTTAACATATACATAAGTTATAAATAATAATTACAAAATTACAAAAATAAAATTATAAAAATAATATAGAATAAATAAAATGAATATTTTAATAAGGTATAATGTACAATGAGGGTCAAAAACCTAACTTTTACATCTTAACCCGAAAAAATATGAAATCACCTCCATTTAATAGACTATTAAAGTTTATATACAATTAGAGTGAGTTTGATACCTTCTGAGTTTTTATTTGGAAGATATGGGTTTGTGAATTTGGGAATTTGACTTTTTATTTTAGGTATAAAATGTGCATTGTGTGTTATTTTTGTACAAACTCAATTTTGTATTTTGATATAGATTATTATCTACAACTTTCATGTACATAGTTTCTTGATTTGATGTATAAACAATAAAGAATAAAATATGTGTTAAAAATGCTTTATTGAATGAATAAATAAATGAGTTTTTTATTGTATTTTTGGTCCTTACTCCCCCTACTTTATTCATTGCCGACCAATTCAATTCTTGATTTAGTCTCGAAATTTAGGGTCATAAAATATCTATGTTATTTTATTATTTTTTTCCTTTACACTCTTTATTCTATTATTTTGGCATTAAAACCATATTATTTATACAATAAATACAATAAATGATGAATGCTATTTTGTACAAATTAATGATGTTTACATGCACTAGCTAGGGTTTTTAAAGCCAAAATGATAGAATAAAGGTGATGAAATGGAATTCATCACTGAAAGGGAAATCTGGAGAGCTTCAACCTTTTTTAATATTTTTGTTTTCTTTTGATTTTATTTTTAGTTTTTTTTCAATAGTAAATTATAAAGTGGAAATGAGGAGGTGATGATGATAATAATAAAGAGGTGGTATTGATGACGATAGTGGTGATAGTACTGATCAATGGTGATATGATGTAGAACACCAACAAAAATATGTTCGATAAAGAAAAATGAGGAAAATGAGAGGGATAACTTACCTGTGTGGTTCGCTGGATTACGGAGCATCTTGTTGTCATGGCCTCGATCTGGTTTGGTGAAAAATAGGACAAGCTATGCAGCTTGGATGCGGCTGCGATGAGTTCGACCTCTCCAGCTATGATCTCACCAAACACGATGGAAATCATTGTCACGTCAAAAACTTACTCGATTTCTGTCACCATATAGAAGGCTGAGCTGGTCACTCCATTTCTCTCTTGATTTTGGTGGATAGGAAAAAATGGAGAGGATGAAGGGAATAAAAGGAGTAAGATGGATAAGTTAGAAAAGAAGTGTGGTGAAAGTTGGGAAAGAAGTGGGAGAGGAGTAAAGAATGAGAGTTGGCGGAAATAATGGATTTAAATAAAATAAATAAATAACTATAAATAAGTAATTAGAATTTAAATTAAAAAATAAATACTAAATAAAAATATATAAATAATAAAAAAATAAATATTAAATATAAATAATTAAATAATAAAACTATTAAATAAAATAAATAAAATAGTTAAATAAAATTACAAAAATAATATAAAATGGGGTGACACGTGGCTGATCTTGGAGCTGCCATGTGTCGCACCCGGAAAAATCAGACTATAAATGCAAAAAAACTCAACAAGAGATAACAAAAGAAGTCAAATCAAAAAGTGGTCAACAAGAAAGTTGCTCATCTTGACAACATTTACAACTTTCGTGAAGGAGCACTAATCAAAACAAAACCATCTGTACAACAATAGTTTTGGGTAGTATCCAATAGATATAAAATACCGAATTTTTATCTTTTGCAAAGAAAATATTAGATAAATATTTACAACTTAATTTATTTTTTTAGATTTTTAATAATTAAGAAAAATAAAGAAATAATATAAATAAATAAAAGGGGACATATGTACAATATACAAGGAGGGGCCAAAAACCCATGATTCACATAAGGACTCTGTTTCTTTTGAATTTGGTCTTGTTTTGAAAGTAATTGAATGTACATTAATTCAAAAGTGAGTAGGGATCCATAGGGGACTGTATGAGAGAGATATTCACATTTTATGGTTCTTAGTCTCAAACAAGGTTTAGGGTTTTATTGGTCAATTTTACAAGTTAGTATTTTTTGACATTTTTCCTTTAGTAGTGTTAGTAATATATAGACTATTGAATTTTATTCAATTCCGGGTTAGTGAAAAATAGATAAAGATAGTGGAAATAAGGTGAATATACATGTGATATTTACAAGTGAATTTAGCTTCTTAATTAATGCAAAAATGCATGCTAAAATGCAGATATTAATTCTAAGTGCATGAATTGTAATAATGCAAAATAAAAAAATGCAACTAATTACTCGGGAACAAAGCTCTAGTTTAAACATTTAATGTGATGAATCACAGATTCATCAACCCCTATACTTAAACCTTGCTCGTCCCCAAGCAACTAAAATGAAATGAAAATGTCAAATAATTTTGGGCTTCATACCAAGGTCATAACACAAGGTCAAAATGGAGCTCGAATGAACCTTTGGATTAATAATGTGGCAGAACCTTATTTGAAATTGAATTTAAGACCTAACAGCCTTTGAGTTCCACAAGTCTCTACTCAGGCCGCCTCAACAGTTAGGTCAGGGCAAATCCTCATACGCAAATTAAGATAATTATGAATCTTACTTATATTATGTAAGTTAAATATAGCTCTCCACATCAAAAATAGCAAAGAAACATCATCCTCTAACATGGAAACTCTAATTCCCTGGTCTAGCATCTCTTTCCTCGAGAAGCGGGGTATTCCCTTCTATGTTCAAGTGCAACCAGCTCAAGAAGAGGGGTAAGATAAGAGAGTGGATTGTGATCAGTGTAGTCACATATCTGTGGAGCTTGACCAGTGTAGCTAAGTCTCCAGCTGCAGGCTTCCATGGTATGAGACTTTGAAGCATATGCCTTGCTTATTTATTTTTTTCTCCGACTGGATTTTTTAACCAATTTTACCCACTCATTATATAAAAAAATACAAAAAGTATGAGATATGGGTAAAGTATATTTGTAATATAAACACTCCCCCAATCTTAGCATGTTCTCTATCCTCAGAGCATGAGAAGCGAGGAAATCACATAGCTCGTGCTAAGCGTAGGAGAGTTAAAATAACAAAAAGTATAGAAGTCGATCTGCCCCCCTACACTTAGGCTTTGGTCAGCCTATGTGTAGAGGAAGAGGAAAAAATGGGGTAGACGAGGTCAGGAGGATAAATAGATGAGTATATACACATGGCAGGCATTGGTCCCCCCTATACTTAGGCTCTGGTCGGCCTAAGTATTGGACATAAGTAAGTGTGAGAATAGATGAGATCTATAGAATATACAGAGAATGGTGAAGAAAAGAAAAGAAAATAAGGAATGACTCGGATCACCCTCCCCCCTATACTTAGTTTCTAGTCAGCCTAAGTATAGCCATAAATAGAAATGGTATGGATCCGGGTCGAGTGATACAAATCACTAGGGAGGGAGGAATACAAAGGATAGAAAATCTATAAAAGGAGGAGTGAGAATATACAAGGATCAAGAAGGTTTGTGATGAACCTTCTTACGTGAGCAAGGAGGTGGGGAATATACAAGTGTGTCGTTGTCGGTATCATCCTCCGACGAATAATAATAATAATGCGGTGAAGGAATCTTCCAATAAGGGTCGATACATGACTGCGTGCTCAAGAATGGCTTAAGGACAGATGAACTGAGCTCACCCATATAAATCACCTCATGCGGACCCGATGAGGACTCCTCAGAAAATTGCTTCTCTAGTATATTGAAGGAAACATTCATTGTTGGTTTTCTAGAACCTAAAGCATTGAGAGGGAGAGGAGAGTTTTGGGCCTTGAGGGGTTGGGGGAATGCTTCGAGGAATCAATTCTCAACATCCTTTCATTGGATAACCGACTAAAGGATAGAGCACCCATGTTTTTGGGAAGGGTTGATTTGGTCTTGGCTGTCTCCTTTGAAAATCCAGAATGTGTCTGATGAATCTACGATTCGTCGTCTTTATTCATTTATATTAGCTTAAAATCCCTTATAAAACACATGTATATAATGTTAACTCCGTATTCTTACTAACTTGCATCTGTGTGTAAATATTGTACATTTCTTACTAATTTTAACCAAAAATAAATAAATAAAGAAAGAAAGGAAAAATAAAGAAAAGAAAATTAAAAAAAGAAAAAGAAAAAGAAAAAGAGGAAGATTGTATACAGGCTGACCCAAACCCCGAGAGAAGGTCAAGACTTGACCAGATCGACCAGTAATAAAGTAGGGTGAGATAGGGTTCTTAAGCAGAAAATCCAAAAAATTTGTGTATGTCTGGTTGTAAACACCTCTCACTTATTTTGTGTATATCTGTATAAAGCTGACACTAATTTATTTGTGCATTAATTGACCTCAAATCAAAAAACTTTCAAAACCAAAGTTGTAAATAAAAATGTGTCCTTGTTAATAAAAATGGTTGCACAATTAAATCTTGTACAAAATAAAAATAGCCACACTTGGAAAAAGCCACTAGGCACTAATTGAAAGACCAATTCCGGCTCCATATGAGCTCAAATTGAATCAATCTCACTTCCATTGGATTCGAAATTAAATTATCTTTAAAATGGCTATATTTTCATAATTTTTGGAGTTGTGGTTGAAAAGTCGATTTTCTGGGGTGGTTTGTGCAATTTTTCCATGTATTTTGTAAATATTGTATTTGTATATATTTGTAAATTATACTTACTAATTATTTTAAATAAAAATAAATTAAATAAATAAAATAAATTTTTTTAAAACAAAAAAAGATAATTTCCTCAATTACCCTTGTATATAATGTCATATATGTATATAGTATATGTATATAGTTGCTATTTTTAATTAATCAACAACAACAACAACAAAGCCTTTTCCCACAATTAAGTAGGGTCGTCTACATGGATTCTTCGCCTCCATTCAGATCTATCTTGGGTCAATCTCGGACTTATATCCAAAAAGCTAAGATCCCTTCGTATAGTCTCTTTCCAACACTTCTTGGGTCGTCCTCGCCCTCTCTTAGCCGGCTCAACATCCCAACACTCACATCTCCTAACCGGTGCATCAGTTGACCTTCTTTGCAAATGACCAAACCATCTTAAGCGGTTTTCTCGCATCTTATCCTCGATCGGAGCTACACCATCTTTCTTTCTAATTGCATCATTCCGAATCCGATCTTTACGTGTATGTCCACACATCCATCTTAGCATTTTCATTTCTGCTACAGCCATTCTCTGCACATGTCTATGGTTCACAGGCCAACATTCAGAACCATAAAGCATAGCAGGTCTCACGGCTGCTTTGTAAAACTTTCCTTTAATTTTTAAAGGAATTTTCTTATCACAAAGAACAGCGGAGGCTCCTCTCCACTTTAGCCAACCTGCATTTATTCTATTAGTAACATCTCCATCAATTTCCCCATCATGTTACAAAATAGATCCCAGATATCTAAAAGAATCTCTCTTCTGAATGTTTTTGTAACCAATCTTCACCTCGATTCCTTCACCATTGCTTCCATCAAAGGTGCATTCCATATATTCCGTCTTAGCCCTACTTATACGAAAGCCTTTAGTCTCCAATGCATGTCTCCAAACCTCAAGCTTCTCATTTACTCCATCTCTAGTCTCGTCAATCAACACAATATCATCAGCAAATAACATACACCAAGGTAACTCATCCTCAATATGACTTGTCAACTTGTCCATAATCAAAGTAAAAAGAAATGGACTCAAAGTTGAACCTTGATGTAAACCAATGTTGATATCAAAATAGTCAGTATTCCCCGTCGGGGTCCTTACACAGGATAAAGCCCTATCATACATATCCTTTATGAGATTAATGTATAGGACAGGTATTTGTCTCTTCTCCAAAACTCTCCATAGTATCTCTCGTGGGATGGAATCATAAGCCTTCTCCAAATCAATAAAGATCATATGGATATTCTTCCTTTTAGCTCTATAAATCTCCATTGTTCTCCTCAGCAAATGGATGGCTTCAATAGTTGAGCGACCTGGGATGAATCCGAATTGGTTTTCTTTTACTTGGGAAACTTGCCTCAACCTTCTTTCGATTACACGTTCCCAAATTTTCATAGTGTGACTCATCAGCTTGATACCTCTGTAATTTGAACAATTTTGAATGTCTCCTTTGTTCTTATAAAGAGGCACCACGATACTCCTCCTCCAATCTTCAGGCATTTTCTTGCTTCGCCAAATAACATTGAATAGATTCGTAAGCCAAGTCAAACCACGCTCACCTAAAACTTTCCATACTTGTACAGGGATGTCATCCGGTCCAACACCTTTCCTAGGTCTCATAACCTTCAAAGCCTCCTCTACTTCTTTTCTTTGTATTCGTCTAT
Source organism: Ottelia alismoides (assembly GCA_037367405.1). NCBI lineage: Eukaryota > Viridiplantae > Streptophyta > Magnoliopsida > Alismatales > Hydrocharitaceae > Ottelia > Ottelia alismoides. The sequence continues at coordinate 299,389 of JAZKJV010004741.1, read as the reverse complement.
AGCATGCACGATTCAAGTAACTTTCACTACTAGCTAGATCACCAAAAGTGATCTCTCTACTTCCTTCTCCAATGAAAGTTTATGGAAGTACTGCTCCCATCTAGTCTCTATATCCTTCTGAGTAACAAGCACGTGACCTTCCTCGTCCTTAATGCATCTCACTTAAGAAAGGTCTTTGGTCTTTCTTTCTCTGGCTTTGGCCAACCTGAATATATCCTTCTGGCCCTCCTTAGAGTTGAGATTTTTATACAAAACCTCATAAGCTTTTGACTTAGCTTCGCTTACAACCTTCTTTGCTTCCTTCTTCGCTATTTTATAGTCTGTGACAGTTTCCTCTGTTCTATCCTTAGACATGGCTTTAAAGCAAGCTCTTTTAATTTTTAGCTTCTCTTGCACCCCTTCACTGCACCACCAAGCCTCCTTTTGACCCGGAGCTCCTCCTTTTGACTCGCCTAGCATCTCTTTAGCTACCTTTCGAATACAAGATGCTACTGCCAACCACATCTCGTTTGCACTACCGCTACAATCCCAAGATAAGTCTTCTAAAACCTTCTCCCTGAAGCTTGATTGCTTCAGCGGAAGATTCCACCACCTAGTTCTAGTGATCTTAGGAACCTTCCTTTTCTTTACCAGCCCTTTTATTTGTAAATCCAAGACTAACAAGCGATGTTGGGTTGTCAAGCTCTCTCCAGGGATTACTTTGCAATCTTTGCAACACAACCGATCTCTTCTCCTCAACGCAAAGTAATCTATCTGTGTTCTAGTTGAGCCACTCTTATAAGTAATTAAATGCTTCTCCCTCTTCTTGAAATAAGTGTTTGCTATGAAAAGATCATATGCCGTTACAAAATCCAGAATGACTTTTCCCTCTTCGTTTCTATCCCCAAAACCATGTCCTCCATGCACACTTGCATACCCTGAAACATCTTTTCCCACATGTCCATGAAGATCTCCACCTATGCAAACCATCTCTCATTGTGGGATTCTTTGTAAAATCTTATCCAGATCCTCCCAAAAAGCTTGTTTAGTCCTTTCATCTAAACCAATTTGCGGTGCATAAACTGAGATGATATTCAGAATTTCTTCTTCAAGCACCAACTTTAGCAAAATAATCTGATCCCCAAATATTTGCACTTCAACCACACAATCCTTCAAATCTTTATGAACAACCACTCCAACACCGTTTCTGCCCTTATCTTTACCTGAATATTGCTATTTTTAATTAATCACCATAAAAAAATTAAAAAAAATAACATTTTTTCATTCAAAAAAATAAGTGACGAAAATTCAAAAAAATAGATAGTTTTGTAAATATTTTTATCTCTTTTATTTTATCTCATTTCATCTCTCTTATCTCTTCCACCAAAAAAATTCAAAAATTCATTTCAATTTTCATCACTTTTATCTCTTCCACCAAAAAATTCAAAAATTCAAATTTCATCTCTTTTCTATTTATACGGCTTCTTCTCCCTCATTCCAACTTAATCAATCTTTAGAGAGAGGAGCCCGATCTCTGAGAGAAAATTTCGTCGAGAATAGTGCCTAGCCTTTGAACTATCTGGTGACAACGAGGCGGCCTTGTCAAGGCGATCACGATCCTTTTTCCACTCCTAAGGTGAGATCCAGATTTTTCTTATTTTTATCGAGGTTAATCGTAGTTTACTTCTCGAATTTTTATCTCGTTGTCATTTTTTGTTTATCTAGATCTTAAAATCCGTCTCGATTTTTCATCTCACTTCCTCGATCTCCACGCATTCTATTTCTATCGTCCACAATCTCTCAACTCTGGCCGTGTACGGTGGTTGAAGATCAGATTCGATTTCTTTCTTGCCCGTCGAATCCTCGTTCATTTTTCTGATTTGTAAATAAATAAATAAAAATTTTCGATTTCTCTAACATTTGTTTTGTAGGATCGTATAAAAAAGAAACAAAAAATAAATAAAATAAATTAACATATAAAAAAAGGAATTTCTATATCTTTTTTCTTCCTATTTTGGATTTATAAAAATAAATAAAAAAGTTTTCTTTTTCTATTTACAGTTTCAATAAACAATATAAAATAAATATATAAAAAGATGGTAGCAGTGGTTCAGTGCTGACCATGGGTTCCTCATAGGATGAGTCACCATATAGATTGTAATATTCTGAAAGGGTCAGCACACGACTCGAGTAGGTGGTAGTGATCTTAGTTGGCTTGACATATGTAGCTTCATGTATTGGATCATTGAAATGGTCAAGAAAATCAGGAAAAGTTGTGTCCCCCTTAAGGATAGGGTGAGGTTGTGAGTCTATTATTAATGTTGTCACAGTAGTGGTGATGCAAGCAAAAGAAGTTGTGGTTGTATGGGGAGTCTCTGATCCAATTGCCGGGTCAACAATCAATATCTAAGGAGCAGAGAGGTGGGAATCATCTAACTCTCGATGGGCACGATTGCCAACGACTATGTGGGCTACTTCGGGTTGGATTGTGTCCTCAAAGATCACGACTAGTCAGTGTGTACCCGATGGAGGGAAATCAATCCCGAGTCTAGCAATCTATAGTTGCCTTAGAGAAGGCTAAGAACAACTTCCCAAATATGATGGGAAACTAGGCGAACTCTTCAACGTGCTCAATATCAATGACTGTGTGTCCACTCTAAGTGGAGCCCCTCGGAAAACAATGATTATTGAAATGGTTCCTCTCGTCTAGCTGCATGATCTCTTTAGATTTCCAAAGTGGTCCTAGTTTGAGCTTATCAAACATGGAGGTTGGGAGGATATTTAGCGATGAGTTATCATCGATTCTCGCATGAGTTAAAATGGTGTCATTGATTCCACAATCAACTCGGGGCAACAGCTTCACTCTACGGTTTTGGTCTTTCTCCCCATCAATAAGGAGGTGGCCATAGACACTAGGTGTCTTTCTATCCTTCTTCTTTTATTGCACGTCCTCTTGGGCATCAATTTACTCCTCACAGATCTTTTGAGGTCAGGGAAGTGATCTATGATCTTTATTAAGGGAAATAATCAATTCCTCAGTATTTGCTTCCCTAAGGGTAGTATCAAAAATTTTTAAGTCATTTCCATTATAAATTTTTATGAGATTTTGTGGCTTTTCATTTTTTTGTCTTTTTGGGATTTTAAAAATTTTTTATATTTTCGATAGGTGAAGGAGGGGATGGAGAATATGAAGACTCAAGATTGGAGGGCAAGTAGTTAGTAGAAGAGGAAGGTAGAGGTGACTCGAGCTCTATAGTGTGTACATGCCCCCTTGTGTTCTCTTGGTTTTCCACATCAAATCCAATCATTTCAATTTCTACTTTCATTCCCAGGATGGCATTATACAAAATCAATAGGCCGGTGACATTTCTCATCCTGTTCTTAATTGATTCATTTCTCATAACAAGTCTAGAAATGTAATCCTCCAAAATATTCCCATGACAAGTCATGGGCGAATTCTGCTCAATTGGAGGATGCTGCTGTGAATTCGACGTCTCATACACAACATACCATGATTCCGACATGTAATACTGAGTCAATTAGAGACCATTTGTGTGGCAGATATTGGTCTGAGCCTCATATAATGGATTCGATATACATGTGGTTTTTAGATCCAACTCATGAGTCCAACCTCCTCTTTGTGTAGGCTCTCTGAATGGTTGGTCAATCAAGTCAGGAAGATTATAGGGTGTGTGCCAATCCATTCTGTTCTTTGGTTCGACCATGTGATACCCTAAGGCCCAGTCGGGATGTATATGTTAAATTTGTGAACCAATCCCAACAATCATAATAGAATCAGATGATGTGTATGGGGGTAGGTATCTCTGCCAATCATCTAACTCAGCAATAGCTCGCTCTTCAAATGGCACCCTGATTTCAGCAAGATTTCGACTATATGGTGAAATAACCAATGATGGAAGTGGATATAGAATGTAAGAAGGTGTGGTAGGTGGGAACTGCGGAGAAGCAAGAAAATCAGTTGAAATTCTGACTTCAGAATCGGGGTGGGATGGAAAGAAGAAGGGTGGTAGTGGAGAAATTGTTTCAAAGAGAGGATTCCCCTGGAGGGAATAAGAGGAGGCTAGGAAGTTGGTCGGAGGTTCGACTTCGTAGTTGGAATGTGGTGGGGGATCCGTCTCGAAGAGAGGGTTCAAGGAGGAGAAAGATGGTGAAGATGGTTGGTGCGGAAACCGATGAACCAACATCTTCGAGAAGGAATGAGAGCGGATTGATGTAAAAACATGCAATTACACATAGGAAAACTGACATGGACTGACAAACAAACAAATGCAATACCAAACCCTAGTATCATCAACTAAACACAAGTGAAGACCGCAAGAGTTTGGTCTTATATCTTTTCAAATTTATTTGGTGATAAATGCAAATTTTAAATGAGCTAACGAGTTGTTAGGTTCCTGTATTTCCCTAGTGCCTACTTTTTGCCAGTATGGATGTAAGTACATATCGTAAAATGTGTACCTGCTACTTAAGGACCGAGCCTTATCTAATGTCCTTTAAGCCATGCACTCTACTAATGAAATCTGGACCGTTTACCTACTACCCATATTTCCTCACTGAGAAGTAGCTAATGGTTTTGGTAGAATCAATAATCAATATGAAAATCCAGGCTTGGCTCTATCCTAGTGTTTAGCTCTCTCCCTCTCACTTGCAAGTAAATTCAAAGAATGAGGGGGTAACTCTCCCAAAACAAGTGTCAATTTTAGTCAATTTTTTTGGTCAATTCTGATTAGCAGTCCTGATTTTAAGTTTGGTTATTACTTGATTAGTCTACCAAGCACGACATGCCTAACAATCATTCCTAATTTCCTTTTAACCTAAGTTTCAAAACCAAAAGGAAGGGAGTCGAGAAAAATCGATGCAAGTGTTGAAATTAAGAATGCATGCCAAGTTCAGAAGAGTTACAGTGATCCCCATGCTCTACATGCAGGATGCAACACAGAATTGAAATTTTTACACTATATGAAATGCAATCGAGAAAATCATTCCTAGACAGGCTGTTCCTAGTCAATATGAAAATCCTGGCTTGGCTCTATCCTAGTGTTCTTCTCTCTCTCTCTCACTTGCAAATAAATTCAAACAATAAGGGGGTTACTCCACCAAAAACAAGTTTTAATTTTAGTCAATTTTTTGGTCAAATCTGATTAGCGGTCCCGATTAAGTCTGGTTACCACTTTATTAGTCCACTAAGAACGTCACACTTAACGATCAGTCATGATTTCATTTTAACCTAAGGGGGTCAAGAAAAATAGATGCAAGCGATAAAATGAATGATGCATGCATAGTTCATAAGGCTTACAATGATCCTCGTGATCTACATGAGGGATGCAATGCAAGATTGAAATTTTTACATTATATGAAATGCAAGAGAGAAAATCATTCCTAGATAGGCAGTTCTATTTGCAAGTGATGAACAATTTAATTTTGACTAATAGCTCTCCAGTCTAAGTGCATCTTGTTAAGTGTTATGTGTGTTCCTATAGAGTACGAGCACAAGCAATAAAATAATCTACTAAAAAATGCTCTAAGAACCACAAGTGTTGGTCTTAGTCTACGTTTATCTACCACATGACCACGAAGGATCCCATGTCCAGCCCCGATACATGCGCGAATAGAATCCACTAGAAATCAGGCAATTAATTACAAATTAAATTACAAAAATGAAAAATAAAAGTCTCTCTTAAAAAATCTTCATGCTGTCTTTACAGTCCGCTCGCTCCTCGAATCACTGGCCTCTGATGCACTTTGAGATGTCTCGACTTCAAGAAAGTCGTTGCAAGTCCACCGGACCGTCGCATAAAAAGATAAAATTTATGTCAGAGAGAGATACAAAATTATAGAAAAATAAATAGAGAAATAATTAAAAAATATAATAATTACAAAGTGTTGGTTGTCAGACTATCCGAATGATTGGAAAACCTAATTCTAATTTTCTAAAATGATCCTAATCCGTTTGCCTCCCCGGCAATGACGCTATTTGAAAAAACTGCTAATTACCCTATGTTAATTGTCGAGTTTATTGTAGTATTCAGGCAATCAGTATCGATCAAAAAAATTAACCACACGAATTGATAAATCAACTAATTAATTAATGTGTGGTTTTGTGTTTATTTTACCAAGGCAAGCCCCAGGGTCGACTCAAGGAAGCAAAGGAACAACTTCGGATCAATTTATATGAATTAGTTATATGTTTCCAAGGCATTTTTTGTATTTTTTAAGGCAAAATAAATACGAATGTGGAAAATGCTATTGAACTAGGCTTTCAAGAAAACAAGCAACTTAGTCAAATTAACTTTTAATGTGAAATTAATCCAATTTAGCCAAATTGTATTTTTCCTAAAAACCTTATCCAATTATGAATAGAGTATGTATTTTTTGAAACTTTTGTATTTAAAAGGCAATAATGAAAAATGCACACTTTTTATGTGTCTTTAAGCAATTTTTTCCACAAACAGAATGCAAAAATTATGAAAGTTTTACTAGAAGTAAAACATGATGAAACAAATCTGCAATAATATTTTCGGGATTTTTTGACAAAATTTGATTTTTTTTATGAATTTTCTAAGTGAAACAGAGTGATTATGAGTATTTAATTCCTATTATATTCACCAAATCATTTTATCCAGAAATCAATTTATCTCAAAAAGATGTTTTAATAAGCAACAGTAGATATTTGAAATTTTAAAAAATAATATTTGTGGATTTAAGTAAAAATCGTTTACTGAAATCACTCAAAAAATTATTTTATGCAAAAGACACAACCAATTTTGATTAAATTGGGAGAATAATTAAAGCAGAGCTAGAAGCATCATCTCTGATTTTTACACAATTTTTGGAGCAATCCTTAATTAAATATGAAGTCTAGACCATGAAATGGGTAAAATATACAATATTTCACTGAAATAATTTTAGTTAATTTTAACAAAATTCCAAATAACTAGCCAAGAGATAGAGGCTTATATGTTATGCAATATGCAATTTTTGTATTAAAGAAATAATGCAAAATTTATGTTCAAATTTAAGCACAAATATAGGGATGCCTATGCAATACGAGAATTAAAATAAATAAACTAAAATGTGCACAGGGGCACTTTTACAAATAAATATAACATGGAGAAACTGTAATTCATAAAAAAATAAAAACGTGCAATGAACCTTCTCATTCCTTGTGGAAATTTGGGTTCCCAAAATGGAACCCACTTTCCACCTTGATTAGGGCATCGAGAACGATGCAGCTAGGGGGCGCCCGGTCGACGATGGAGAGGCGATGGCGACAAATGGCCTAGGGTTGCGGCCTAGATGGGGTGCACGACCGTGTGCGTTGGTGGTAGGCGATGCGGAGGCCGTGCACAGTTGTGGAAGGCACGATAGGAGGATGATGTGGTGTAATCGCCCAAATGGTGCACGCGGTGCACAGGGGAACGACCACGAGTTGGTGAGGGGGTGCAACTATAGAGGATTGAGGCAGGCAGTGGCTACCGAGGCGATGCTCACAGTTGTGCGGAGGTGGCCTACATGGAAGTGAGGGGTGGTGCGACATGGGGAAGGAGGAAGGCCGCTGGTGGAGAGGTAGTGGTAGCAAGCAGCCCGGGGGCGCGGGGGCACAACCTGGATGGGCTCACGAATGCACGCGGTGGTGGCCAAGGAGGTGATGGCTGGAGGGGCGGCCCGAAGAGCTGCAACTTTTTTTATTTTTTGTTTTGTTTTGATTTTATTTTTTAAATTTTTTCTACAAAGGCAATAAAAAAGTGGGAGTAAAGAGTTGGTGATGATGATAATAAAAATATGATGTTGATGATGGTAGTGTTTGTTGTGATGATTGGTGGTAATATGGTGTAGAACTACAACAAAACAAATTTGAAATAAAGAAAAATGGAGAAAGGGAAGAATAACTTACCTGTGTGGTTCGCTAGATTGTGGAGAAGCTGTGCTGAACTCCTATTATGGCCTCGATCCGGTTCGACGAAATATTGGAGAAGCTATGCAGCTTGGATGCGGTTGCGACGAGGTCTATCTCTCCACCTCAGTTCTCTCCAAACATGACGGAAACCATCGTCGCTTCAAAAACTTACTCGGTACCGTCGAGCAGGCTGAGCTGGGGGCTCCCTTTCTCTCTCAATTTGGCGGATAGGGAAAAATGAAGAGGATGAATGGAATAAAATGAGGAGGAAGATGGAGAAATAAGAAAAAAAGTGGGGTCGAAGTTGGGAAAGAAGTGGGAGAGGTGTAAAAAATGGGATTTGGTGGGAAAAATGAATTTAAATAAAATAAATTAATTAATAAGTATAAATAAGTAATTAAAATTATAAATAAAAAATAATAAATAATAAATAAATAAATAATAATATAATAAGTAATGATAATCAAAAAATTAAATAAGTAAACCAATTAAAATAAATATATAAAACTACGAAAATAATATAAAATGGGGTGACATGTGGGGCCTCCAGGAGCTGCCACTTATCACACCAAGAAAAATCAAAAATGAAATGGAAACAAAGAAATAAAAAAGAAATAATAATAAGGGTCAAATCAAAAAGTAGTCAACACAAAAGTTGCTCGTCTCGAAAAGATCTACAACTTTTATGAAGGACCAAAACTCAAAATAAACCTACTGTACAAAAAATATTTTTGGGTGGTATCCTAAAGATATAAAATATCGAATTTTTGTCTTTTGCAGTTTTTTTAGCATTATAAAATTATAAAAAAAATCAAATAAATATAGGATAAATATTTACATCTTAATCTATGTTTTTTGGATTTTTAATTAAGAAAAATAAAAAAATAAATAAATAAAAGGGGACATATCTACAATATATAAGGAGGGGGCCAAAACCCAAGTTGCAGATACAGACTCCAATTCTTTTGAATTTGGCCTTTTTTTGTAGGTAATTGAACGTACACTATTTCAAAAGTGAGTAGGAGTCCACTGGCAACTGTATGAGAGAGATATTCACATTTTAAGGTTCTTAGTCTCAAACTAGGGTTAGGGTTTTATTGGTAAATTTTACAAGTTTGTCTTTTTTTGACATTTTTCCTTTATTAGTGTTAGTAACATATACACTATAGAGTTGATTCAGTTCCGAGATAGTTAAAATTAGATAAAAATAGGGAAATAAGGTGAATATACATGTGATACTTACAAGTGAATTTGGCTTCTAATTTAATGCAAAAATGCAGGCTAAAATGCATACATTAATTCTATGTGCATGAATGGCAATAATGCAAAATAAATAAATAAATGCAACTAATTACTCCGGAACAAAGCTCTATTTTCAACATTTAGTGTGATGAATCAAGGAATCATCAATGCACAAGGATGGATTGATATAGTGGTGATCTGATATCTTCCAGCCTATCGCCTTGCAGTTTTATTGAAGAACCTCCATCAGATGAGATTCTTGGAAATCGGTCAGATGAGCATTGATAATGACCAAATACATGTTTGGTTCTCCCACAAGGAATGCTTACTTCATGTTGGAGGGCAAAGGTTTAAGCTCTGGTGGAGCGTGAGCTACATAGGTGGTGACTTCGGCGATCACTGCATGTATTTGTTCTTTCATTTGTTTAGTGTCCACCTTTGATGATCCAGCTTCTTCATTCAATGATTCACCGAAGTTTTCGATAATGCCGACTTGATTGCAGAAAACCTCGATAATGTGCTCTTGGTCTCCGAGGTTCAGGGGGGCCATACATAATTCATCAAGCTTATCAACAAATATCTCGTTATCATTGTTAGAGGGGAATTCGACTGCTTTCTCCGCTCTTCCTCGAGGAAAAGGAATTCATGGATCTCATTACAGTCCATAAATAGATTTGTATCTTGAAACTTCACAATAAAATCGTAGTCTTCAAGGCGGTTAGGTGCAAGCACATTCAACTCAGAGGAAGCTTCTACTAGCTTTGGCTCAGGTGTGGTCTCTATCTCCTCTTTGTGGCTGCTGGAATTGAATGTAATCTATCCAGTGCCATAGTTTACTACTAGCTCAGCTGTTCAGGGAAACGACCAACCAAGGATGATGGGGGTGTGAAGCAGAGGTGTAGAGACGTCCCTGTCTACTATGACAAAATCGACAAGGAACGATATCCCTTAAACAGTGGTGATCATGTCCTCCAACAAGCCCCTAGTCAACTTGACAAATTTTTCTGCGAACTGTAGAATCATCTTGTTTGGTTTAAGTTGTCCTATCTTGAATTCTGTGAGTAGTGAAGCTGGGATAAGATTGACAAAAGATCCACTATTTAGCAATGTTCGCTCGAACTCCTGATTGAACATGTTACACCTGATGAGTGGTGCTTCCTTGTCTTTCTTATTATCAGGGAGATTGCTAATGGAGTTGATGGTTGCCATGGTGATGATATGTTTCTCATGCTTTCCATTTTGGCTTCTGGAGTTGTGGGGTCGAGATCGACGCCTGGTTGTACATGCCTCCTTAGGTCCTTTTTTTACTGCCGGCATGTACTCCATGGCTTTCATCAATGGAATATTCAAGACCAAGTTCTGAATGATTTACACGATCGACGGATCAGACAAAGCATTTTTAAAATTTTTATTTTTTTTTGTCTTTTTCATTGCTTCAGGAAATGGAATATGTACAAAATTAGAAACGTTTTTTTTCAAAAATTTTTCAAATTATTGTGTACATGTAGATGGCAAAAATGTGTAAAATAATCTACTTTTAGTGGACCAAAAATGCATGATCGGCTTCGTTGGCTAGCACTTGATCTGTTGCATGTGCGAGCATCTCTAAGTCTGGCTGGTCTTCATCAGGTTTGGTGTTGTTATTTTCTTTTTTTGCTTTAGGATTTTCTTTATTTTTTTATAATTTTTCTTCAGACGGTACTCCTCCAAGAATGTCTTTGGCTCCTACTATAGGCCTGGTTGATGGCTTACCATCAAATGTTAGATATTTTCCCTTCGTTGTAGCTGATGGTTGAAGTATTCTACATCTCCTGGGAGTTACAATGTTGGATATAAACAAATTATTTTCATTTGAATCAGGTAGAACACCACAAGCTACATGCTCATTACATAAGAATTTATTTGGGTTGGCCTCGACCTGATCTGGGATGATAATTTTGGTAGTTATCTAGTCATCGATCTTTTGGCTCATTTAAGCCATGCTTTTCATTAGTTTCTCCAAGCAAGCAAGAGTCGGATTTATCGGCACGGTCTCTGAAGATTCTCCCGGATAGGGCCTCTGACTCTTGTAGTGTTGGGGAGACTAATTCTTGTACCCTTGAGAGTAGTGATGAGGAGGAGGACAAGAAGAGTACTGATGTATTGATGCGAGGAATAGGAATTCTGATATTGAGCAGCCGATTGCTACTAGTGATATTGTGGTTGATGGTAGCTCGGCTGTTGATATCCATGACTCCAATTATTGCTATGCTATAGAGGCTGTTGGTATTGGGACTTGTAGGGTTGGAAGTTCCTTCCTCCCTGCTGCTAGTGGTGGTATGGCCGATTGGCTGAGATCTGATCCTAAGATTGTCCCTGACGATAGGTTTGCTACTATTCATTTCCCACAAATCTTTTACTTCTTATATCTGTGGTGGGGGCAGAAAGAACTGCTCCTGGTATACTAGTTGGGGCTCGAGTTGGTACAATACCATTTGGGTCTACGGCTGCTGTGGCTGCTGCTCAGGGGCCTACATGTAGTATACATGCTGGATGGGCTGAGATGGCGGAGGACTCGACTTAGGAGGTTGTGTTGGTGTCTACTCCTTCTGCTCAGCATGTGTTTCGGCGGTAACAGACAGAGAGTTGCAGGTGTTTATGGTTCGGATAAGAAACTCCAACTGTGCAGCAATCTGATCGAGCTTGTCCAAACCCAGCGTTCTCTTCTCAATTAAAACAAGTTTTTCAAGGTGCTGCGACTCTTCTCAACGATATCCACTTTGGATAAATGGCTCCCTATGATGCTCAGGTTGGATCTCTCATCCTTGTCGTCTGCATGGGTTGCCATATTAACAGGGTTGTGGCTAGTTGTGGGCACCTTCATGTAAGCACGTGATGATGACTGAGTGGCCTCTCCTTTGGCCATCTCCTCAATGATCTCCCATACAACATCCTCATCCTCGTTAAAGTGCAAGCCACAACAAGAGGCATGAACCAATTCTGACTTTTAAGTGCCATCCCACAGAATACGTGATGAACAAAACTAGTCTTCAGAATTTCATGGTGGGGACACTTCTCCTGCAGATATTTGAATCTTTCCCATGCTTCATGGATCGTCTCGTGTGGTTGTTGTATGAAATTAGAGTTGTGGGCATGCATCTGATTCAAGAAATTAACAGGATAGAACTTGTGGAGAAATGCATACTTTTATTCCTCCCGGGTCATTACTACCTTCCCTAGATGATTTACCAAATACTGGGCCTTGTCCTGGAGGATGAATGGGAAGACAATCATCTTGATTACCCCTAGAGAAATATTAGGGTGGTGTGTGGTGGCATAGATGCAACCAAATTGTTGCGGGTGGATGTATGGTTCTTCTATTGTGATCCCGTGGAGGGACGAGAGTGGAGACAAAAATTGCGACTTCAGCTCAAAGTGGGCATGGATTGGTGGAATTTAAATCCACTCAGTGACATCACTTGCCCCAGGGTTGTATGTCTACGTTAGAGCGGGCTTTGGTTGTGGTGGTCTTACCTCTCCTCTTCCACCACGAGTCCACCTACTGATATGATATCTTCTGCACCTTCTTTGTCCATATCTTCTTCGTGTTCAAATCTTCCTCTCCTCGGTCTTCTGTCTCATTGGTCCTCCTCCTCAAGTTATTCAGCATTTATTGAAAGGCAACTTGGGCGTATCCTTGGTTCCTCAACTCCTGCTGGATTGCTTGAATTGATGCTAGGAGCTGGCTATTGACGTCATTCTGAGTTGTATATTTCCCATTCCCCCGTTCTGGTTGCTCGGCTTGATAGGGTTGTGGTCCCTTTCTTCTTCGTCTAGGAGCCATTTATGTATCTACCTATAACTCTGGCTCTTGATTAGGTTCTTGATCTGCATAGTTGAGTAAGCCATGTTCAGTCTCTGTCTGAGCTCCAAAATCTGAGATAAGTCTGGATTAAGGTCAAACGTAGATGGTTGTGAATGGAGCACATGATATTGACTGAAATCGATCTCCATCCACAAAGGGTTAATTCTAGGACAAGAGTAATACGAGTTTATTGGAAGAGGAATAGCTGGCTCAGGCTACGAGTCCATCCTGAACCACAGTTTTATTGGAAAAAGGTAAGTAATAAAAGAAGAGAGGATCGAGGACACCAAGGACAAGATCGCAAGATGCGAACTGGTTTCCTACAGATTGCAACGAATTATTGGAGATGCCGACATCATGGAATCAATTTAGATGATGATAGAATCCAGACAATACAATCCATGGGACGATATCTGAGAGGGTCAAAAGGATATAGATGATGGATGAAAGATACAGAGACAAACACGAAATAAAAGGAGTTTAAAACAATAGATGGCTTAATGTGAGCAAGGGTCAAAGAGGAAAAGAAAACCGTCGAAGTGAAAAATGGCGTAGAGGCATGATATTTTTTATCTTGACCTCCACTAAACTAATCAATCAAACCGTAATACAATGGATTGACCAACTTGACCCTTGAAGCTGTGAAGGTTCGACAATTATAATTGTAAGTTTTAGATTGATTTTCAAACAATTATCCTTGAAAAAGTCCTTATGCTATAATCCTATATGAGTGAGAGTACTGTCGTAAAAGTATATCGTACTTCTCCTCCTCCTTTGTAACATGTATCATGTACTTTTTTAGGTCCTTGTTTTCGGATCTAGATTTCCTACTCAATTAAAAAATAAGAGTGAGGAAGCCGATAGTGACGAAGCTAATACTTCAAGTCAAGTCCACAATGGAATCATTCGTGAGTAGTCAAGAGTTTACTCGGACGTGGGACGATGAGACAAACACCCCCTGAAGGCATGTCCTAGGATCAAATACTTCAACAATGATAAGGTGTTTTACATAAGGCAAGAACACCGTCGACGAAAAAGTCTTACTTGCTCTCATACGATAGAAGCGCTGGTACTTCTCAAATCTTGGCATACAATAAGGCAGTATCCAAGATGAGTTTTTAGATCTTATTCTTACAATAGCGCTCTCTCACTTGGGAAGGACACTTCTTTCCCACAATAGTTCCTAAAAACAATGAGGTCTTTGCTCACCCCAATGAATCTAATTAATCAATTTTATTTAGGTCAAGTATTCTATCAGTCTCTTTTTTAATTTTTTTTGTGTTATCACATGCTTTGAGTAGATCCAGTACAAGCACCTAATATTTTTTTAGTTCCTTTTGCATATGTTTTCAAAATCAAAAGGAGGAGGTGGAAATGCAATGTAAGTCGAAAACGATGATCAATGCTCATATAGAAGATCATAGTGATTCCCAACTCTCTCCATGTGGGATGAAAGGTAAAATTTTTAAACCTAATCTACATGCAAATGCAACGATGAAATTGCCCTAAGAACAAGAAGTGCTATTAATGTGAAGAAGTGAATGTAAGACCCTAGAATAATCATCCAAAAGTTCGATCTTAGATATAGCTTCGGTGCCCGCCACAACAGCTCCTGCAAGTGTTGTATGGTGCTTCTCTCGGCACTCGATAATCACTCTATGTTTAATAATTAATTTTGAGCTAAGTCCAGTCAAAATGTAACCAATAGGAACATGAAATGCCTTAGGGATGAGGACCTAGTTACTAAGCAAGTACACCTAGATCTAAGGGCTCAATCATAAAAAATAAATAAAACAAAGGCGGAAAACTCAAAACATGGAAAACAAAGAAAATAAAGGCGATAAATACACAAGAAAACCAGATAAGCCCCCAAGTGAAAAAAATACTTGGAAATTGGGCCAGAATGTCCAAGAGTCCTAGTACTTGTATTATTAAAAATTAATCTGCACAAAAATAATTTCACTCTCTCACTAAAACAAAAATGAAAGTCCCATGCTAAAATCCTCTCTCTCTCTCACTCTCTGCTCTTGGACCACAAGCAGAAGAACCAAGTCTCCTCGACTCGGGCGCCTCAGCCACCCAGGTAGTCGCCGTCGTCTTGAAGTCCCTCACAAGAAAAATAGTAGAGATAAATGTTAGTATGATAAACAATTATGTCAAATACGAGTGAAAGTAAATAAAGAGAAGTAGTAAAGGAAAAATGACCCAAAATTCTATCTGTTGCTCCCCAGAAAAGGTGCCATTTGATGACACAAGTTTTGGAGGGTCTAAAATAATATCCTCATATAGAGCAAAGATAAACTATCATTGAGGTGATCACTCACAAGACCACGTGGTCAATCAACAATTAACCCACACAAGAAATGAATCAATCAAGCAAGGGGTCAAAATTTATTATGCTCTACAGCAAAATGTATAGTGGACAAGTACAGTAGGTATCGAACTCATGGGACAATTGAGATTAGACAATCAAAGTTGGCTAGAAGAAGATAATAAATAATTTTGGATTTTTAGGGATTTTTTTATTTTTTGTGGGTTTTTATTTATTTAATTTTGAAATTTCGCTATGTATATTCATCTATATATCCCTCCTACATGTCATTCAAATTTCTCTAGTAACAAAGACTCCTAAGCCGTCCATCTAGAAGGGGTAGATTACAACAAATTTCATACCGCTAAAATTACCCGGTCTAGATGGACGGCTTAGGAGTCTTTGTTTCTCGCAAAATTTGAATGACATGTAGGAGGGATATATAGATGAATATACATGGTGAAATTTCGCAAAAAAATAAAAAAATTGGCTGAGAATGCTACATGTAGCAGCCAGCTTGGCTGCTACACGCAGCAGCCTCCCTTTTCTCATAATATATATATGTATTTGTGGGTAGCGGGGGCCTTTATATTTATGAAAATAAATATAAAGAATAAAATTCACAAATAAATCATTTTTGTCTTTTATATATTTTCCATTTTTTGATATTTTTCTTTTGATTTTTACTAATTTTATGTATTTTTAGTTGAATAAATAACACAAAACAGTGAGCACAATAAATAGGTTGGATAGTTTTGGAAATCAAAAATAGGTAAAAGCTTCAAAATTCTCCAAAACTTTTTTTAACATAAAGTAAATATAGTAGGTCAAATTCAGAAATAGAAATGAATATTTTTCAGAATTTTTCAGAATTTTGTATAATTATTAGAATTATTTTAAAACTTTTTAATTTTTAGGGTTTTTCTTTTCCCATTTTTATGGATTTGGTATGTAGGCTCAAAATATAGTAATAAACAAATTCTATTTTTTATAATTTTTAAAAAAATTCAAAGTTTTTTTTGCATTTTTAAATGTGAACAGAGACAAATAGCTTTATTTTTTTATTTTAATAAATAGAAAATAACCTTAAAAACCTAACCAAAAATATATGTGATATATATATATATGCCAGGTATTTACAATCATTTTCTACAATTTTTTAGCAGCATGGAACTATTTTTAATAAAAAAAATCTGTAAAAAGAAAATACACACTAACAAAGGCATTTATGCAAATGACTAAAGTTTCTGGACCGTAGCTGAACACCTCAGTGAACATTAAGGCCAAAAATGCAAGTTTCCTAAAAAATATAATAAACAATACCCGAAGGGGTATTTCTATAATTAATACAAAGTTCAGGTGGCCAATGCAAGTTTTCTAGAAAATATTTCACCATTAATTCAAATAAATGGACTAAAAAAATGTAAAAAACTTGGGGCTTAGGTGCAAATTTCCAGTCCCCACATGCGCCCAAGCACGCGAGATGACGTGGATTAGACCCTAAATGCAATTATGGAAAGTATGGGGGCCCAGTTGAAAGTGTTATAGAAATATTTACACTACAGAAAAATGTTTATGGATTGAAAATAAAATACAAAAAATGAGGGGTGAAGTATGCAAAATTCCCCCACAAGCACGATCCCATGGTGCGGATACTTCACTTGTCCACGTGGCATGGTCTGGACGACATATGACACTTCTATTGCAATGGCGGAGATTAGATCCTGTGAAGGAGATCCGATGGTGGAGGCTCGCTTGATCGAACGACTGCTGCTATATTTGACGCGAGCACTTGATCGGACAGTTGTGAGGATGGGTAAAAGAACAGGGATGAATTGAGTCCTCTCCAAGTTTTGACTAGCAGATCCTCGCTACTCTAGAGGTTTTAGGCACTACAGTGGTTGAGGAGATGGCTAGAAGCATCCTAGATCAGTTGGAAGGCTCAGATGGCTCGAAGAACCACCGAAGGGGTTCTTAGAGGTCGACGAATAAGAGGAGCTCCAAGTGCCTTGCTCAGGGATCAAAAACGACCCGGAAGGGTCCTTTGGCCCTCATAGACCGGCGATGATACGGTAGAGGAGGAGAGCGGGCTACCCGATCAGAGCTATATCAGGAGGGGTGAACATGCGTGGGGTGAAGATAAATGATAGGGTAATGTATTGGAGGTGAAAATAATGGCAGAGGTTGGTTGAAGTGATCGAAAATAGAGGGTGGAGCCGGATCTCCGGTGACTCGAATTTTTCAGATTTTTCACTAAATCAAACCAAATAACAGGAAAAAAATTCTACAATATTTTACTGATACTCCTAGGAGATGAAAAAACACAGAAAGGAAGAATCTCTACCTGACATGGACCATCCGGAGGGGATCTCGTGGCAAAGGATGTGACTAAGCTAGATTTACCTTGATTCAACACGAAATGCTTCACTGAATTTTCCTAGAGGTTTCTGTTGTCACCAGGATTCGCTAGATGCACTAAGATTAGGGTTCTCATGGCGGAAGAAGGATGAAAAAATTGAAGGTAGGTGGCAGAGGGGTTATGTACATGAGAGTCTTCATTGGGGAGTGGTGCTCAATACAACGACGCCTCGATCACGAAATCATCTTGGCATTAAAGTGCAAGAGTTGAGGACAAAAAGTTAAGAACAACCACATGGATGCAAGGATTAGGAATGGAAATCTGAGGAACGCAGGGTCAAGAGGGGTCTGATGCAAGCTAGAGCCTTGGTTAGAGAGTTGACTGAGGTCAGCGGACGACAGACCCAAATTGGACCATGTCCTCCACAAGAGTAGAAAAATGCAAATAAAAAGAATAAATAAAAAGAAATAAAATAACAAACTATTTATTTTATTTTTGATTAAAACATGAAAAATATTTATTATTTTATGAAGTATTCTATGGTGGTTTTTATTTATTCTAATATACTTTTTTTAAGGGTTCATTTATATGTATATTTACATATGATATGTATATTTTATTTTAGTTTTGTATTTTATATTTTATTATTTTATATGCATACTTTATATATTTATAAGATATTTAAATACATATAAATATGTTTTCATTTTATTTTTCTTTGTTTATTTATACTCCTAAATAAATATATGTATTAATATATAGGTTTGTGTATAATATGTTTATCTATGTATTATAGTGTGTTAATTTTTTATTGTTTACGGTTTTATTGTATTCAAAATATGTATCAGCACTATAAAGAATATTTACAAAATAATAAAAATATAAAATTATGAAAAATATAAATAATAAATAAAATGAATAATTTATTCAGGTATATTATACGTTAGAGGTCCAAACCCTAACTTTTACATCTTCACTTTAAATTAAACAAAAAACACCTTCATTAGATAGCTATAAAAAATTATATACAATTTCTGGTGCATTTTGTGTTCATATGGAGAAGTTATGGGTCTGGGAGGTTTGGGTTTTGTCATTTATCTTTAGTGTAGATTGTACAATTTGTATTAATTTTATTTGATATATTTTTTGTAGTTTTTTTATGTTTTATATACAACTTTCATGTACAAGTTTCTTTATTCGAGGCATAAATAATGAAGAATAAAATCGGTCCCAAAAATGCATTATTGAAGAATAATAATTGGTTTTTTTATTGTGTTTTCGACCCTCCTCTCACCCTACTTTATTCCTGGTCGACCCAATCAACTTAATGCCTAAGTCTCGGGGTTTAGGTTCATAAAAGACCTTTGGCCTTTTATTTCCTTTCATTTTCTTTTATTTATTCTTTTATTTTGGCTTTAAACAATGTATTTTATACAATATTTATACAATAATTGATGAATGTTAATTGTGCAAAATAATGATATGTACAAACATTTAGCTAGGTTTTAAAGTCCAAAATAAAAGAATAAAGGTGATGAAATGGAGGTTCATCAATAGGTTACCTAGGGTTTCTAAATGACTGTAAGGTTTTGTCTGTCATTGTATGCCCTTATCTTCCCCTACTTTATTTCTTGTCGACCAAGCCAATATTGACTTAGTCTTGGGGTTTAGGGTCAGTCAGTATTTGCAATATATCCTTTATTTTTTCTTTTCTTTATTCATTTATTTTTATTTACATACCAGTATTCAAGCACTATTTACAGGAAAAGGTCAAAGTGTTAATTTGTACAACTTAGCTATATTTACATGCATTTATGGAGGGATTTAAAGACAAAATAAAGGAATAAAGGTAATTGAATGGGTATTCATCACCCCCCCTATACTTGGTTTTTCTAGTACCTAACAAGCACTTATTAGGAGAATAAGTGACGCAAAAAGAAAATAAAGAAAAGAAAAATAAAGAACATAGAGTGATCTTGATTTTTAAATTTATACTTTTAAAATCAAAGTGGGGATCTCAATTAAGACCTTTGCATCATTGATGTGTTCGGAACCTTGTTATGGTTAGGACATGTGATTCAACAACCTCTAGATTTTATTCTTCATTGTCCAATTTAACTCAAATCCGATCAGAACCATTCATTCAGATGTATGCTCTTGTAATCTTAAAATGATATGTACCATGTGTGTAAATTGTGTTAGCTCTTCCCAAATAAGTAGTTGAGCTATCCAGTTGTCTCCTTCCCTAGTAACTCATCCTCAAGGGGATGAATATTTTCTTCTAAGTGCATGTATATTCTAGTGCACAATGAAGTATGGAAAAGCTGAAGAAAGAGAAATAAGTGGAAATTGACTAGTGTAGTTAAATTTCCTTGTGAAACTCAGCGGTGTAACCGAGTCTTTACCAAGAGGTAGAATTTTCTGAAGCTCAAAATTTTTAGATTTTTTGGTGCAGGCTTTTTTTGGATGTTTCTTTATTTTTGAAATTGCCCTGCATTCTTGTTTTGCCTTGACGAATATATAATTTTTGTTGCACCCGTGCTTTGGGGTCTTGGAAAAATTGTGTTAGTAGACCATTCCTTATCCGAATCTTTATTTCCATCCAGTCTCTAGTCATTAGATATCCATGATACCAAATAAACAATAAGTTGAAGTACCAATTTCGGTAATCCCCAAGAATAGTTCCCGAGCCACCCCTGAGGAAGCGCCCTAGTATCGTCCATACGTAGACTCCCAGATCTTAAAACAACCCATCTTGGTTGACCTATGTGCTGAATGTGAGGTTTCAAGTCAAACCATTGTCTCAAGAAGTTCGGATGACATGAAGGATTCTAGTTAGTCACATTGATTGACTCATGATCTCAGTCTCATAGAACCTAAAGAATTAAGTCATAAAAACCTGAAGCATCTCACTTCCAGTCCTTAATAAGTTCCATTGAAATTAGGTGGATTAAGGTCTAGAACAGACTCTAATCTTTGGATTTTATTCAGACTTGTTCAATTCTCAAAATCATTCAGAAAAATGCTTATATAATGTAGGAAAATATTTCTTTGTTGATGTTTTTCAAGTTTTGAATTTTTTTGGGTTTTTTTCTAAAACATTTTGCAATTTTTTTGTTCAATTTTCGAAACGTTTTTCAAATTTTTAGGTATTTTGAGTTTTAAATATTTTTTATAGAATTTTTGAAAAAAAAGAAACATAATTACTATGATAGTGTCGATTTCATGAGTATATTCTTTATAGTTAATTCGTTATATACACATACCCAACATATTAGTTATGTTTATCGAAAATGCAAAGTTACGAGTTACGGCTAAAGTATATACATCGTATATACGACCCCACATACTTAGCTTGAACTATTCCCTCGTAGTGACTAAGGAGAAAGAGGATGACATAACTCATGTTGAGTAAAAGAAAAGTCTAATACAAATAACTCAATGAAAGAATTGGAAGTTGTGTGCTCCCCTATACTGTAGAAGACTGTACACAAAGATGATCGAGGGTTAGAATGAACAAAATCACCGGCTTGGCCTGTCTCTCCCTATACCAAAGGTAAAATATCCTTAAATGTAGAAAGAAAATAAACATATTGGAAGACACATGAGGAATCAAATAATGAACACCCGAGTCTACCCTCCCACCTATACTTAGTATAAAGCATATCCTAAGTATGGCTTTGATGAAAGATATGATTGAATACATGGAAGAATAGAAAAAATAAATGAAAATAAGAAAAGAAGAAAAGAATAAAATAAATTGAAAAGATGTTTTTGGTCTTTCCTATTAGTTTAATCTGTCTACATCTGGAGGCTTTTCTTGATAGATGACCTGAACTAAATCGACAATGGACAGGAAGGTGTCATGCTCAAGATATGGTTTTAACATATGTCTGTTGACTACAGAAGGTTGTGCGTCAGATGCCAATTCTGATATCACAATGCTACCATTATCATGCACATTTTTGACGATGAACGGTCCTGACCATATGCTCTTAAATTTTCTTGGAAACAGTTTTAATTTTGCATCAAACAACCACACCTTCTGGTTCAATGCAAAGGTCTTTGGTGTGATATGCTTGTCATGTAATCACTTGACCTTGTCCTTGTACATTAGGTTGTTTTTGCATGCCGAGTCTGAATTTTTGCAGGCGATTCAGGTCCAATTTTCCATTTTCCTGGCCTTTTCTCTATCCATATTGCATACAATGATTTCCCAGAAGGATTTATGAAATAATTCAACAGGCAAATGACAAGGCTTGCCGTAGACAAGATAATAGGGAGAAATGCTAAGAGGAGGACGTGTACATTGTCTGGTATGCCCAAAACTGAGATGAGCAATTCTGACCAGTTCTTGCAACCGGGACATATGAGTTTTTGCAGAATTGTTTTGATCTCTCTATTTAAGTACTCTGCGAAGTCATTAGTCTGTGGGTGTACTCCTTAGTCAACTTTTTTACCTCTTTGTTTATGAAGTGTCTTCCCCCATCTTATATAATATTTTCGGAATCCTAAACTGTGCAATGATGTTTTCTTTGAGGAACTGACAGACGGTGCAACTATCGGCGGCTCCAGCGAGGATAGCCTTCGACCATCGACTTAATAATCAACACCAGCAAGTTGTACCCATACCCCTAACTATTCGGAAATGTTCCCATGAAATCGATCCCCCATACATCAAATACAACTGAAATCTGAATATACTTGAGTGGCATGGTGTCTCGAGAACTGATTATGTTGTCCATCTTCTAGCAGTCAGTACATCCCTTGATGTATTTAGTAGCACCTTTTAAAAGAGTCGGTCACTAGAGGTTACTTTGAAGCACTTCAGCTGCTATTCTCTTTCTAGAATGGTGTCCACTAGATTCTAACTTATGACAATGGTTCAGGACATTCATGTGCTCCTCCTTAGGAATGATCTTTGCTAGATGTAATCTACACCTTCACAGAATAGATATGGATCCTCCCGCTGTTAAAAGTATATGTCGGACATGAAATGGTCCACTTTCAGCTTTGCAATCTCGAGGAACTTCCTTAGAGACAAGGTAATTGATGATATTGGCATACCAGGGGAGCGAGGTGACCGATAATATAGCTTCATCTGGGAAGGTCTCTTTGATTGGAATCAGGTCTGCTCATTAGTCTCAATTTCTGTTATTCTGGAAAGGTGGTTCACCACCACATTTTGCTCTCCAAGATTGTCCCGTATTTCAAGGTTAAACATCTAGAATAGAAGGATCCAATGAAGTAAGCATGACTTGGCATCCTTAATTCTCTGTAGGTAATGGATGGCAGAATGATCGATATATACAATTACTTTATAGTTGAGAATATGTAACCTGAATTTTTCTAGTGCAAAAACAACAACTAGCAGTTCCGTTTATGTCACTGTGTAATTCCACTAGGCTTCATACAGAATTTTGCTAACGTAGTGAATAACAAATGTCCATCCATATCGTCATTGTCTCAACACAACCCCAATGGCAAAGTCTGGAGCATCCGTTATGATCTCAAATGGAAGAGACCAGTCCAGTGACTATATGATAGGAGTATGGGTGATTATTTCTTTCAACTAGTACAAGGCTTGAAGCACTCTGTCATCTATGATGAATTCAATGTCCTTCCCTAGAAGTTCTGTGTACGGTCGGGCAATCTTACCGAGATCATTAATAACTCTTCGGTAGAAACCGACTGATGAATCTACATTTCATCATCTTTATTCTATCATTTGGCCTTAAAAACCCTATTAAATGCGTGTAAATATCGCTAATTCATGCATTTTATCATTCATGCATATTTGTGTAAATAGTGTATAAAATGTGGTTTTTAAAGCCAAAATTATAGAAGAAAAGAAAAGAAAAAGAATAAAATATTGTAAATATTTTATGACCCGAAACTTCGAGACCTAGGCATCTCGATGACTAGGTCGATAAAGAATAAAGTAGGGGGAGATAAGGGCCAAAATACAATAAAAAACCCCTTTTATTTTAATCCATTCCTTATTCATTTTGGAACCTATTTTTGGTTCCACTTTTTACACTTGAAATAAAGAAACTTTGTACATGAAAGTTCTAGATAATTAAATAAATAAAAATACAAAATTTATTTCACTAAAAAATATTATACAGATAAAAAGTTATGGTCTGAATGAAATCCTAGAATCCCAACTTCCCAGACCTGTATCTACCTAATAAAAACTCGAAATGCATCGAAATCACCTTTAATTGTATATAATTCAAAATAATCTATTTAATGAAGGTGGTTTCACATTTGGCGGTATTACGGTTTGAAAGTTTTGTTTTGGACCCCTATTGTATACTTGTACAGATTAAAATATTCTTTTTATTTATTATTCATTATTTTTATAATTTTATAATTTTAAAATTTTATAAAATTTATATGTACATTAAAATGGGAATTAAAACCTCATGAAAAAACAAAATAAAATACCTGTATATAACATACTAAGTATAATACCTATATATATACCTACGTAATTATTACTTCTATTTTATTAAGTATACAAAATACTTCAGAAAAATAAAATAAAAATATATTTATGTGTATAAAAATACTTTATAAATATATAAAATAATAAACCAAAATAAATAAATAAATACATATAATAAAAAGAAAATATTAAAATATATAGATTGGTATACCTATATAGCCTATAAATGGTAACTTATAATTTTATACCTCATAAAAATATTTAAAAATCACCATACAATAATTTACAAAATAACGAAAATTTTTTATTTAATAACTGAAAATTAATAAAATCAGCTTATATTTTTAATCGAGTTTACAATCTTTTTCCCCAGGCTTTTTCCTGGTTGGTCCACGTAGACCAACCAGGAGGCGGCAGCAGTTCACCTTTGGTCAACTCTCTGCCCAACGCCTGGGCTATGTCCGACTAGATTTTTAACCTATATTCACCCATTTTTCGAGGAAATTTCTTTCACCATTTCGTATCGATGCCTACATTGAATCTCTTCCCCTTGCATCAAGGATACACGCCCAAGGAAAATCTTGGGGCGTGCATCATTGATGCGCACATTTTTCATCGATTTTTGAGCCGCCTCGACCACTCATTCAAAAGACCCCCTTCCTCCATTTTTCGAATTTGAACCCTTCTTTGACCCTCGTTTGATCCCGCCTTGGAGCTCTGGATCGACTCCCGTGATAGGGGAGCCTCCAGCTCCGTTGCACGAGGCTAGGCGAAGGCTGGAGCGGTCGTTCCACCATCTCCGGCGGCCACACCGTCGTGAGGTTTTTATCTCGCGGTTTTCCCACTGCTAGAGGTTGTTTTTAGTTATCTTTATTTTCTGTAGGTTAGCTGATGTTATATCCTTCAAATTAGCCTCTTTAGTTGTCAGATTCCCATCGTACAGCACCCACCATTCCCCTCGTCGGAGCTTGCTCCGGCGAGCTCCTATTTGAGCCAAATACCATCCCACTCACCTCGTTTGCACTGGAATCCCTTGATATTGTTGCATACTTTTTTTGCAGGTTCCAGGTGCCCAGATACCCACCGTGGGGGTCGTTTGTTTCAAGCTTGAACCTCTTGGAGCCGTCCTCCTTCATCGATTCCACAGCGGTGCTCCGGCCGTACTTGGGCCATTTTGAAGCCGCCGTCAATTTAAGGTGGCTTCCAGGAAGTTTGTGAGGCCATCGGAAGGGGATATCCAGCTCTTAGTATCGAGATTTCGCGGATCCAAAATTGCCGAGGGACGGTTCTTCGTGCATTCTTCCTCCATACTCTAGGATCGTCCGATCGCTGCCTGATCTTCCAGGGCTGCAGCCGACGTTGGATCAAATCTCTCCTTACCCGTCGATCGTCCTTTCATCTTCTAATCTCGACCGTCAGTGGGCGAATGGGTATCGTGCGATCTAGGGCAGACACATGGATAAGTGGCTGCTGCCACACCGTTGGATCGCGCCTAAGATTGGGAGTTTTGCACGCTTCACCCAGCCGTTTTTGTATTTACAAAATAGTATTTAATCATTCCTTAGTTGTATTATAATTTTGGAAATATTTATCAAAAGGCCCTTATACTTTCTGATATTGCACTCTCACCCCTGCCTGGCGTGCGTGCCAACGCACGTGGGCTTGGCGTTTTTGCCGTAACGTCCCCAAATTTTTAATGACTTATGATTGTCTCGCAAACTTTGTTAATTAGTTAAATACTTTTTGGAAAAATTGTGCCGAGGTCCTCACACTTTTAGATATTTCCAGAAATGCCCTTGCTAGCTGTGTAGTTTCTTTTCGCTACATCTATTTATTTCATGCATCTCTAAATCTCTAAAAAATCCACAAAAATAACCTAGTGTTCCCGTTGCATTGTAGGTCCACGTCATATTTTTATTTTGCATATTTATTGCATTTTATAATTTATAAAAATTCAAAAACACGCATTTTTAGCACTGTTTGCATTATAAAATCCATAAAAATTATAAAAACGCCTAGAAAATTCCCAAAAATATATATTACTAAAATTTGTTTTTTTAACTTCAGCCCAAAAACCATTAAAAGTTACAAAAGAAAACCCATAAAATATGAAAACTCTAAAAACCTTCATAAAAATTTATAAAATTCATAAAAAAACTAAAAATTGTGTTTTCTCTTCCTGAATTTTCTTTATTTTTTATATTTAATTTAAAATTAATTTGGAGAATTTTTGTTATTATTTTCTATTTTATATCTCCATTTTTATTTCGACCAGCCTTTTTATTCACTGTTTTTTGTATTTTTGACTTTAAAAATACCAAAAAATAGGAATAATCTAGAAAAACCATAAATCATTAGAAAAATATAAAAAAAGCCCGAAAATATTTTATTTCCTGATTTTTGCTTATTTTTACTTATTTTTATAAATACCTTATCTTTCTCTTTCTTACTTTGTATATATATTCTATTTAAAAAGAAAATATAAAAAATATAAAACAATTAGAAAATTTAAATCAAAATAAAAAAATCACAAAAGAAATAAAAAAATACAAAGTCAAAAACCCACAAAAAATATCCTAAATAGACAAATATTCACATTCACATTTTGAGCATTTTGCCCCGTTCTACCTGTCTGCTCCCAGTGTTCGACCTCTACACTGCTTGCACACTATACACATCCTTTGTAGAGTTATAATAAAATTTGACTCCGCACATCTACTTCCATTGCTTGAATTACTTGTTGTGGGTTAATTGTTGTTTGAATTGTGAATTTCGCGCGAGGTCAACTCAGCGACTGTTGGTTGGCCTTGTGAATCGACACGACCTCCTGATTTTCCCCTTCAACAAATGGCGCCGTTGCCGGGGAGCAACAATGCGTAGTTCAACTTTTTGTTTGTGCTTGTGATTGTTTGTCTATTTCACGGTTTTTATTTTTGCTTATTTTATTTTCCTTGTTTTTAATATATTTGTTGAGTTGTCTAACCTCCTCTTTTGTTGACTTTGTGCGAGGAGCCGCGAATCAAGGGAGGCGTTCTACCCTACGCGCCTGGGCACCCACGTGAAGCTGGCATCTGCCAACCTAGCACCTAGAAGATGAAGAGGAATTTTTGAAGACCGAGCTCCACCTTAGTTGTTGCATTTATTTCTTGAATTTATTTTTGTACTTTAAGTGAGAGAGAGACTCTAAATTGTAATAATATAGGTACTCAAGACTTGGACATTCGGGCCAAATTTCCATGTGTTTGTACACTTGGGGGCTCACCGTGGTTTTCCCGTTTTTCTTCACATTCTTTTACATCTATTTTCTGGTTTTATTTTATTTATTTTGTGATATTGAGCCCTTAGCTGTAGGAGTTGCTTGGCGTAGTATTAGGTCCAAACACAGTAATCACCATTGCATGTACCTATAGTATCCATTTGGATCTAGTCAATTTTGAAAACGGTGCTTCCCGCTAATAGCAGCTGCTCAACATAGGGTGATTTTATCGGCGTGCACCTGCATATAGTTTAGGTTTCAATTCTACTGAGCATCCTCGCATATAGAGTGTTGAAGGCAAGGTGAGCATTTACGCTTTAGCATTCATCATCGTTTGCCGCTTGCATTGCTTTTCCGCCTCTCCCTCTGATTTTGATCACCTTAGGTGCTTAAAGGAATTGACTCCTCGTTAGAAGCATGCATTTCTTATTAAAAATCCAAAAAAAAGTGATAATCAATACAAATTGGGACCGCTAACATTACTCGACCCTAAAATCGACTAAAAAGAAAAAATTATCTTGGGGCGAGTAATCCCCTCATTGTCTTCGTTTTACATTGCTCGCGCACACACTAAGGTTAGTGCCCAAATCCCATTCAGCCCCTAAGTGTTTCTGAAACTTTTGGACTTCTCACGTAACTCTAAAACATACAAGATGAAAAGACCGCATTTTACGGTCTCTACCGAGTTGAGTAAGTGAAGTGAGGGTTTGTTTTGTATGCGTTTATTTGTGCTTGAAACTGTGTATATACTAGATCATCCTTGCGCGTTTGCACCTTCTTATTCACTCTCTTGACTTGAACTTCGTGCTCTCCCGAATCATTTTCCTTTTGTTTTCGAGATGGACCCCTGGAGCATTTTCTATCCGGACTTTGTGGATCCCTCGTTCACTTCAGCCGGTCCACCTCCCTTTTATCAGGAGGACCCCCTCCTACTTTTTCTGACTTTTGTACATATTCGCCTCAGCCGTAGTGTTAGACCTCGAACTTCCATCCACACCCACCTCCACTTCCGTATTTTCCACCTTCACCTCCACCCGAGACTAACTTGTTGGAGTCACCTCTCACGATGTCCACACTTGAGACCTTGACCCGGTTCATGGAGCAAATGAATTCGAGTATTGACAACCTCACCTGCATGAATAAGAGCCACATTGATGCCTCATGATCTGATGATTTCGATTCATTTGAGGATTACCAAGAGAGCTTGCAATCGCCCAAAACACTAAAAAATGAGAAAAATTTAAAAATCCAAAAAAGTTCGGGAGACCCTGGTCGAGTCAGACTGTGAGGAGAGTGCTCACTTGCCAGACCCTTTGACTACACATCCATTCACACCCTGTCCCACCTTTGACCCTGAGGATGCCGCTGTACAGACAGCTCTTGGCATGCCTAGTGTTGATGCTGATTCCGACTTCCTCCCTTGTACGAAGGAAGTCCAAAAATTCAAAAAAATATTGACTGAACCCGAAGTGGTGGATACTATTCATGAGATCATCTGTGCCCCACTTTAGCAGGCCATGACCCAATTATTTGCACCTCTTCCCAAGAAGAGAAAGCAGAGGAGCAGAGCCACTGCCAACGCCATCACAAACCGTCTCATTCCTCGGAAGAGGAACACTGGCGCACCTTTCATTAGCTGCACCATCTCTGACTTCACTTGTGATCACACTCTCCGAGACGGTTGTGCTTCGATTAGTATTATACCCTTCTCGCTGGTACAGTCTCTTCACTTAGGGCCTCTAAAGAAAACTAGGATGATCGTACAGTTTGTTGATGGATCTATTAAGTGGCCGAAGGGTATCCTTGAAAACGCCATCATTTCGATTCAGGGCACGAGCTGCCATGTTGACTTTATCGTTTTTCCCATGTAGACCTCCACTGGGGAGCACTCTCCAATCATTATGGGATGACCATTCCTCTCCTCTGCGAGGGTCGTTATTGACTATGGATCAGGAGAGATTCGCTTCTGTCCTGCTGACGAGAGAGAAGTGTTGATCACCACACCCACCGTTGAACAGAGACCTGCACCTGATGCGACCACACCTGTTCTGGCTGATCCTAAGGCCTATGACCTTTATGAGGATATCAGAGAGACTTTCTTTTTGACCGATGACGAGACTCGAGAATTCCTCTCTAAAGAGGAAGGCTTGGAAAGAATAGACCTTGGCGTTTCCGCACCCTGTGATTGGCGATGTGTTGATGACATCCGCGGGATTTACATGATCGATACCATTGAGCGGAGGGCAGATTTAGAGACTAGACAAGACGTGCATGACTTGACTTCTTTCACCGATGAGTCCGCTCCTGTTCATTTAGAAGCAAAAGAGACCAAGGCCGAATTTGATTTGATTGCTTTTATTCGGGAATTCGAGCCTTTTGATGAAAAAGATGATCCGGTTGATATTATAGAGGACGAACAGAGTTCGACTACTTCTACTAATGAGTTCGTTCCTTTTGGTTTTGACCTGGACGAGATCTCGCAGGACGACAATGACTACATTACTTCCGATGATGATGAGTTCGTCCCATTCCACTTTGATATCAGCGAGACTCGCAAGGTCGGACCTGATCACACGTTTTACACTCACCTGTCTGTGTTTTCACACCCTAGGGCCCCTGAGAATCTTCACCCTATCGACACTGATCGGCTTCCGTCCACTGTGGACCCCGATGTCGACCTGCAACACACCAGATCCATTCCTCAGCAGTCCCGCAAGAAGGTTCGCTTTCTACCTTCTTGATATTTGTATATCCATCTCTGTTGTATATTCACTTTTGTTCATCTCAGTCTCTCTCCCGTATTGCTCATCCACCCATCCTCGTGTTTTCCTTGCTTAGGACGTACTTTGTCCTAAGTATAGGGGGGTGGACGAGCCGAGTGTTCATTCATCGTTCTGTTTCATAACTCCTGTGGTTGCCTATACTTAGGGCTTCTTTTACCGGAAGTATAGGGGGAGTGATGCATACATTCTTCTCTATCTTCTTCCATCTTCTAATATCTTTTCTTCTTTTCTTCTTTTCCTTTTCTATCTTCCTTATCTATCAAAAAGGTGTTGCCCCTTGTAGACAGTCTTTCATACTTAGGACGCACTTTATCCTAAGTATAGGGGGGTGTGCACCTCGAGTTTTCTCTATTATTTGATCCTCTCCATTGTCTCCTCTTCTTGTCTATACTTAGGGATATTTTACCCTTAGTATAGGGGGAGACAATCTGAGTACGATTTGTTCATTCCCACCCTTGACCCTCCCTGCTTTGTGTACAGTCTACTATACTTAGGATTATTTTATCCTAAGTATAGGGGGGATGGTCAACTTCTCATTCGTTCATTTATTTCTTTATTTATTCCTTAGATTTTCCTATACTCAGTACGAGTTATGTCTTCTCTTTTCTCTCTCATCTATGAGGACATAGCTCAAGCTAAGTATAGGGGGGTCGTATATACTACGTATAAACTTTAGCCATAACATGTACTTTCGTATTTTTTATTAATAAGTATGGCTAATAATTCTTAAAAACTCATTAAAAAACCTTAAAAAAAGATTCTATTATTACTCAAATTTATTTTGTATGTACTGATTAATAAATCATGTGAAAATGTTTTTTACAAAATGTTGAAAAATAGTGTGAAAATCTTTGTGAAAATCTTTTGAAAACTATTTGGAAAACGTTTTGTTACATGTTTCAACCTGTGTAAAACATTTTGTTCGTAAAATTTCTTTTCTTTGTGTGAAATAAAATGTTTGAAAAATGATTTGCAAATGGTTGGAAAAATGGTTGCAAAAATATCTTTGAAAAATCTATATATACTATTTGGAAAACCTTTGCAAAATGATTTTCAAATGCATGTACATGTTTGTAAAGTGTTTGTTAAAAATTTTTTGGACTACAGTTTTTCAAAACTGTTTCTAAAATGATTTTAAATTAACTTTGAGGAATATATACATCACACCAAAATCCATTATATATATATATATATATATAATTGATCACATACCATTGTAAATTCCTTAAATCTACTTCTTGTAGACATAAGAAGCATTCCCGTGTAAATATTTTTACCCTAGTTTTTATCCAGAAGCTTTTTGTTTTCAAAAATCTGAAAAACATTTACAAAATTAAAATACCACAAACATTTGAAAATTTTTTTTTAAAAATACAAAAAATGCATATGCATCATCATCTTTTCGAAAATCCATAAAAAGTTCAAAATCTTTGAAAATTACATCACAAAAATATTTTCTGCGTAGCATTTGCATCGCATGAGCATTTTTCGGATTGAATTGGATTGTTGAACAAGTCTAAGTAAAATCCGGAGATTGGAGCTTGGTTGGACCTTAAAATCTACCGAATAACAAGAACCTTATAGGAACTGGGATTGAGGTACTTCAGGTCTAGTAAACTTAATACTTTGAGCATTACGAGACTTGGTTCAATGGATTCTTGGCTGCCTAAGTAGAGTATTTTGGGGCACACGTACGACTCTTGTTGATAATGACCTAACTTGGACACATGCACCTTTCACATGGCTCAACTCAGCTCGAGTGGTGAGGGGATTGGATTTGCCGGTATGAGACGCACACAAGTGGAAATACTTGTCCTCCTCTCGGGAGGGAAGTGTACCCCAACCTGTCTAGTGATGAGGAATTCTAAAGACATGATAGTGTGGGTTGCAATAAAGCTTTAAAAGAGGGATAGTCTACTGGCTCAAGAGGAAAAACTCCTTATGTAAATGCTGATGTGAGTAATTTCAAAAAAAAGGGACAGGCATGTACAAAAATAAAATGCCTGCAATGTATGTAAATATGTTGCATAGATAAGAAGCAAGCTTGAGTTCCAAAGTCATATCATGTGATCCTGTAGCTGTATGACTTGACTACACTAGTCTTGCATCCTAGGATAGGTAGCTACACTGGCTACTATCCATTCTTCTCTTCACCCTCTCCTCTTGAGCTGGTTGCCACTTGAACTTAGAAGAGAATACCCCGCTCCTCGAGGAAGGAGTTATTGGATTGGGGAATCATTGGGTTGTCATACTGGATAAGTCAGTCTCTTTATCATTCTAGTTGGGAAGAGCCACCATCACTTACACTGTACGAGTCAGATTCATAGTCGTAAGGATTTGTGTATGAATTGAGATATCTCTGACATGGCTATTGAGGAGACTTGAGTTGAGTTTTGGGATTCTTAAAGGCTGTTGGATTTCAAATCCGATTCTTATTAAGGTTTCGCCAGCACTACAATTCCAAAGGTCCGACTTAAGCTCCAAACTTGATTTTGTGAAGCCAAGTTTGATAATTAAACTAAATCTAACTTCTTCTTTTTCTTTTCTTTGTTTTTTCTTTTTCTGCACTTATTGCATAAGTGTTTGCTAGGGACTATCAAAGGCAAGTATAGGGGGATGATTGATAACACACATATTCATGCAAGGGTCACCATGAATAATATATATAAGGTGTCGCTGAAGCGACCACTCGCAGAATACCATGTTAATCAGCAATTAACTTACAATAAAAGAATGAATAGATGAAGTCCCAAAAATGTGAATTAATATTTATTACTCTACCACAAAATATACAGTGACTAAGCATGTAGAGGTCGAACCACAGAGAGCAATAAAGAAGTGCAATAGCCTAAGATGTGCATGTATCACAGAGTCTTCCATGTGTGAAGCCTATTTTGTGGGTTTTTTATTTTTATTTTTTTAATTTTTTAATTTTGTATTTTGGTTTTTAATTTTCTGATTTTTATAATTTTATATTATATATATATATATTTCAATATAGGAATATAAAAACAATGTAATAAAAGGGAAGATCAAATATTTATAAAAATGTGCAAAATTGACCAAAAATTCAGAAATAAAATGTTTTTGGTATTTTTATAATTTTTTACTGTTTTTGTGATTTTTGGGTATTTTTCAAGGTGTTTTTGGTATTTTCTTAAATAGCTAAATGAGGCAAAACAGTGGACAAGCTACTGGCTGGGAGTAAAACTGGAATTAAAAATAGCAAATAGCTACAAAATTTTTGTACACTATTTTTCAAATAAAGAGAATAAATTATAGAACAAACAGGAGCTGAGTTTATATTTTTCTGAATTTTCTTTGATTTTATATATTTTTTTGAAGTTTTTATGTATTTTCTAATTTTTAGGGTTTTTCTTTTGAGATTTTTAGGGATTTTAGGACTGACACTAAAATAGGTTAAAATACACACTAGGGAATTTTTTTGGAATTTTTCGAGGTCTTTGAATATTTTTTTGGTATTTTCTACGCTAGACAGTGAATAAAATGCATGTTTTTGATTTTTATTAAATACAAAAATGCAACCAAATTAAAAACTAAAAATATGGCGTGTGAGAGCATGTTAACAGGAGCTTATATCCATTTTTGCAAAATATTTCAAATCAAGATGAGGCATGGACAATGCATACAACAATTAAACAGCCTAACAGGGGTATATTTGCAAATAAAATGTTTCTCAGGGACATCAGTGCAAATATTACTACAACAATAAACGTTCATTTTTATTTTTGGGGTTGTTGTACAATTAACAAAACCCGACGAGGTTTAAATGCAAAAATCACACGCCTCACGTCGGTGCTGCACGTGAGGCGTGGAGGGACTAATATGCAAATACATAAACTACAGGGGCCTTCCGTAAATTTTACAATTTATTTACAACGGGGATTTTTATTTATAGCATTAAAAGATAAATACAAAAAGGCGGGGGGTGTTTCTGAAATTTACCCCCAATAGGCGCGCGATCCGATGGTTGCTCTTCGTCCACTTGACACACGTCGTGCATCCGTCGGCCAATACCGATTCGCAGATGTTGGCTGAGATTAGATCAGCCTCTCGGATCGGACGGTGGATGCGAGGCTTCATCTGATGGTGCTCGTTCAATCTGGGCCGACCCTCCTGATCTGACGGTGCTGGAGCCCCCTGGAAGAACAGGGAAGAAGCTCGCCCCCGACGAGCTTCGATCGGGCAGTTTGGGCTCCTCCGGGCGTCTCCCGAGCATCTGAGGTGCTCTGGACGTAGCTGGGATTCTTCCACGTCTCCTGATGGTCTTGCCATGGCTCCTGGAGGTCTGAAGGGCTCGGACGAGGTCAATGAAGGACAAGACCTCCAGGAACCTCTTCCTGGTTCGATTCGAGCCCATATGGGCTTCTCTCCTCGTTGGACCTGCATAGGAAGAACCGGGGGAGCGAGGGCTTCCTCCTCGACCCCGGGTTTTAAAGCTATACAACAAGATGAGGTGTGGCGGAGGAGCTCTGATGAAAGGCGGAGGTGGAGCTCCGATTCGCCAAGACCAGAGGTCCTGGGTTGAACGAAGATGTGCGATTGATGCAGAAAATGATGGGGAATGAAATGGGAGGCGAAAGGTGGTCGGATACAGTCGAGGTCACCGTGGAGAAGTCGTCGGAGCTGAGCTCTGGCGAACTTTGAATTTTGGATTCTAGGCTACCCTGATTAACTAAACACTAAACTAACAACTGGAATCAAAAGCTAACATTAAAACTTAACTAAAAAGCGATAAAGATGCAGCTCTTATACCTGGGGGCCACCAGGGAGAAGGACGGACGCTGGAGCTCCGCCGCGTCAAAATCGTCCTTCCTTCGGCCGATTCGAGATGCTGGAGCACTCCCCCTGTCACGAGGAATGTCCCAGGAACGAAATCAGGGCTTTTGGATGGATTAAAATTGGCCAAATTTGAGGAAGGGAGCGGAGCTTTATATTTATAGATAATGGCCTGGAGCCTTATTGACCGGCGATTATTGCTTGATCCAATGAGTATCAAATTGATCCAAGTTATCGGCAGGTATTCGTGATCATCAGAGATCATTTCTTGTTAAGGAAGCGAGCTCGGTCGATGGATGAGATGGCCGTAAAAATGGGATGAAATCCGGGGAAAAGATGGTTCAGAGACGCCAGGTCCCAGATGGGATAGTTGACCAGGCGGTCAACAAGGGCCGGCGCCCTATTGGTCCACGTCAGCCGCAAGAAGACAAAACAAGAAATTTTGCTCGAAATTTATTTATTTGACATAGTAAATGATTTTATTAGAAATTTCTTATAAAATAAAAAATGTGTATTATTTCGTGTAGTATTTATTTATGATTTTTATTGAATTTTATGAAGTGTTTTATTATAGTTTTATTTTAATAAAGTGTATATGTGTGTATTTACATGTATTTTGTATTCAATAAATAGGTATATGCATATGTAGGTATTCTTCTTTGTATTTTAGCTATGTATTTTGTATACTAAATTTATTTAATGTATTTTATTGATTTTTATTTTGGATTTACATTTTTAATAAGTTATATGTAATATTTACATTATTATAAAAATATAAAAGAAGAAAATAATTAAAGAATGTTTTCCCCTTTTATTTATGTACATACTTGATCATAGGTCTTTTGCAAATTAACTTGCATAGGCTTATTTTATTTTATTAATTCTTTTTAGTTTTATTCTAATTTTAGTATATACATGTATTATATACATTATTTACAAAATTCTAAAAATATGATCTGATAAAAATAATAGACAAGGAATATATTGAATATTTTAATCCGGCAGGCTGCAAAATGGGGGCCAAAAACCTAACTTTTGAAGATGGACTCCAAAAATTATGAAACCAATTTTATTAAATAGTTCTTGGAAAGCTATATACAATTAAAGGTGAGTTTGGGTGATTTGTAGTTTATATTTGCAAGATATGGGTCTGTGAAGTTGAGGTTTTGGTTTTTTTATTCTGTGTATAAAATGTACACTGAGTATTATTTTTACACAAACTCAATTTTGTATTTTTATTTACATTATTATCTTCAACTTTCATGAACAAAGTTTCTTTATTTGATGAGTAAATAATTATGTACAAAATAGGTGTCAAAGATGCATAAATAAATGCATGAATAAATGAGGTATTTATTGTACACGGGCCCTTATCCCCACCTACTTTATTCCTTGTCGACCAATTCCATGCTGACCTTGGTCTAGGGGTTCGGGTCATAAAATATCTGCAATATTTTATTCCTTTTTATTTTCTTCTCTTAATTCTATAATTTTGGCATTAAACACCTTATTTAATGTATAATTAATACAATGGACGATGAATGCTATTATGTACAATTTGATGCTCTTTACATGCATTTGCTGGGGTTTTTAAGGCCAAAATGACAGAATAAAGATGACGAAATGTAGATTCAACGATGAATCTACATTTCATCATCTTTATTCTGACATTTGGCCTCAAAAACCCTAGTAAATGCGTGTAAATAGCGTTAATTCATGCATTTTATCATTCATGCATATTTGTGTAAATAGTGTATAAAATTCGGTTTTTAAAGATAAAATGATAGAATAAAGAAAAGAAAAGAAAAAGAATAAAATATGGTAAATATTTTATGACCCGAAACTTCGAGACCTAGGCATCTCGATGACTAGGTCGACAAAGAATAAAGTAAGGGAGATAAGGGCCAAAATACAATAAAACCCCTTTTATTTTAATCCATTCTTTATTCATTTTGGGACCTATTTTTGGTTCCACTTTTTACACTTCAAATAAAGAAACATTGTACATGAAAGTTGTAGATAATTAAATAAAAAGTTACAAATTTATTTCACTCAAAAATAATGTACAGATAAAAAGTTATGGTCTGAATAAAATCCCAGAATCCCAACTTCCCAGACCTGTAACTCCCTAATAAAAACTCGAAATGCATCAAAATCACTTTAATTATATATAATTCAAAATAATCTATTTAATGAAAGTGGTTAAGCATTTGGCGTAGTTACGGTTTGAAAGTTGAGTTTTGGACCCCTATTGTATACTTGTACAGATTAAAATATTCTTTTTATTTATTATTCATTATTTTTATAATTTATAATTTTATAATTTTATAAATAATATTTATAATATATATGTAGATTAAAATAGAAATAAAAACCTCAAGAAAATACAAAACAAAATACCAGTATATAACATACCTTGGTATAATACCTATATATATATACCTACGTAATTAATACTTCTATTTTATTAAGTATACAACCACTTCAAAAAAATAAAATAAAAATGTATTTAAGTGTATAAAAATACTTTATAAATATATAAAATAATAAACCAAAATAAATAAATTAAATACATAAAATAAAAATAAATATTAATATATATATATATATGTGTGTATGTGTATATATATATAGCCTATAAATGGTAACTTGTAATTTTATACCTCATAAAAATAATTAAAAATCACCATAAAATAATTTACAAAATAACGAACATTCTTTATTTAATAACCAAAAATTAGTAAAATTATCTTATATTTTTAATCAAATTTACAATCTTTTTCCTCGGGCTTTTTCCTAGTTGGTCCACGTGGACCAACCAGGAGGCGGCAGAAGTTGACCTTTGGTCAACTGTCTGCCCAACGCCTGGGCTGTGTCAGACTAGCTTTTTGACCTATATTCACCCATTTTTTGAGGGCATTTCTTTCACCATTTCGTATCGATGCCTTCTTGGAATCTCTTCCCCTTGCATCAAGGATACACGCCCAAGGAAAATCTTGGGGCGTGCAAAATTGATGCGCCCATTTTTCATCAATTTTTGAGCCGCCTCGATCACTCGTTCAAAAGACCCCCTTCCTCCATTTTTTGAATTTGAACCCTTCTTTGACCCTCGTTTGACCCCACCTTGGAGCTCTGGATCAACTCCCATGATAGGGGAGCCTCCAGCTCCATCGCGCGAGGCTAGGCGAAGGCCGGAGCGGTCGTTCCACCATCTCCGGCGGCCACGCCGTCGTGAGGTTTTTATCTCGCGGTTTTCCCACTGCTAGAGGTTGTTTTTAGTTGTCTTTCTTTGTTGTAGGTTAGATGAAGTTATATCCTTCAAATTAGCCTCTTTAGTTGTCAGATTCCCATCATGTACCACCCGTCATTCCCCTTGCCGGAGCTTGCTCCGGCGAGCACCTATTTGCACCAAATACCATCCACTCACCCGTGTTTGCACTGGAATCCCTTGTTCTTGTTGCGTTCCTTTTTTTTGCTGGTTCCAGGTGCCCAGATACCCACCCTGGGGGTCGTTTGCGTCAAGCTTGAACCTCCTGGAGCCGTCCTCCTTCTCTTATTCCGCAGCGGTGCTCTGGCCGTCCTTGGGCCATTTTGAAGCCGCCGTCAATTTGAGGAGGCTTCCAGGAAGTTTGTGAGGCCATCAGAAGGGGATATCCAGCTTTGAGTATCGAGATTTTGCGGATCCAAAATCGCTGAGGGCCTGTTCTTCGCGCATTCTTCCTACATACTCCAGAACCATCCGATCACCGCCTGATCTTCCAGGGCTGCAGCTGACGTTGGATCAAATCTCTCCTAAGCCGTCGATCATCCTTTCATCTTCTAATCTCATCCGTCGGTGGGTGAATGGGTATCGTGCGATCTGGGGCTGATACGTGGATAAGTGGCTGCTGCCACACCGTTGGATTGTGCCTAAGGTTGGGAGTTTTGCATGCTTGACCCAGCCGTTTTCGTATTTACAAAATAGTATTTAAACATTCCTCGGCTGTATTATAATTTTGGTAATATTTATCAAAAGGCCCTTATACTTTCTGATATTGCACTCTCACCCCTGCTAGGTGCGCGTGCCAACGCACGTGTCCTTGGTGTTTTTGAAGGAACATTGCCAGATTTTTAGTGATTTATGATTGGCCCACAAACTTCGTTAATTAGTAAAATACTTTCTGGAAAAATTGCGCTGAGGTCCCCACACTTTTAGATATTTCCAGAAATGCCCTTGTCAGCTGTGTAGTTTCTTTTTGCTACATCTATTTATTTCATGCATCTCTAAATCTCTAAAAAATCCACAAAAATTACCTAGTGTTCCCTGTTGCATTGTAGGTCTACGCCATATTTTTATTTTGCATATTTATTGAATTTTATTATTTATAAAAATTAAAAAACATGTATGTTAAGCATTGTTTGCTTTATAAAATCTATAAAAATTGGAAAACACCTTAGAAAATTCCCAAAAAAATATATATTACTTATTTTAGTGTGTTTTCACTTCAGTCCAAAAACCATTAAAAAATACAAAAGAAAACCCATAAAATAAAAAACTTTAAAAACCTTCATAAAAATTTATAAAATTCATAAAAAACTAAAAATTATGTTTTCTCTTCCTGAATTTTTGTTGTTTTTTATCTTTAATTTAAAATTAATTTGAGAATTTTTGTTACTATTTTCTATTTTATATCTCCATTTTAATTTCGGCCAACCCTTTTATTCACTATTTTTAGTAATTTTGACTTTAAAAATACCAAAACAATTAGGAAAAATCTAGAAAAACACAAAAACATTAGAAAAATATAAAAAGCCCAAAAAAATTTTATTTACTGATTTTTGCTTATTTTTATTTATTTTTATAAATACCTTATCTTTCTCTTTCTTACTTTGTATATATATTCTATTTAAAAAGAAAATATAAATAATATAAAATATAAAAAGAAAATATAAAATTAGAAAATTAAAAATCAAAATAAAAATCAAAAATTAAATAAAAAATACAAAGTCAAAAATCCACAGAAAATAGCCTAAATAAACAAATATTCACATTCACATTTTGAGCATTTTGCCCCGTTCTACCTGTCTGCTCCCTGTGTTCGACCTCTACACTGCTTGCACACTATACACATATTTTGTAGAGTTATAATAAATTTTGACTCTACACATCTACTTTCATTGCTTGAATTACTTGTTGTGGGTTAATTGTTGTTTGAATTGTGAATTTCGTGCGAGGTCAACTCAGCGACTGTTGTTTCGCCTTGTGAATAAACACGACCTCTCGATTTTCCCATCCAACTCCGACATGCCCCAAAATCAACTGGACTTGTTTCAATGAAGAAGGTGGCTTAAGTTGAGAGATAACTTCCACCTTAGTTGTGTCGACCTCCATGCCTCTCTTGAGATGATGTGACCCGACACAATTCCTTCAGTCACCATAAAGTAACTCTTCTCCCATGAGAGCACTCGATTGACTTCACATCATCTTTGAAGTACCCGGTCTATATATGATAAGCATTGATCAAAGTTGTCGCCATCGACCGAAAAATCGTCTGTGAAGACCTCAATGATATTTCCCACCATGTATGCAAAAATGTCTAGCATACATCTTTGAAATGTAGCAGGGACGTTACACAATCCAAAAGGTATGCATCTGAATGCATACATCCCAAATGGACATGTGAAGGTTGTCTTCTCTTGATCTTTACGATATATAGCAACATGGTTGTAACCAAAATACCAATAGAAGAAATAGAAAGACTCCTTTACCACTAGGCTTTCAATGATTCGATCAATGATAGGTAAAGCGAAATGATCTTTCTTGGTCACTAGATGCAGGCATCTACAATCCACACATACACACCAAGAAGTAGGTACTCTGGTCAGAATCTCCTCTCCTTTGTCGTTTCTTACTTTAGTAATCCTTGATTTCTTGGGAACAACATGTAACAGACTTACCCATTTTGACCTCTCGGAGGGTTGGGTTCATCCTATGCTGAAACTCACGGGAAGGCCTGCAGTCATCTTCCAAATAAATGTGATGCAAGCATAATGAATGATGTATCCCATGGAGATACGAAATTTTCCATTATATTACCTTGTGGTTTCTTTCTAAAACCTCGAGCAACCAAGATTCTTGATTCACGGTCTATTGGGAATTGATGATGACCGAGAATATCTTTTCCTCACCTGCAAGGAAGGCGTACTTCATTGATTATGGTAATGCTTTTAGTTCTGAGAGGGTTGGAGTCAACTCTATGGAAACTTCAGCAATTGTAACTTGTGTATGCTTTCTCTGTAGTGTGTTGTCCACCTGGAGTGATTCTGACTCTAAGAGCAAGACTTCTGAATGATCTTTAAGAAATTTGTCTTGCTCTGACATGGATACATTTCTTTCATTCAGTTCATTATTTTCATCTAGCAGATCAACAAATATCTCACCTTTAAGGGCAATAGAGAATTTAACTGTGCTCTTTAGGGTTTGCTTCTTGGATAGGAACTCATGTGTTTCAATGTCATTCAAGAATAACATTGTCTCTGATCTCTGCAAGAAAATCACAATCTTCTATTTTTTTCTGCATGAGGAGGGAAAGATTGTTGCTGATAATGAGGATGGAAGGAGTGTTTCTAATATTGAGTAGTTGCTTGTTGTTGATGATACAATTGGTGATATGTCGGCTGCTGGTATTGCTATTGTCTCGATTTATGGCTTTGCTGTGGAGACTGGTGGTGTTGTTGGAAATTTCTTCCACCTTACTGTGGAATAAATCTCTGAATCACGATGTTTGAACCTTAAGGTTGTCTGCCAGGATGGGTTAGAGCTTGATCATTGCCCCACACGAAATTCACTTCATTAATCTGGAGAGGCACTAGATAGAATGGCTCAGAATAATCTTGGGGCTCATAATGGTACACCATCATCTATTGCTGTGTTGAGGAGGGTCAGGTGTTTGCATGTAGTATACATGTTGCACAGACTAGAGTGGCCCTTTATTTTGTGGTTGGGATGTCTCCTTTGGTCCGACAGAATTTTTGATAGGCTCCTTCATAGATTAGTAGGTGTGAATGGTGCTCACCAGAAGCTCAAGGTGCTTCAAAATATGGCCGAGCTTGTCAAACAACTTGGTTCTTTATTCGATCACATTTTGTTTCTCGAGGTCTTGTGATCATTTTTCAATGATGTCTACCTTAGAGCGATGGTTCTTGGTGATGTTGAGGTTGGAACTCTTCTTTCTATCTTCTTCACGGTATGTTGCTGCATTGACAAACTTGTGTGGGATCGCAAGAGACTTGTGGAACACACAAAATGAAAATAGGTTTGCATCCCTCAGCCATTTCTTCAAAGATTTGCCACACAACGTCTTCGTAATTGTGTATGTGTGAACCTCCACGAGACAGCAACGATTCATTGGCTTTCTTAGTGTAAGCCTCGAAAGAAGTTTTGAACCAATGTAGTCTTAGACAAATCATGGTGAGGGTAATTCTTTGAATCTTTTGCAAGCCTCGTGAATTGATCATTTAGGAGAAGATGGAGATCAAGGCTCGCATATGATTCAGATGACCTAGGGGATAATATTTGTGTAGGAAGACTGACTTTGATTCTTCCCAAATTGTTAGCACCATCCCTAGATTATTACTACCTCCATCGGGATGTTGGGGCAGTGCATGGTGCTACATATCCTTTTGAATTGCTGCAGGTGGATGTAAGGTTCTTCATTCGTATTTCCATGGAAGATCAACAATAGAGGGAGAAACGACAGTTCATGCTCAAAATGTTCGTAGATCATTGGGATTCGGATCCACTCAATAACCTGGCCAACACTAGGGTTGTATGTTTCTTTCAGAGTTTTCTTGGGCTGACCTCCCTCTCCTACTCCTCCTTATTGTCCCCCTATAGTGTGGCCATCATCATTGCCACCATATTGTTCTTCTTCCTCTCCTCCCCGGCTCTCACGATCCCTCCTCATCTCCATCAACATCTCTTGGATCGTGACCTAGGCAAGAGCTTGGTCTGTTAACTACTGTTGAATGGCCTAGATGGATAATGAATCCAAGATTCATTAACATTATGTCTGCATTTTGTGTTAAAACCAT
The DNA here is from genome assembly GCA_037367405.1 of Ottelia alismoides. Taxonomy (NCBI): domain Eukaryota; kingdom Viridiplantae; phylum Streptophyta; class Magnoliopsida; order Alismatales; family Hydrocharitaceae; genus Ottelia; species Ottelia alismoides. The sequence continues at coordinate 256,373 of JAZKJV010004741.1, read as the reverse complement.
TAACAAATACATGGAAATACCCATTAATTTCTATATTTTACAAAACCACGTTCATGAATAAAAATGCACTTTTATGCATCAAAAACATGTAAATAAATAAAAGAAAAAAATAAAGAAAGCAAAAAGAAGGTAGATTGTAGATATGTATATATGTACATACAATATAAATATAGCTGAAAGATATATTTATATAACCTAACCCCCAAGACCAAGTAGGCATGGATTGGTCGATAAAGAAACAACTAAGGGGATATAAGGAAAGAAAACCACAAAAAGAATCATTTATTCAATTCACGCATTATTCATTATTTATTCAGTATTTGTCAAAACTTCAATGATTTTTAGTTAATTCACTTTATATATTTTTAACCAAACTCTTTTTCTATTTATTTCTAAAAATGCATAGACAAAAATAAAAATAAATTAAATTATTATCTTGTATATATACTAAGAAATCAAACTTTCAATTTGTCAATTTCTGAACTTCTGAACATCACAACTTTCTTATACGAACCCCAATTTCACTCTACTCACCTTTATTCATAAAGTAATATTCTCTAATTAATGAAGGTTATTTCACTAGAATCAGAGTCTCTTTGCAAAAAGTAATTTTTGGGACCAAATGACAGCTAGGTTTCTTGGTTATTTATTTTCTTCAGAACATATTATTTGCATTTTTATTGATTTTATAATTTTTTACTATTTTCTTGATCTTGTATTTTAATCATGATTTATTTCATTTATTATTTTGAATAAATTAGATACCCTAATTTATATATGAATTTGACCTACAGAGTATATATATGTATGTATTAATATATTTAAATAAATTTATTGAAAATTTGGATAAAAAATTCACATATATCCTATTTATAATCCTATTAATTAATAAAATATAAATTTATTGTGTTATATTAATTTATTAAACTAAAAATACAATACCTAATTATCAAGTACTATTTATACCTATTTATTAATATAATATTTACATTTCATTAAATATATAATATTTATCAAAAGAAATTATTTTATAATTTAGGTAGTTAAATTCTCTACATTTTCCCTTCCTATACTTATGTTAAATAATGTTATTTATTTTTTATTATCTAATTAATAACATAATTACATTATCTCTCTAACGAGGTGCTGACACGTGTCAGTACCTGGTTCATCTTCTTCAAGTGGTTATTGGAGCTTCTCTCTTATAACTTCCCATATTCCTATAATTATTCTCATGCCATCTTTCATCCTAAATTCCATCTAAACCCTTGATTACATCCTCCTAACAACCAAGATACACGCCTATCATTGGATCAACACCTAACCCTCATTTCTTTGCCTATTTATCGATCCAAAGTTCATTCATTTGAACTGACTTCTCTAGTCCTTTTCTAACAGAACCAATCTCCCACCTTCCAAGCCTTGGTTCTTCAAGCTTAGGTTATAGTCAATGAAGCCACTAGCTGTGCAAGAAATAAGAGACTTCGAGGAGTCATTCCAAGGCTTTAATGCCTTGCATGGTGACCATCATTGTTGAGGGAGCTCCGGGAACCACTGCCCATCGAGCGAGAACAGTGGGGTCCTATACCCTACAGCCCAGGTGAACCTCCATTCTTCATTCGAATTCTTCAAACTTCGTGCCACTATTAGTCAATTAAATCCATCATTAGATCTATCTAATCAACACTTTCATAATCACTCAATATCCATACTTGATAGTATTCAAATTATGATCAAATTCCCTCTTATATAATTATCTGTGGAATCTATATTAGAACTGCATTTGGTTCTTAACATCTTGGCTGGTTCCCTTGGGAATAAGCAAATCAACAACTTCTTGCAAGTTTTGCATCGACTCTAGAGCAATCAGTCATTATCCGGAATCAACTCTACAATCAGAGCATCACCTTCTTCATCAATCGGTCGATCGACTTGCAGGACCACTTCAAGGGCTTGAAAGCATGGCCGACTTCCACCGTCATCATCTTTGACTTTCTCGACCTCGCCCCACTGCAGGAGAGATCGGAGGGGATAGGTGATCCCCTCCTAGCCCTGTTAGAGGAGATCCAAAGCCATTCTTCGTTGGAGATTGGAGACAGGACGACTACCACCCGCCACCGCTCTTAAGATTGGGGAAGAACATAGTCCAAGAACTCGAGTTACACGTAGTTGACGCGTGCCCTTAAAAGACAGTCCTGATCAGGGCACATCTTTTCATCTCCACCGTCAGTGTAAATCGATGCAACATTTGCATAAGAGACCCAACAATTTCCAGTCTGTGCCTCTAGACCTTTACATATTTATATTTAGGTCTCACACGAGGAACTAAGTGTAAAGATCCAGATTCTTTTCATACAAAAAGGTCCCTGACCAGGGACCTATTTGAATGAAAAGCCCTATTTTTTTGTATTGTATTTTCTTACATATTATATCTAGACTTTGGACTACATTTTATACCTTGGTCTTATTATTTTATCATCGTATTATTTCTTTTAATTTATGTTCCATTTTTCGACGTTTTCTTCACATCTTTTATTGCTTCATTTTGATTTGTTTTTTCTTCATTTTTTAGAGCCAGTTGCTCGAAGTTTCTTCTCTACTATATCGTATTACCTACATATTCTATTTTCCACCTATTTTTTTGTAGATAAATTGTTTTGAATAATATCACTTTGAATATTAAATAAAAATTGGAAAAATAAAATCAATTAAAAACTTAAAAAACTAAAACTAAAAAGAGACTTTACTCTTTCTTGGAGAAGAAAATTTATAAATTGCAAAAATATTTTGTTTTCTAAAAAATCTGAGTATTGCTATTCTGCTTCCTCGAGTTCAACCTAGGGACACTTACCTAGTTAATAATTAGTGTAGATAAAAAATATGAAAGAAAATCACTTGCATTCATTTCTCTTTCTCTCTCTCTCGTATTTTTATCATGTTTTGTTTGATCTAATAGAGTTTTATTTTTAGTGGTTTCTTTATACAGACACTTTTTTAACTGCTCGCAAACCCTCGTTTTCAAAATGGCGCCATTGCAGGGACACGTTAGCAATACTTCGATTTTTTGATCATATTTCTGTGATTATTATTTCTTCTCATTTTCTTGATTTTTCTCGAGCTTTCTTTATTTTTCTCGATTTTTCTTTTGATTCTTTTTTCAACTTTTTTAAGATTTATCGATTTTCTTGATTTTTCTTTGATTTTCTTGGTTTTTACAATTTTCTCAATTCTTGATAGTGTTTGCTGACCATTTTTGCAGGGACTGCAGGACTAGTCAGTTTCTTAGGAAATTGGCTCAGCTAGGAGCATAGATATCGATTCTTTTTGTACGAGTTAATTGGAGAGGCAGAGAGAGAAAGCAAGCGCAACTTTTTTTCTTCATATTTTTTTTTGTGTGAAAAGGCATTTGCCTATTTTTCTATTTTTATAAGAAAGGAAGGGACTCTTGCCCATTTTGAAATTTTTATAGAATGGGTCCACTAAGGACATCCCGACTTGTAGACCAGACTTTACACTTCTTTTTTGGGGTATGTTTCGCCAAGTGCCGATGCACTTAGGGGACCTCACTGTGGGTTTTGGTTTTTACCGATTTTTCTATGTTTCACCTATTTTCATGGAGCTTAGGGTTGTAAGCATGATTAATTAGATTAATAAAGTAAATCCCATTATTCTAATCGACACTTAGTCATAAATAACTGATTTTTTATAATTAATATGTTCTTAGGCTATAGTTGATTATTTAGGATTTGGTTTTTATAGATTTTCATGCATTAGTTTGTGTTTACAATTTCTGTGCGGATTACCATGCATATAGACTACTGGCATTAGGTATGATTACTATTTCTGCATGCATCATCATTTTCCACTGCATTCCATGATTCTCCCTCCGTGACACACATTTTGAAGACTAAAAAAGAACCGACATCTCATTAGATATTTTTGAAAATATCCAAAAAAAGTGAAGAACCTTAAAAATAAAAAAAAAGTCTTTCCTTTTAAAACATGACAAAAAAATTAAAAAATACATGGACTAAATTGTATTGGTAGAACAAATCCCTCATTGTATTCCGGTACAACTCAGATAGAGTGGTTGAGGACGCAACCTTAAGGATTACAAACTAAAATCCCTAGACTTGTGCCTTAAGTACACGCGCGTCACTTTTCGGTGCATGGTTGCAATTGTAAGCACTTGCCTTCGACCATAGAGAGTTGTTTTGATGTACTCATACCTCACAGTCAACTTTGGGCCTAATATAACACGGCAGCCCCGGGCATATGGTACCACTGTTTGGGGGGCTATGAGCGTGTATGCTAGGCGGTAGGGCGATACCCTCTGTGAGTTTTCTTAATACAACTGATTGATCACCAAAATAAAATTGAAAAGATAAAAGACCAAAGTCTTACTATCTCCACTGTGTGTAGTTGGTGAATCTAGGGTTTGCATTTTGTTTATGTGCAAGGTATGCATTATTCAATGTTTTATACGCCTTCACACTCGTGTTCTTGATTTGACTTCATATTATCTCACGTACTTCCTTTTGACATCAAAGATGATGACTAGATGGATTTTACGCTCGGACTCTGTGAGCTTTCGATGTTCAACCGTCCGTCGTATGTCTTCATAGACTCAGGATGACCCTCTTCCCGAGTTGGTCCAACTTAGTCACACGGAGAGTCAAACCCAGACTCCCTCTCCTCCCAGCCTTCAGTTGAGGCAGGCCCACGCCTTAATATTTCATCTATTCCTCCTACACGTTTTTCATAGAGTTCTTATGAGATCTTTTCCTTCCTAGAGGATTCGAAGATCATGGCTAGAGAGAAGGGATCAGTTAAGGACAGAGTTGTTGAGGAGAGACCGATTGAGGAGAAACCTACATATGGTAGACTTGATCTAACTTCAGATATCATTGAGGGGATTCTAGACACTTTGCAGCAGATGAGCTTATAGATTAGATATCAATTTATAGTCCAGGATGAGCTTGGAGTTGATATCACTACGCTGAGAGTAGGCATCGGGAACCCACCACAACCTGCCCTGGTTCCTGCTACTTTGAGAGATGAGTATGACCTAGGAGCTAAGAAGCTACACCATTGGATTCCGTTACCACCGATTTAAGGGTGATACAAGTAGTGTCCATCCTTCATTTCTTTACTTCCCAAGTATTATGGGAACACTTCAGAGGAGCTGATTACCTTCTTTTAGTGGTTCAAGATGATTAATGGTATGACTATCTATCTAAAAGTTACACAGGAAGCCATACACCTCAAGGCCTTTCCCTTCGCCTTAGCGTATAAGGTGCTCTACTGGTTGGGACACTTGGGAAGGGGGATTTCTACATGGGATGATCTGAAGTCCACATTCCTGCGTATATATTTTCCTCTAGGACAGAAAAGTATGATGAGGAGTCAGATCTCCAATTTTACACAGCTACCACATGAGTCATTCCATGAGGCGTGGGATATATTCATGGATTTCACCGAGAGATGCCATCATCACGAGATACCATTGAAGGTACTTGTGCAGAATTATTTTGGAGGAATCCATCAGGATATCCAAAGGCTACTGAGTGCCACATGTGGTGGTAGTTATCTGAATAGAGATGTCGAGTTAGTTTGGTCCATATTTGAGGGGATAGTAGAGAATTCACTTGTTGTTGACTCCACTCGGGCACTCCAGAAGCGCCCACAAGCACCACACCACCGAGAGCATTAGAAGTTGGCATATATTTTAGTCTGATTCATGATCCGACATGGGATTTATTAGTGAGAAGCTGACATTAGTTAGCATGATAGAAGCAAGTTCTAGAAATGCAGCCGCTGTGAGAATTGGAGAAAAATTCTCTTCAATTCCTCTGCAGTTTAGTGATCTAATGAAGAAGGTGATCTAGTTGTAGCTTCAGAACCAGTAGCCTTGCACTCCTTCTTCCACTTCTCAGCCTGTACGGAGATATTTACCCTCTCCTCTCATCCATCAGATTCAGTTTGTTCAAAGCGAGCCGGTACTTCTTACTGAGACTACACGGATTGATTGCCATGAGAATCTGTCCAATGCAGACTTGAGTCAGATCACTAGACCTGTAGATGTTGACGTTGATTCTCATGATACTCTTGATATCAACGGGATATGGTATGCTTTTGTTCAGCCTTCACCACACTTTACTACTCAGAGCGTACACCATCACCAATAGCAATAATATAGTCATCCATAGCATGGACGTCTACATTTCCAACATCGCCAACATTACACATAACAACAGTCTCACCAGCACGCTTATTAGAGACCACATTGACATCAGTATCCTGCTACACATTCACAGCCATATTAGTACCAACAACAACAATAGTCTTCCTTTACACCATAAAGATATTCTCAGCCTTACATACTACATCAGCACACCTTTAGGCAAGAGAGAGTAAAGAGCCAGGGACACCACTCTGAGTTTGAGATGTCTTCAGAGGCCCTGGCACTGAACAAGATCATGAAAATGTTGAGCACACTCCAGACGACGCATAGAATAGAGATGGAGAGGGTTATCAATAGCCTGGATGAGTTAACCGCGCCCAAGCCACTCTCCCAGCCCAGCATCAGATGAATCCGAACAACAAGAGGAGGCACAAATATCAGGTAGACACCACTATAGGTACGATCTCTTTTCCTATTTTTTTTATCTAATTTCATTCATCTTAGGATCGGTAGATCACCACGAGCACCTGATCAAAAAGAGAGGGCATGTGATGAAGAGAGAGAGTCGATCCATGATGATCTTAATCATACACATCTTGATGTTGAAGAGGAGGACCATCATGATGTCCAACATGATGATATTCAAGAGAGCGATGTAGAGACAATTGACATGGACACATGCGAGTAAAACAACAATACCGTGCCAGACCATGCAGATGCCCCCAATGTGAATTTTTCTTCCCTTATTTTAGCGAGTTTTGCACATATTTATGAGACTCTCGATGTACATGCGAACTCCACTTTAGATGAAAATAAAAAGAAATTTGTTGTTCCTGAGATTATTCCTTTTTCTGATGCTTTGTATGGAAAAGGAAAGAAAAATATCAAAAAGAATGTTGTCACATAGAAGTTGGTCGTTTATTAAAAGATCACTTTTTCTGAAGATTCCACTTCACGACGCCTTGTATCATTTTCCTAAGCTTACGAATCAACTGAGGAACAAATGCCCGACACGTAGGAAAAGGAGATCACAAGTTGAGAAACATGTATTGACCAAAGCGACTTCATGTGCTATTCAATATAAGGTATCTAAGAAGAAGAGAAATTCTAGATCTCGCTATGTCACATGCCATATTGTAGATGTCGCATTCCATCATACTCTCTTAGATAATGATTCCTCAATTAATTTGTTCATATCCTATTTTCTTGATAAGCTAAAACTAGGTCCTCTTTACAAATCACAAGCGATACTTTAGCTTATATATTGATTTGTGAAGAGACCTAGAGGTGTGTTGAGGAGCATTATCATGACTGTTCAAGGCTTGTAGTTCCCTGTGGACTTTACTGTCCTAGATATGACATGCCCTACGCAGGTACACCTTACTCCAATCATTCTTGGGAGACCCTTCTTCCAGACAACGAGAGCAATCTTTGATTATGATGCTGGGAGAGTATCATTCCACATAGATAGTGGAGAGATACATATTGAGATGGCGAGAGGATATAGCAGTCCCATATCAGTATTATCATTCACTTCCAAGGACACTAATTTGCAGATTATTGCCAGCACATAGATGAGACAATGTCTCTTGATTTTGAGATCATTTATTTTGATACCCATGATATCCTACACGAGGGTAGGGTAGATGACATGGTACCTAGTTCTCCAGATGACTATTCACAAACAAACACAGAGTTCACATCAGATACAGATCAGTAGTCAGTTGCAATAGACATCTCAGTGTCGCAGAGTGAGAGTACACATATTCCAACAAGAGATTCAACTAATTATATTTCACGGATCATTCAGACTATTCAGCGTAGAGAGTCAGATGATGTAAGGGTACACATATATATACCTTCTGTAGTCCGACTCTAGAAACACATATTTCAGTAAAGAGACCTATGCCACGTACATAATTTACTTATAGAGGTATCTTTACTTGTTTAGCCAGTGATTAGTACACACGAGCACATCAGACGATTCAGTATGACCTAGGTTGAGGTGATCTACTTTGTACAAGATGCATGACTACTCTTCCACTTCATTTCGTCCTGTACAGAGACCTGTGAGCCTTTCTGTTTTTTGGAGTACACCACATGTATATTCTTATTAGTCCGCAATCATCCCCATTTTTATACTCGTCTTATATGCTTAGGATACCAGATCCTATGTATACGGGGTCTGATTGTCCATTGATTTGTATATTATAGATTTTGTTCTTTTTACTTTTCTTTTGTTTTTCTTTCTTTTACACTAATCAATGGTCCCTAATTTTTGACCACATTCTTTTCTATACCTAGGATGCTTTATCCTATGTATAGGGGGGACCTAGTGATTTCGTTGATTTTGTTTTCCTTTCTTTCGTTTGTATATTCATTTTCCTCAGTCACCTCATTTTGTCTTCCACTATACTTACGATGAACTGATCATAAATATAGGGGGGTCAACTGACTTCTATTCTTTTATTATTTTTCACCCAATTTTACTTAGCACAAGTTATGTCCTCATTTTTCTCTTTTGACGCTATGAAGACATAGCACACGCTAAATATAGAGGGGGTGTATATATTGTATATATACTTGCATCCATAACTCATACTTTTATCAATTTTCTATATCTGTAAAATCCAAAAAAAGTTGGTAAGGGATAATTTAAAATCCATTTATGTATTTATTTATAATTTATAATATTTTTGTAATAAGTAAAAATATGTAAAGTCCATATTTAAATTTCTTAATTTAAAACATGTTTGTAAAATATATATATATATTTTTAACATGTACAATACTTATTTACAATCCTATTTATGTGCAAAAATCATTTAATCATTATAAAATTCTTTGTATATAAAATTTGTAAAATTTATTATTATTTTAATCCAAATAAAATATTGGTAATTTATCTTGTAAAATTCTTGTATATAAGCTTATTTATAGAAATTGAAAAATCCAAAAAATGCAAAGTTCTAAAATTCATAAAAATTACAAAATCCTTAAAATCCATAAAATTAAGTAAATTAAAAAATATACTTCACAAAAACATGGTTGCATTTGCGTTAGCATTTTTCAGAAAAAATTTAATTCTCGAACTAAAGATTGGGAATAGTCTAAAGGATGGAGCTTGATTATGGCCTTTAACTTTTATTGTAAGGAGCCTAGTTAGGAACTGGAATTTAGACTCTTCAGGATATCGACTTAAATCTTTAGGTTTAATGAGACCCTGTTTAGGAAGTCAACTTAAACTTTCCTAAGTATAACACTTGGTGTCATCTGTTTAACTCTTTATCAATGAACCAATTTTGGATACATGCACTTAGCTCGACTTGCATGGAGTTGTGATGGGCAGTTCATTTTAGTGGTGCATTTTCATCCTTGTTTAGTATCGCAGATGTCTATTAAGGGAGTTTTGGGGTTGAAATAATGCTTCGGATGAGGGAAGGATATGCTGGCACAATTTTTTCCAAGACCTCAAAACATGGATGGAAATAAAAGACTCTTTAATCGTCGAGGCACAAAACGATTAATGCAGTGTAAGCAACTTTACAAATCCAATCTAAAGAGAAGCCACCAAATACCAAATATGACCACAATGGTCCAAGCTTCCAAAGAGCCTACACATCTTAGTGGAGACTTAGCTACACTGGATGTGTTTCACAAGGATATGTGACTACAATTGTCACACTACAATTTCTTTTTCATTCTTCTACATTCTCTCTCTATTCGATTGTAGACAAATCATGACCTGACCTTAGGAGGGAATACCCCCTCCTCGAGAAAAGAGTAGTTGGATGATGAACCAATGGGAGTGTATTATTGGGATGAGCATTTCCTTCTATTCTTTAAGTAGGAAGAGCTAACACAATTCAGACACAGTACAAATTGAATTCAAGGATTGGTAGAGTTAGCTATATGGATAAGTAGATCTGAGCTGGCTGTTAAGGTGAACCTAAATAAGGATTGGTGGAACTTGAGGAGTATTGAGATTAAATTCCTAATCCTAGTTAAGGCTCTTGTAAAAAGCTTGTTTTAGGTCTGACTAAGCTCAGTCCTTTGTTTGTTCTCATGAATTGGTTTAGAAAAACAAATTCATTCTAACTTTCTTTCTTTTTCCCTTATTTTTTAAATAAGTTTTTGCTAAGGGACTAGCAAAGTTTAAGTATAGGGGGTTGATGAATCCATCATTCATGAACATTATGCCCACATTTTGTCTTAAAACCCATAATAAATACATGTAAATATCCATTAATTTCCATATTTTACCAAAACCACATTCATTATAATAAATGCACTTTTATGCATCAAAATATGTAAATAAATAAAAGAATAAAAACAATGAAAATAAAAAGAAGGAAGTTTGTAGATATGTATATATGTACAATATGACTTATAAAATATAAATAGATGAAAGATATGTTTATATAAACTAACCTCGAGACCAAGTCAGCATGGATTGGTCAACAAACAAATAAGTAGAGGGAGATAAGGAAAGAAAACCACAAAAAGAATTATTTATTCACTTCACACATAATTCATTATTTATCCATAATTTAAAAACTTCAAATATTTTTAATTAATTCATTTGTATATACTCTTCACCAAACTCTTTTCCTATTTATTTTTAAAAATGTATACAAAAATATAAAATAAGTTAAAATATTATCTTGTATATATGCCAAGAATCCAACTTTCAATTTGTCAATTTCTCAACTTCTGAATATCATAACTTTCTCAAACGAAATCCAATTTCACTCTACTCACGTTTATTCATACATTAATATTCTCTAATTAATGAAGGTGATTTCACTAAAATTCGAGCCCGTTTTCAAAAAGTCAGTTTTGAGACCCAATGACAACTAGGTTTCCGAATTATTTATTTTCTTCAGAAAAATGCTATTTATAGTTTTATTTATTTTATAATTTTTAATTATTTTTGTGATCTTGTATTTTAATCATGATTTATTTCAGATATTTTTGACACTATTTAGATTTAAATAAAAAAACCCTAATTTATAGATGAATTTGACCTGTAGTGTATCTATCTGTATGTACTAATATATTTAAATTAATTAATTAAAATCTAGAAAAGATCATATACATACGATTTATAATCCTATTAATTAATAAAATATAAAATTATTTTGTTATTTATTATCTATTGAATTAAAAATACAAGACATATTAATCAAGTATTATTTATGCCTAATTATTATTAAAATATTTATAATTCATTATATATTTATTATTTATCTGAAGAAATTATTTTATAATTTAGGTAATTAAATTATCTACATTTTATTTTTTTATACCTATGTAAAATAATGCAATTTATTATTTATTATCCAATTAATAACATAATTACATTATCTAGCCAATCAGGTCCTGCCACGTGCCAGCACCTGGTTCATCTTCTTCAAAAAGCTATTGGAGCTTCTCTGTTCTAACTTCTCATATTCCTCTAATTATTCCCAAACCTTCGTTCATCCTAAATTCCATCAAAATCCTTCAATACATACTCCTAACAACTAAGATACACGCCTACCATTAGATCAACACCTAACCCTTATCTCTTCTCCTATTTATTGATCCAAAGTTCATTCATTCGAACTAACTTCTCCAGCCCATAATAGAACCGACCTCCCACCTTCCAAGCCCTTGGTTCTTCAAGCTCAGGTGACAATCAACAAAGTCACCAGCTCCGTGGGGGTCCTATATCATACAGCCTAGGTGAACCTCCGTTCCTCATTTGAATTCTTCGATCTTCTTGCCACTATTAGTAATTAAATCCACCATTAGATCACTCTAATCATCACTTTCATAATCACTCAAGATACATACTTAATAGAATTCCAAATTCGATCAAATTCCCTCATATTTCCTTACCCTGGAAAAATATTAGAGCTACACTTTAACCTTAACATCTTGGTTTATTCCTTTGGGAAAAGCGAAAATCAACAACTTCTTGCAGGTTCTGCATCGACTCTAGAGCAATCAACTTCTTGCAGGTATGTGTAGACTGCCCTTGTCCATGCCCCACCTCAACACCTTCATGTCACATGCTGAGACCTACCACCCTAACACCACGTAAAGGAATCTATATCGAAAGTCAACACAAGCCATTATGTTCTGCGCTAGTGTCTCATGCCTTCTCCTAAATTTTTGGGCAATATTAGCAGGGAATTCCATAGGGATCAATGTCTTATTAATAGCCTTGATGACATACCGTAATGATGTTATGTAAAGTTAGGGTGTAACCTAGGAAGAAGTTGGTGACACAGGCGATCATGTGTGAACGATCAACCTTGAAGTAGGGATATAAGTTAATATTTTAGAGTATAACATCCAAGACTGGGAAATATTCTGATGGCATGTTGATGAATCAATCTCTAAGAGAGACGATGCACATATATTGTTGAGATGCCATGGAATTGTATCACCTGAGTGTTGGAAATGCTTGCAGAGCACCCATTTCTTGTCTTTGTGACCCATTTATTACTTTAGAATCGATCTTTCAACTTAACAATCTAAGCCGACAATCTGTGTGTTGACCAATTCTAAAATAAGTCAACAACCAACCCATGATTATTTGAAGCAATAAAATGTGTGAGTCAGAAATTATTATAACTCAGCAAAATGTGTAGAGGTGTAAGTAGTTTAAGTGTAGAACTCTTGGAGAAAACAATATGGAGGAAATTATTAATAATTATAACTAATTAATTATTATTATTTTTGTATTTTCTTGTTATTTCTTATTTTTATGTGGGTTCTAATTATATTTAATTTTTATGGATTGCTTATTAGTTTTGTATTTTTTCAATTTTTTATTTTATAATTTATATGTTGTTTTCAATTTTGCAAATTTTTAATTTTTTTTAATTTTTAAAATAAGATATATAATAATAGGGATTTTTACCCGGTAAACCCTATTAACTTTTTAAACTACCTCTACGACCTTTTGCACAACATAATTACCCCATCGACCCTAAAAATTACCCCAAGAACTCCCACGAGCTTGAAATAGATTACCCGAAGGGTTTCAAGGGTAAGATTTGGCAAGTTTATGGGGTCGGGGGAGGAATTAGGTTGTTTCAAAGGTCCTGGAGGTAATTAGCAAACTTTATAGGGTCTGCCAGGTAAAAATCCCATAATAATATGTAATAATATGGATATTATACATTATGCACAAGTAATATGTATATAATCAATAATATAGCTTTATATATTTATAACAACGTCAAAATACAGTCTAATCACATAAAGTAAATAGATTTCATGTTTTTTATATTTTGCTCTATTTTTGGTAATTTGTATAGAAATTTTGTAATTTTATGGATTTTAAAAGTAATAAAGAAATCAAAACAGCGAGTATATTAAATATTTGATTTTCATCTTTTTTATATTTTGCTCTATTTTTTGGTAATTTGTATAGAATTTTTGTAATTTTATGGATTTTAAAAGTAATAAATAAATCAAAACAGTGAGTATATTAAATATTTCAGATAGTTTAGGTTTAATAAATATATGTAAGTACAAAATAAACCAAAATCATATTTAATATATTGTATATATAATAAAAAAATTCAGAGACAGAAAGAAACATTTTTGGATTTTTGATTATTTTGTTAATTTTTTATCATATTTTTATGGTTTTATTATTTTTATGGTTTATCTATTGTTTTCTTTAGTGACTTTGTAATATAAGTATTTTTTGGAATTCTGGGGAATGGTTTTTATATTTTGTATGGATTTTTATATCTAAACATGGAATAAAATATGTACTTTTTTTATAAATAGAAAAAATAATTTAAATGCCTAAATAAATTTATGTGAGATCAAAAAAAATATCAAGCACTTACCATAATTTTCCTAACATTTTTCGCACAGTAAAAATATTTAATATGGATAAAATACGAGAAATAAAAATGGTGCAATTTACAGGGACTAAAATGCATTTCAATTAAAGTACACATGCATTTAATAACACAACCTGGGACGTTAAGGGCATGCATGATTTTTTTACCGCGCCTCACGTGGCGCTTCACGTGTGGCGGAAGGACTAAACTATAAATACAAAAATTCATGAGGTACAACTTATAATCAAACCTAAAATTATTACACTTAATATTTAAATTATAGTACAAAGTATAAATCCAAAATGGGCATGAGTGTTTAATGCAAAATACCCAATAGGTCCATGTGCCTTACACTTGGTGTGTTGATGGACAGATGCGAGCGTTCCTGCCACTCATGGATGAACACCTAGTAGAGGCTTCCACTTCATCTAATTTTCAACGACCCATATTAGATATGGGACACGACTTCAATCTAAAAATCATGAGGTAAGGAGGAAGAACAGGGAGGAACCCTTCCGTGTTCCTCCCTCGATCGTGGATTCCTTGTCACTCGGGCATTCTCCGACTCTCCTAATTGTCCCAATAGTTTCATGGGACGTACTTGCAGCTGCAGAAGGCCTCAACTATGTTTAGGCCTTGTCATAAGAGGCCTAGATGGCTTCATCTTCTTAAGGACCTGGAGGTCATGTTCTTCCTCCGATCCCAATTCTAGGTTCTCCTTTAGGGACTATATCCTTCTCAAAACATTAGAGATGATCGAGAGCTATGATCTTGACCTAGGAGTGAAGATGATAGCACAAAGGGATGGTGGTCAGCATATCTCCGGAAAAGTGGAAGAAGAGGAGATCTGATGGCTCAATTCTTACAAGATTGAGATGGATTAGGTGAGGGGTTTTGATGATGAAACGTTCAAGAGTGAGATGAGATACTTAGATGGGTCAGAATGGTGGTGATTCACGGTGAAATATGTGGTCGGAGCTCTAGCTCTGGTGAACTACGATTCAAGGATTTGAGCTAAAACTAAATGAAATTAAGATAAACTAACACTAACCCTAAACTAAGGACCTAAAATACAACCTAATTAGCTAATTGAACTAGAAACTCGAATGGGAAAATACCTAGAGTAGAGAACCCTCGTCGAAGCTATAACTCGGTGAAGATGGACCTCAATTCAACAACCTTTCTCCTTACGGACACCCACAGGGACCTACTGCTATCACTAAGGGCTACACAAGGTAATGGCATAGTGGTTATAGGGGCCTAAAGAGGATCAAAACCCATAAAGGAGACAGGGTGTGGATTTTTTATAAGTGGAAATGGAAATATTGTGAGGGTGATGTCATGAAGAGGAAGGGGGTTGGTGAGAACCATTGTCTTAGCTAGAAAGAGGGATATGGGAGGATTAGAAAGGTAGGGTATTGAGGAAGAAGAAGGTGTGGAGGAGGCATGAGAAAAAGGGGAAGGAAGGGGCCCCAATGCTTCTAATAAAGTCAGAATCTAGCTTGGTACAATTGAACGAGGGGTCAACAAAAGCCGTGTCTTGATTGGTCCACGTAGGACCAAGTCAGGACAAAATAAAAATGAAATACATATAAATTCAATAAAATTTAGTAAATGATTTTATTATATAAAACTTTAAAAATGAAAAATGTTTATAAATTTATAAACTATTCTATTGTGATTTTTATTTATTTTTACAATATTGTTTGTGAGATGTAAATATTTACATGTATGTGTATAAGTATATCTACCTGTATTTCATATATTATATTTTTATTTTGTATTTGTATACATATATTATATTTACATATATTATATATTTATGTAATTTTAAAATACATATATACATATTTTTATGATATTTTTGTAATTTTATTTATATGTATAAATAAATACATTTATATTCATTATATGCATAATATACTTGTATATAATGTATTATTTCATTTAGTTGCTCTTTACATTTTTTTATTTTTGTGTATGTTTCAAATTATTTTAAAAAATATATACAATTATTTTAAAATATAATTAAAATAAGGAATAAATGATCAAAAGTACCCCAAAGAGCATACTTTTTTATCTTAGCTATATTTTCAATGAAACCACCTTCATTCGATATATAATTTAATTTGAAGTACAATGGAGGTATGTTTGGTTCAATTTGAGTTCATATGGAGTACAATTGATCTGTGAAGTTTTTTTCACCTTTTTCATCTGTATATACAAATTGTACTATGCATGATTTATTTTGGTAAATATTTTTGTAAATTTCTATATATTATTATGTATAGGTTTCATGTTGAAAATTTTATTATTTGAGGTGTGTATAATGGAGAATAAAATGGTTCAAAAAAGAGTTATATACATAATATAAAATAAGGGTTTCAGATACTTTTTATATAGTATTTGGTTCTTATCTATCGCTACTTTATTTCTAGTTGGCCTAGTCAATATCGACTTGGTATCGGGATTTATTGTCATTCAATATCTTTGATACTTCATTTATTTTTTATTTTCTTTATTCTTTCATTTTGGATTTAAATGCAGATAATTATACACTAAATACATATCAAAGTAAGATGTTAATTTGTACAAATTAGTCGTATTTATAGGTGTTTTACTAAGGTTTTAAATACAAAATGGAAGAATAAAGGTAGATGAATGGTTATTCATCACCCATGTAGTATAGTAGTATGCAGAGTGATTCTTCGACCTTAAGGTATTGTGAATATTTAGGGACTGCGCGTTCCTTCAAGCATGTGCATAGGTGTGTGATGGTGTCAAGATACATGAGAAACACCACATACGTCTCCAGGTGTGGTCGTTTAGCATCTCTTGGATCCATATATGACCGGTACAGGCCGATGTGTGCTATGGAACAAAGGTGATGTAGCCATCACACTCGTTTTCCCTATCCTCTTCCTCTTCAAGGATTGTTCGTAGATATAACATGTTGGGCATGGCCAAGTTGTATCTCATGATGACTATGGCAACCATGTCATCCATTTCTCCTGATAAAAGGTATTTGATTAATGGGCAATACACAAACTACGTGCATCGATTCCAATCAAATGATAGCATTTGAAAGAGAACACTTCAAAAACTTCTCGAAAAATGAGTAATCCATAAATCACAATCAATACAAAAGGAGAATATTTATTTATGTAGTGTTTGAGGTAGGGAAACAGTTTACAAAAATAATAAGGTCCAACAAATACCAACACCAGCATAATATAGGTAATTACACATGTAAATTAGTGGAAACCGAGCAAAAGGATAAGGTGAAATGTCATTATGGCTTATTGAGTTGGACACCCACCCAAGCAGCTTAGCCATGATAGACTTGGTACTGTTGAAGATGATCTGCGCATAGGGATCACGTAGGCTGTACAAGAGCTTGATCCATGCCTTGGGTGGTATTCCTAGAAGCAACTCCTCCAACTCGTATAGTATCTCCTCTAAACCTTCGTGTGGGATATTCTGGGTCTAGGCTCATATCTGCTCCCATTGCAGCTCCAACATCTGTGCAGTAAGACGAACATCATAAACTCTAACAACTTGGGAAGTTAGGGAGGCATCATCACTCCTTGATCTCTTAATGGCTGATGATTGTACTCCCGATTCTCTATGTTTCCTCCTACTAGAAAACTTATTCGTATGACCCCTGATAAATCGAAATCTGTCCCGCGGTTAATTGAGAAAAGTTGTCGGTGTAGAAGAACCGTGGAGATAGGATTTCGATCTATAAAAAATCTGGATAAAGGGAGAGAGAGAGATAAAAAAGAATGAAGGAAATGAAGTCAGCTCTCTTCTATTTTATCCTTAAACTATTTATTTATCCAGGTAAGTTTCCCTCGTTCGAACCCGAGGAGGCAGAATACCAATATTATAGTTTTCGAGAGGAAAGAGAAAATTTCGTGATCGATATTTCTTCTTAAAAAAGGAAACAAAACATTCAAAATTGATACAAATTTAGAAAAATCTAATCAAGCAATATATGCGACAAAAACCCATGAAAACTATCAAGAAATATCGCCAGGGTATTTGTGTAATTACCCAAGAAAAATCGAGGAAACATATTGTCAAAAAAATGTCCAAAATCGCCCTACATTACAATGGTAGAAGTGCAAGAAAAAATATGTTTGTTACAATAACGTCCCTACTCAAGGACTAAACTGTAAGAAAAATAAATTATTTTGCATTTAGGTCCCTTTATGGGGATCTAAATGCAAACCTAGAAAACTTCTGGAGATCTTTGGAATTCTGGATAGCTGTCTGGGCTTATGATGCAATTTATCTACCCCTTCGAGCTAACAACCAAGATTAGATTGTGAAACGCGATCGTAGTCGTCCGTGGAGGACTCATGTCACCAGTCTGTAGCTCATGGAGGTCTTGGTTGTTCATCCCTCTTTTATGCAGGTGGCGAAGACGCTTCTTCTCCAGTTTATCTTTGGCGACATGTTGCTCCATCCGACCTCCTGCAGGGCTTGAGGGGTGACTCCTTCACCCCTCGAGCTCGCTTGCGGGTGAGCTGGCTCCGAGATGGATGAAGTGGTGGAGAGACGTCGATGAAGGTGGCGTCTGGTCTGAGAAGGGTTGGTTGAAGTCATGCAATCGTTTCTTGATTCTTTGTTGAAGGATAAGCTCCAATTATTGAATTTGTTACTCTAGATGATGAAATGAACCCGCAAACTAAAGGTTGTTGCTCGATTCGTGGTTGAATCGGCCAAGAAGATGAAAGTTGCAGATTATAAAATGTATTTCTAGGAAATATATAAGAATGAAACTGGGAGAGGGATGGAGGGAAATTTGAGTAAAATCGAGTGAATTTGAGGGATGCGTCTAAGAGGGTTATTACAAGAGTCTAACTACATGCTTAAGCAATCTAATTAAGGCATGTGAATCGAAATTTAAAAAGGAGAAAGATGGAGGATTTTACATGTGGTTGCAGAGTTTATGACTCCATTGTCGTAGCTCGACAGGGCGGCAAATCGGAGCTCTACGTGCACTACGGCGACGATGCAAGACCGAGGATGGCCGTGGCAATTCTCCTCCGACATCTCCTCTTCCACGCGGGGTGCTCAAGCAAGCCCTATCATGGCCAGAGTGAGGCAAAATTGGGTAGAGAAAGTGGATGACCGGCCAGTTTGGTTCTGGTGAAGGATGAGTTCAAGAGAGTTAGTTATGAAATGGCGAGGTTTGAGGATTTTTATAGGTGAATCTATGGAAGATTAGTTGAAGATCGATGGTCGGCGTAATTTAGGGTAGTTAGGAGGTGAAGATGGAGGGATTAGATTAGATGAAGGAGTTAGGAAATGGCGGGGTAGAAATCATTAAATATCGATCGGTAGAACAGAAAAACGGTTCTTGCTCTTGGAGAAGAAACCACCAGGTGCTGATACGTGTCAACACCTGATTGTCCAGGTGGATTAAATACCTTAATAAATAGATATTAAATACTAAATGACATTATTTTAATAGGTATGAAAATGAAAAATGTAAATAATTAATTTATCTAAATTATGGAATAATTAGATTTTGTAATTAATAAATAAATATGAAATATAAATATTATATTAATAAATAAATATAAATAATACTTGAAAAATAGGTTTTAGGTTTTTAATTTAAAAAAATAATAAATTATATACCATTTTTATATTTTATTAATTATTAGGATAATAAATAGAGTATGTATGAATTTTTGTGGAGTTTAATAAATTAACTTAAATATATTAATAAATACGGGTATAAGTCATACAGTTCAAATTTACATATAAATTAGGGTTTTGATTTATTTAAAACAATAAATAAGCTCTAAATTTTTGAAATAATTTAGGGTTAAAATACAAGATCAAGAAAATAATATAAAGTATAAAATCATTAAAACAATAAATAATGTATTCTAAATAAAATAAATAGCCCAGAAACCCAGTTGTCATTAGCTCTCAAAACTAACTTTTTACAAACGAACCCCGATTTTAGTGAAATCAACTCCATTAATTATAGATTTTTGTTTCGACATTTTATTCATGGTAATCCATGATTATAATCATTGTCAAGATAACATTTATCATAACATGAGAAATATATAAGTTCTTCACATGGTGATGTAAGTTGTTTCTTTGTACATCAAAATTTCCATATATTTAATTTCATGGCTTAGTTTTTCTATATTGAAGATCCTCACGCTTAGTGAAGAATTTTTATATTGCAATATTATCTTTTATTGTTCCCATTATTTTAAATAATAATGTTTATTTGTATATACTTTATATATAATCTTAATCATGTCTTAGCTTTAGCATGCAATGGTAATTATAACATGTTCAACTTTTTTGTCAATGATATTTTTAACTCTTTGATAGCCTCATATAATTATATTGTATTTATGTATTCCTTTTCATAGAAAAATTTATATTTGCATTGTAATAGACATAATAATTGTAAAAGTTAGCTACTTTTTCCATTGTATATATTGGTTTGATATTTTCCTTGATTATATCATTTTTTTCAATTTATCTTAGTAATATATATAATTATAATTATACAATAAAATATTTATATTATATTACTCTTCATATAATATTAGTTATGTAAGCTCTAAAACATCAATTTACGTTTCAAATTTGAAATAAAATGAATTCGAAATAAAATGATTCGAAAAGAATAATCGAATTTCAAAATGATATGAATTTGAATTTAAGTTAATAAATTAGTTTAAAATTCAATTCCAGTTCGGATTCAAAACATTTTAATGAATTGAATTAGAATCCTTGTGTATTCAAAAGTATTTGATTCGATTAGCACCCCTAGGCATAGGGGAGGGTGCATACAGAGATGGCCTAGGACAACTGGTATCGAGTGTTGCTCAATCAGTGGAGCGAGAGAGATGGTGGTGGAGAGGCGGAAGGGGGAATCTACTATGTTGGTTCATGGTTTTGAGTCTGCAAAGAATATGGGAACGAAAGGAAGTAGCTCGATGAAGACGACTGTTGGACATAAGGTTGCGACTTGAAGACAAGGTGTTGAAGACAAGTCCTGGATTTGTGCTACTGTTCTGCTTTGGATAGAAGGTGGCCACACACGATTCTAATGGATGGAGGGGTTAGAAGATTGTGGAAGATGTTGATGGCGACTCGAATTGGAGAGGAAAGACGCCAGCTGGTGCTACACAAAGCTGAAAGGCACCAATCGCAGCACCTAGGCACACGGTGTCCAATTTGATGAACCTTGAAGGTTGTTCCAAATCATACAAGGTGGATATAATCCTCCGTTGTTGCTACTACTTGCATTAGTGCACACTATGGCAACTGAGCATTAATCCGCAAAGGAGGAGGAAGGCAAATATCATGGATGACAAAGTATTGCTCCCTCTCGGTTACGTTGACCGACTGTGAAATACACATGCAATAGGTAATGGGACTCGAGCAAGTAGGCTCGATCCTAAAGTTTTGCACAACTAAGGGAAGGTAGATGATGATGAAGATATATACGTGGGGACAAAGGTGAAGGGTTAGATGCTCAGGCTGATGCAAGTTATGAGGTGGTTTAAAATGGTGATTGGGGATTTGGTTTATTGGATAAGAACGAAGGAGTGAGTAGATTATGGCGATGATTTGGGTTGTGGATTTGTGTAAGATTTATAGCAGAGAATGCAAAGAAAAGAGAAAAAGAAAGGAAGAGGAACTGTACTTGAGATTGGATGAAAGGAATGGGGTGCCTATAGATGTTGGATCTCGGTGCTCCTACTATCTTTTCTTAAAGTCGTCGATGTGTGGCGAGCTTTGTTGCTGCGGAATGCAACAGCTACAGGGGTGGAGGCCCTCAGATATCTCCTCGAGAATGGTTGAACGTCGTTGTCGTTCAACAAGATCTTGATCTTACTGTCATCGAGATTTGAACGGGAGCTAAGGCTACCTTCTTTCTCTAATTGCAGATGCCTCAAGATATGGTGCAGCGATGGGTTTTGTTGGGGAGATGTTATGGCTCCCATTGAAGGTGGAGGCTTGTGGATGATGTGGAGGAGAGGGGAATGCCATAGATAAGCGGGTAAGAGGATGAGATGGGATAGAAAGTGGAGGTGTTGATGGTTTGGGGCAATAGAATCGGGAGAGGTAGGGAGGAAGAAGACAGAGTCTTCTCCGTTGGATGGCATACAGATCAAAGGATTGAGGGAGAGCCATGTGGAGACATAGAAATGAAAATAAAGAAAGAGAAAAGAAAATAAATAGAATAATAAGAAAAATGAAATGATCTTGGCCATTGTATGAAGGGGTACTTCATCAAATGCCCCAAAAAATAGGTGGCTAGGGGGCTTAAGTGGGGGGCATGTGGCGGCACCTGGAGAGGCCACGTGTCAGCCCAACAAAAATAAAAAATAATGTGAAATAAATTAAATAGTTAACGACATCTAATAATAAAGTCGTCTTCATAAAAGTTGTTTGTTTCAACAAGATCTATAATTCTTGTGAAGGAACCAAAACCAATATAAGTCATCTATATAATGAATATTTTTTGGAGTTTTCTATGTATATAAAATACATTTTTTTAGTTTTTGCATTTTTTGTTATTTTTAAATAAGATAAAATCAAAAATAAAATCAAATAAAATAAGAAATAAATATTTACACCATAGTCTACTTTTTTTAGTATTTTTAATTATTAAAAAATAAAGAAATAAAATAAAAGGGACCTATATTCATGCTATATAGAGACTTAAAGTGATTTATTTTATTTGTTTTTTAATTTAATTTTAATATGAAATTTTGCACACTTTATTAAAACATAAATCAAAGAAAATAAATCAAAAAGAATTATATTAAAAAGAGTTATTTTTACACAAAATAATATGTTCAAAATTAGTCAATATGTATAATATACAATGAGGTCCCAAAAACAAAGTTTCACATATGAACTCTGATTCTTTTGAATTATTCTCGATTTATAGATCATTGAATGTACATTAATTAAAAAGTAAGCAGAGGTTCATAAGAGACTGTATGAGGGAGACATGCACATTTACGTGCTTTTATCTCCTAACAAGGGTTTGAGTTTATTGAGCATAAATACAAGTTATTATTTTCTAATTTTTTTTCCTTCTTACTGTTAGTAATACTTACACAAAAAAAATCTTTTATTTGATTTGGGGTTAGTAAAATATAAAAATAGAGGAATTTAGGGGAATATATAAGTGATGATATTCACAATATTTTTGGCTTCTTACTAATGCAATTGTAAATGCTTAAAATATGAGTATTATTTACACAGGCATGAATGATAAAAATGCAATATATATGATTAAATGCAATTAATTACTTCGGAACATAATTTTATTTTCATTTTTTTATAGAGATGAATCACTGATTCATTAAACATATAGAAGGTTTGGTTGTTTGATGCAAAGTTACCGATCTTCGCTAGTAAATTGAAGAGAAAGTGGAAAGGGTCATATATGTGAAAATAATGCATGACAACAGAAGCATCTTGATATCAAAATTTTCATGTAATGCACAATCATTCATCGTCAATGGACAATTGATGGATCTGTATATAGAGCATGATAAATTCCTGCATGTGGTTGATTCCATTAGCATGCCATTTGAAGAAGATACTACACCATATACAGATTCATACTCAGAGCAATCCAAAAATTTTTTTTGTGAGTAATTCTTTCTTTATTTCATTCCTTCATTCTTCTGTTTATTCATTAATCATATTCATCTGTGTTATACTTAGGATATACTTCATCGTAAGTATAGAAGCGGTGAGTGAGTCAAGTTATTCATTCATTCTTCTCTCTCTTGTCTCCCAACTAATTGGTATTCTATCTATACTTAGGGATATTTCACCCTAAGTATAGGGGGAGAAAAGTCAAGTCACTGTTTCATACATTTAACCCTCGATCCTCCCTGCTTGTATGCAATCTTCTATATTTGGGATCGTTGATCCTAAGTTTGGGGGGGCGATGACTTCTATTTGTTTATTGAGTCATGTTAGTGTAGACTTTTCTATTCTTAGCACAAGTTATGCCTTCCTTTTCTCTCATTGATCACTTTGAGGAGATAGTTCATTCTATGTATAGGGGGTCATATCTACTGTGTATATACTTAAGCCCTAACTTGCACTTGCGTATTTTCAATTATATAGCTATATTGTTTTTGGAAAGGGTGATAATAATAAAGGAAAAAAGAGATTAAAAATCCCTTGTAAATAGGTGTGAAAGATTTTGAAATTAAACTGACAAAGTTGATTTGAAAATGTTTTACAACTGATATTGAAAATGGTTGCAATATATTTTGAAAAATCTTTTGAATTTTTTTCGAAAAAATCTTTGTGAAATATCTTTGAAATCTTTAAAAATACTACTTTATAAATGTTTGTGAGTATTTGTGAATTTACTGACCCTTTCTAAAAATCCATAAAAAAATGAAAATTTACCAAAACCATAAAAATTTGCAAAAACGTTTTTCCAAAATTCCATAAAAAGTTCAAAATTAGAGAATATTTTTGAAAATTTGATTCTTGCATTCCATGAGCATTTTTCTGAATGATTTTGATGGTTGAAGAAGTCTAAATAAAATCTGAAGATTGTAGCTTGATCTGAATGTTAATCCACTTAATTTCACACAAAACTTATAAGAACTGGAAGTAAGATTTTCCAGGTCATGAGACTTATTTCATCGAGTCCACAAGACGGTGTTCACATGTCATCTTTATTAGCCAAAGTATAGTATTTTGAAGCGCATACATGACTCTTAGTGATGATGACCTAACTTGAACACCACACTTTACACTTAGCTCAACTCTGAGGAAATGTTTAGGGCAAGATTCTTTAGCTTGAGGAAACACATGTGTGGAAACATATGTAATCACAATAAGTGGCTAGTTCCCCCAACCCAGTCTAGTGGCATGAACGTCCAAAGAGAGATTGTTGTGGGTTACAATAAAGCATCAAAAGAGGGATAGTTTATTGGCTCAAGAGGAAAAATATCTTCTGTAAATGTTGTTGTATATAGTAAAAAATTGTAAAATCAAAAACTGTAAAAAGAATAGATGGAAAAAAGTCAAAGAAAATTTCAAATCCCGTTGGAGTATGTATTAAATAAGCAAGACAATATACTTCAAAGTCAAAATTCACGGTTGCTAGCAGCTGGAGACTTGGCTACACTGGTCAAGCTCCATAGGATATGTGACTACACTGGTCGTTATCTATTCTTCTCTCTACCCCCTCTTCTTGGGTCAGTTGCACAAAGAGTAGCTAGACTAGGGAATTATGGTTATCTTCTTAAGGGGATATTGTTCCTTGTTATTTCTAAGGAGGAGAGCTACATACACTTACATTGTACAAGTAAGACTCATAGTCATAAGGGTTTTCCTATGAAGATACCTATTCCGACCTGGCTATTGAGGAGCTTGAACATGGATTTGTGGATCTTGAGGGATGTTAAGTTTTAGATCCTATTCCCAACAAGGTTTCGAACACATTACCAATGCGAAGATCTTAATTGAGTTCCAAACTTTGATTTTGTGTAAGTTATTTTAAACGTAGGAATCATTCTAACATTCTTTATTTTCCTTTTCCTTAATTTTCTCTTTTGCATCACTTATTCTCCAACTAAGTGTTTGCTAGGGACTAGTAAAGGTAAGTATAGGGGTAATAAATACCCATTCATGCACCTTTATTCCTTTATTTTATCTTTAAATCTCTAGATAAATACATGTAAATAGTTCTAACTTGTACAAATTAGCATACTAACTGTTGTCTGTAAATAGTACATTAACACATATATTTAAATACAAAATAAATGAGTAAAGCCCAATATCTCCTCCATATGAACTCAAAATTTATCAAACTCACTTTCATTATATTTCAAATTAAATAATATATCTAGTGAAGTTGTTTCATTGAAAATGGAATTAATGTACAACATCCGTCTCTCTGGGGTACTATTGTATTATGTAGTTGTATATGAAATATATTTATGTTTTATTCCTTATATTTTTGTTCTTTTTATAATCGTAGATAATTGTATATATTTTATATAATATATCAAAAATATAAAAATAAATTAAAACCTCTAAAATAAATTTAAAATAAATAATGTATTAAAATACATTGGTATATTGTACCTATAAAGTATACATATATAAAATTATTTATGTATATAAATAAAATAATAAAATAAAACAAAAATATGTAAAAATGTATTAAATTATATTTTCAAGTAATAAAATATGTAAATAGTATAATAAATAATAAAATATGAAATAAAATAATACATAAAACATAGGCATATATACCTATAATTATACTTGTAAAAATTAACATATAATAAATAAGTCTTAATAAAAATCATATAAAAATAGTACAATCAATAAAAAACAACTTTCATATTTTGAGTATTATTTAATAAAATCAACTACTATGTTAATTTCTAATTTATTTCTATTTTTGTTTAGTTTTGTTATATAACGGTCGACGAGGACCAATGAGGAGGAGGCGACTATTGACCCTAGTCAACTGCCCCTCCCCCTCTATGGACCAATCCGAGCTATGTTTCTACTTCATTTTCTCCAAATTTTCTAGCTAGCCATATATCTCTTCTTCCCACGATTTTTTCAGCAAAGTTCTTTGCCAGATGATCAACTTTCATGCGGATCAAAGATCAACCGTTGTCAATAATCGATTCGCATAGAAACTGTAGGAGAAGTCCCCTTCATAGGCATATTATATATAAAATCTCTTCCCATTTATGAAACTTTAATCCCGCTCAAGACGATGTAACCCCTCAAACCCATACCTGGAAGCTTCTCCCTTGTGATAGGAGGTGAGATCCCTCTATCTGAGGTGAGGAGAATGAATTTGGAGGAGATTTAACCATCGTTGGAGCATCTTCGATGGTTCCTCTGCTCCCAGGCAATCAGAGGTCATGTGAGATGCTAATTTGTGTTCTTTCAATTCCTAGGTCAGTCAACAAAGTAGTTTAATGTAGAGCTTCCTTTCATTTCATCTCATTTAATGTAGAATAAAAAAAAAGATCTCACTAGAGTTCTAGGCTCCAACCACTGTCTCACATGTTTCTAACGCTATCTCAACTCAATTTCACCCCCACATTTTTCCTCATCATGTTCTTTGCACCCTCGACCCATTATTCAGCCATGATCTTGCAAAGATCAGGGAGATTGGTGCTCCACTTCCTCGCTCGTCAAAGCACCTTCGCCCGCACCATATCCCCCCTTTTTGGCTTACATCTAGGTCGAGGAGTTTGCCTTTCGTGCAACAAATATTTTGCACAGGTCTAGGCACTTTAAGGATCCATCTGGAGCAACTTCAATCCCCCTCCTCTTCAGCCCATGTCATTTGAGCTCCACGCCTTGATCAGTGAGGTCTGGTCGATATTGAGGAACCCTACAGTAGTGGAAGCATTCTAACTCCATGTTCTGACCTCCAGAAGCTCCTAAGAATGCCATACTCGAGATGGAGCTCAAATTGAAGCTCACTAGGGAGTTGTTCTTCGGTTGTTCTTTTAGAGTATCTCATGATTGTTGGATCAAGTACAAATCCTAGGCATAGCAGGAGTCGCACGATGAAATCGATAGCCGTCATCAAATCAAGCACATGTATTTAATCGAGGATTTCCATCCTTAAAGCATCATCTACCGTTGTCCGCGCACAACGTGGATAAGTAAAGAGATCTTAGCCATCTACCAACACACTTGTAGGTGCATTTTGCACTTCACCCCCACCTTTAGTGTTTAATATATAGTATCCAAACTTTCATTTCTCGTTGTAATATTTTTATAATACTTGCACTTTAGACCTGAATCTTTACATGTATTGCACTCTAGCCAATGCCAGGTCTGCTCACGTTCTTGTGCGTGTGAATTGGCAAGCATTTTGCGTGGACCCCATCCGTGTTGTGTGTAATTATTTGGTCCTAGAACTTCCAAAATCAATACAAAATATTGTGGATAAATTACATGCTTGGACGTGTTATTTATTTTATTTTCATTATACCCTTACTAGGCAGATATGGCATTTTGATTTGTGAATATTGCATGTATGCCCATGTACTTTACAAATGTGTTATTAAATGCTCTATAACTACTTAGAAACTGTAAATATATTCTTGTGTTGTTGATTACTTTTTGTGCTTATATTTTAATTAATAAAAATTTCATTTTGAATAAAAAATCATGGAAAATTAAGTGTTTGGAACCCTCTTTTATCATAGATATTTTTATAAGACAAATAGAATTATTTTTCTATTTATAAAAATCCAAAAACATTACATTTCTATTATTTAGTAGTTAAAATCCATAAAAATTATAAAATGTTATGAAAATTTCTAAAAAATTCTCCTAGTCTTATTTTGTTATATTTCATCTTTAGTCCAAGTATTTTTGAAAAATATCAAGTAAAACTTCTAAAAACTAAAAAAACCCTAAAAACCTTGGAAAAAATTATAAAAATAATAGAAAAATAAAAAAATATAGTTTTCTGTTATAGAAATATCTTTGATATATAAAAATATATTTGATTTTAAAAATTAGTTTAGGGATCTTTTGACACTTATATGTTTTTAAACCCTAAACAAGTTCACTGATTTTGCATATATCCTATTTTGGCTTATTTAAATATTTAAAAATATTATAGATTATAAGACTACCTTAGAAACCAATAAAAACAGAGAAAAATTTATGAAACCCAAAAATATTTTATTTAGTTATTTTGGTTTTCTTTATTGTATTTTAAAATCCAAAAATATCTTTTATATATGCATTATGTATATAGTGTATTTATTATCTATCTTATATATCTTTTATTTTTAAAATTAAAATTAAAAATTTGTAAAAAAACATAAAAATATATAAAAATATAAAATTTAATATATATAAATAAATTAAGACCCACAAAAATATTTCAAAAACTAAAAAGATAAAAAATTCCTAACTTGCATATTCATCATTTCTCTACTCCGTGTGCTCTCAGCGGTTCGACACTCTACGTAGTTGCTTCTGTACACATTTTTGTAGAGTTATAGTAAATTTTTACATTTATTTTAATCTTATTTATCACTATCTATGGGTTAATTGTTGACGCTTCGCTTGGGTTAGATGTCGTGTGTCGTGAGAGCGGTCGATATTGCGATTGTCGGATATTGTGATTGTCGGATCTGACTTCTCAGACACCACAGGCCCTCCAAGACCGGACCATGGTACCTAGTTTGAGCGAGTTGTCATGTCATCTCTCAAGCTATGGGAGAGCTTCAAAGGTAGCTGGAGACAATCCACATCCGATGGGCTCCTCAAAATGATCCAGGCCTCACTAATCGAGGCCTGGAGGTCGAAAGGGTCTCTCCATATGGAGCTTACTCACATGGGCAAAAATCTCACTAGATGGTGTCACATGGACCCAGAGCCTGCACCAAACGAAAGAGGGACCAATGGGCAACTCCTAAACCCAATTGATGCACTAAAATATGGGGTTATGATACGTGCGGAGGTGCTCCGATGGATGGTGGAGAAATGGCACATGATTCCCAGATCTGTGCAAGATCTAAGTTGATAGATGGCTCAGGATAATATAAGGCATGAACGAACATATGTGAAGGTTATCAGGGTCGCGGTTCACGATCAGAAACATAGGGAACAGTGGCTGGAGCCTAGAGCTCTGGCATGATCTTTTTTTAAAAAAAAATTTGAGATAAATAAAATGAAATCAAATGAAATCAAGAATTACCCTACAATACTAATTAACCTAGGAATTGAAAGAATAGAAGATATAAGTTTCACCTGACCTGGAGAGTCAAGGAGCATAACCGCTCAAAGGAGCACCGACTATGCATAAATCATGATCTTGCCCCTTCTCCTTGCCTCGATTCAAAGAGGAGACTTTTCCTATAACTAGGGCCCAACTCATGGAAGAAATCTATGTCTTACGATAGGCAAAATAAAATTAAAAATCAAAATATGAGGAAGGAGAATATATATAAGCTGCCACAAAAGGGATCTTTGCCTAGGATTTTCACATGAATTGATGGCTGACATAGGTTGATCTTTGATTCATGTGAAAGTTGATCATTTGGCACATAAATTTGGTGAATAAATTGGGGGAAGAAGAGATCTTGGGATAGCGAGAAAAGTTAGTAAAAATGGGGAAACAACACAACTCATACTGGTCCATAGAGGGGGCGGGAGTCAACGGTCGCCGCCTCTTCATTGGTCCACGCCATCGATAAGAGGAAAAAAACAAAAATAGAAATAAATGGAAAATAAAGTAGAAAACGATTTTAGTAAATAAATATCAAAACATGAAAGTTGTTTCTCATTTTATGTATTATTTTAAGTGATTTTGATTTATTTTCTTTGATTTATTTACTATATGTTAATTTTTGTAGGTATACTCATATGTAAATATAAGCATGTTTTTTGTATTTTATTTTTTAATATTGATTTATCATGTTTACATATTTTATATATTTATATTATAATTAAACATATTGTTACATATTTTTACTTTATTTTTATTAATCTAGTTATATCCATAAATAAATATATGTATATACTTTATAGGTATGGTATACCTATGTATTTTAATAACTATTTATTTAAATGTATTTGTAATGTTTTTATTTTTTATTTATATTTTAATATATTTCAAATAATATATACAGTTATATAATATAAGAAAAGTAAAAAAAAGAATAAAATAAATGGATAAATATATATATATATATACATGGTACCATGGGAACCCAGAAAATCAGCGTTTGCATCTTAACTCCATTTTTAATGAAACTACCTTAATTAGACAGATATATTGACTTCAATTACAATGGAGGTGAGTTTGGAATATTTTGAGTTCATGTGGAGAAGATATTGGTGTGTGAAGTTCGATTTACAGTTTTTTCATATTTGTGTCCAATTTGCACTATGCATTAATTTTATTTGCAATTAAATTTATATGTACAAGTTTCATGTAGAATAAATGTTTAGTTGAGATGTGTATGAGTGTGTATATAATAGTGCAAAATGCAATATAGATAGTATGTTGAGCACTAAGGGTTTCTCAGATTATGTGTCTTTTTATCTGTATTATTTTACTCTTATCTCTCCCTATTTTAATCCATGTTGACATAGTCAATATTGACTTGATCTCGGGGTTTAGCGTCAGTCAGTATTTATGATACTTCCTTTAATTTTCTTTTCTTTTGTTTGTTCTTTTATTTTGGATTTAAATACATGTGTTAATGTATTATCTACAATCAATAGTTAGTATATTAATTTGTATTAGTTTGATGTATTTACATGTATTTACCTAGGAATTTAAAGACAAAATAAAGGAATAAAGGTGAATGAATGGGAATTCATCACTCTCCTCCTCCCATATATCATTCCCCTCTCTTCTGATTCCCTCTTCAACTTGCCCCGCTCATGTTGTGTGTGGTCTGATTTTGCTTCACACTTTGCAGGTCATCCTTACTTCATGTGACAAGAGAAACATGTCAGAGAGCTCTTTACTCACAGTCAATGGTGGTGGACTGCCTTGCGATTTAGACCTTCCCACAACCTTTGGATATAGGGGTGTGGTGTCCTTGGGCATGTGTTGTCCTCTCGACCATGACCTAAGACATGGAATTTAGGGTTCCAGCGACTCTCGTGAATCCCTATAAAATGGCATGGAAGAAGGGCTTCAATCCCCCATCACAACCTGTTGCTAAGATATTTTTACTTTTCTTATCCATTCACATATCTTCGACCTTGTGAGCTTGCTATATTGTGAGGTATCTAATCTATCATGCTCTTGCACGATGATTTTCATCTCTAGTGTGTCATTTTTCATAATCTGATTGGAATTAGATATCGTTATTTTGTGGGGCTTTACAAATTTTGATTTGTGCTTCTTTTGCACAAACCTTCCTTGCTTGATGATGATCAATTTAATATTGATGGTGGTGCACTTAGTCCAGGTGTTAAATAAAGAAAATTCGCATCATGTGGCTAACTACAATATGTTCTTGGTGTTGCATGACTTGAGTTACTTGAATTTATCCACATAAATTGTTTTTTGCAGTAAAATTTGAATGATATGAGGACAATATAGGATTATATGTGGATAATATGCTAAACTCGTGTGCGGATGTGTGGAAATGTAATTTGGTTGGGTGGTTCTGGGTTAAATTTGATGTTGCTCTGGCTTCTGTTTGAATTTTAAAAATGTGTCAGATGCTTCTTTAGCTTCTTTTACTATATCTTATAAGTGTATTTGATTATGATGATCTTACACTTATATGATGTTTTTCGGATCTTAGCTCAACATGAAGGTTTCCATTTTGTGGCTTGGTGTATCTATCGAGTTCAACTCTTGATTTTTGAGCTGAACGTGTTTAGTTGTTATGGTTTTTGCCCTTGTTTTCAGTTATTATGGGTACCTAAAACCTACTACCAATGGGTTTCGACTCATCTGACTCTTGTGGGTTGCTTATACCTCTTGTTTTCAGTTATTATGTGTACCTAAAATCTGCTGCTAAAGAGTTTTCGTTGATTTCATGATTCTAGGAAACCTTAGTAAGCTTCTATGATTGTCATTCCTCCATGAAAATGCACACTTTCTACTCTTAAGTGGACTTTGATTTGTTTGGAAGGTTAGAAATGTATATGTACTGATTTTCTTGGTTGATGTGGTTTTTGCCCTTGTCTCTTGATGTTGTGGGCACCAAATACCCCTACTGGTGATGATCTTCGACTCAATTGACTCTTATGGCTTGTTCACAACCCCTGGGTATATTCAAAATTTTTATCTTAAAGGCATTGTCATTTTCATTATTCTGAGCATGCTTATTGGGGATGCTATGGCTATGAATCCTCCAGGAAAATTAACATTTACTATTCTTGAGAGGACTTAGATTTGTTTGGAATGCTGGAAATGTGGTATGTACTTATTCACTTCATTGTTATGATTTTTGCCCTTGTCTAGTTGTTGTGGGAACCAAACACCCCTGTCATTGATGAGCTTCGATTTGTTTGACTCTTATGGGTTGCACACACATCTAGGGTGTATTCGAAATTTTAATCTTAAATTCATCGTTGATTTCATGATTTTGAGCATGCTTATTATGATGTTATGATTGTGAATCCTTAATGGAAATGCACCCCTATTGTTCTTATCAGGATTTTGATATGTTTCGAATCCTGGTTTTGTGATACATACCGACCTCAGTACTTCATTTTGGAGCTAAATGTGCTTGGTGGTGGTTGTTTTTGCCCTTTTTTTACAAATCTTGTGGGTACCTAACATCTGCTGCTGATGAGTTTTGATTCATCTGACTCTTCTGGGCTTCTTACACCTCTTGTGTGTATTCTATGTTTTGATCTTTAATTGAATCATCGATTTCAGGATTCTAAGCAACCTTATTATGCAGCTATGATTATCATTCCTCCATAAAAATGCACATTTGTCGTTATCTAGAGGACTTTGATTTGTTTGAAAGGTTGGAAATGTGTTATATACAGATTTGCTTGGTTGTTGTGGTTTTTGCCCTTGTCTCCAATTATCATGGGCACCAAACACCCTTGTAGGTGATTAGCTTCGATTTACTTCAGTCTTGTGGGATGCTCACACCTCTTGGGTGTATTTGAAGTTTTTATCTTAAATGCATCAATGATTTCTTTATTCTGAGCAAGCTTATTAGACTGCTATCGTTCTGAATGCTCCATGAAAATGCACCTTCGTTGATCTTGAGAGGATCTTTGTTTGTTTGGAAGCCTGATTTTGTGGTATCTATCAAGTTCAATACTTTATTTTGGAGCTGAATATGCTTGGTTGTTGTGATTTTTGCCCTTGTTCCCAATTCTTGTGGGCTCCTAACACATGTTGGTGATGAGTTTCGATTTGTCTCTTGTGGGCTGCTTACACTTCTTGGGTGCATTTGATGTTTTGACCTTTAATTGCATCATCGATTTCATGATCATGAGCAACTTTATCGGGTTGCTATGATCGCCATTACTCCATAAAAATGTACATTTGTTGTTCTTGTGCAAACTTTGATTTGTTTGGAAGGCTGTAAATGTGATATATACTGATTTGCTTTGGTTGTTGTGGTTTTTTTCCTTTGTCTTCAGTTGTTGTTAGCACCAAACACCCCCGCTGATGATGTGCATCGATTTGTTTGACTCTTGTGAACTACTCACACCTCTTAGGTGTATTCAAAACTTTTATCTTAATCGTTTCATTTATTTCATGATTCTGAGTATGCTTATTGGGATGCTATGATTGGGAATCCTCCATGAAATGCACCTTTATTATTCTTGAGAGGAATTAATTTGTTTAGAAGCTTGTTTTTGTGGTATCTACCAAGTTTAGCACTTGATTTTGGAGTTGAATGTGCTTGGTTGTTTTGGTTTTTAACCTTGTTTCCAGTTCTTGTGGGCACCTAAACATATTGCTGATGAGTTTCAATTCGTTTGACTCTTGTGGGCTGATTACACCTCATGGACGTATTCGATGTTTTGACCATTAATTGGATCGTTTCTTTCATGATTATAAACAACCTTATTGGGTTGTTATGATTGTCATTCCTCCATGAAAATGCACATTTGTTGTTATTGAGAGGATTTTGATCTATTTGGAAGGCTGGAAATGTGATACGTACTAATTTTACTACATGATTTTGGAGCTGGATGTGTTTGGTTGTGGTTCTTTGCCCTTATCTCTAGTTGTTGTGAGCTTTATTGTGGAATTTTAATGTTAATATTTCTCATGTACCCATTTTCATTTACTTGTATGTTTGAAGTGCTTCTTTTTTGTATGGTTTAAATCATATCGCTAATGACACCTGTTGTTTGTTAATGCTTCAAGCATGGCTTGTTTGATGTCTGATGGTGATTACATTAGTGATTCATGCATGCCTTGTTTGGTCTAAGATGAGTGTGGTAATAATTGTTTCAGAGCATTTGTTATATATGTATGCTTCAACCCATTCAGTTGATATCACTTCGGATGGTACCTATTATTGAAGTTGCTGCATTACCATATTCTTAACCTGTTGGTGAATTGCAATTATTTTGGGAATTTTTGGATCTTTAAAATTACAAGTCCTTTATTTGTGTCTGTTTTGAATCATTTTTTTAGTGTTTGTAGGAATCCATTGGATCATAGGCATTGGGTATGATTTTGGATGTACAAAATATTAGGGGTGTTGTGAACTTGGAATCGTATACATTACAACATTGTAACTAGACAATAAATTTGCCACACGCTGACCCAATCCATACAAAATGAGCTTGGTAGGTGCGAGCTCCTCCTGTGCACATCATGGATGGTGATTCCATGAGTCTTCGAGCGAAGTGGACCCCCGCCATGGACGTGTGTCTACTGCATCTATTCAAGCACCACTCGACATAGCAGATAGGGATGGAGGATCCATCATACCCCTTCCTGGCATAGCATCATAGCCTACTTCAAAATGTAGATTGGGAAGAATTAGGACAAGCCAAAGCTTCACAACTGATGGAAGAAAATAAAGAAGAACTATACCTCATTCGTCCACCAGATGACAAGAGTGTGTGGGGTTGAGATCTGGTCACCTATTTAGTTGTTGCTCCAGATGAGTCGGCCTTGCTTACGATATGCAATTACTTAGTCCAAACTAGATGTTCAATGATAGGTTTATTCTCTATTTCACATGGAATCTCTTTCAGATTGAGAAGCCTTACAAGCCCTATTGAAGGAATACATTCCCTCATTAGGACATGCTAGTTGCAATGGTTAGAGGGTACACTACTAGGGGTGGCCTATGACTTCTCATCACAGGTCGGGCCACCAGGATAGTTTATCGCATTCTTCGAGGGAGACACAAGTACGCAACAAGCATTTGTGGACAAGCTCTAAGAGGAATTAGATACACCATAGGTGCCAGACCCAGTCCGCGATGGGGGTTGATGAATCCATGGTTCATTAACAATCTTTCTGCATTTTATCTTAAAACCCTTAACAAATACATGTAATCATTAATTTACACCTTTTAACAAAATCATCTTCATGAATAAAAATGCATTTTAAGCATTTAAATCATGTAAATAAATAAAAGAATAAAAACAAAGAAAATAAAAAGAAGGCAAATTGTATATATGTATATATACAATGTGACTTATAAAATAAATATAGCTGAAAGATATATTTATAGCCTAACCCCTGAGATCAAGTCAGCATGGATTGGTCGACAAATAAATAAGTAAGGGGTGATATGGAAAGAAAATAATACAAAAATAATTAATTTTATACTTTATACACTCTTCATTAATTATCCAATAATTACCAAAACGTCAATGATTTTTAATTAATTCATATGAACATATTTTTCAGCAAACTCTTTTCATCATTATTTCTATATATTTATAGAAAAATATAAAAATAGGTTAAAAATATTATCTTGTATATATGCTAAGAAATCCAACATGTAAATTATCGAAATCTCAACTTCCGAACGTCATAACTTTCTCATACGAACTCCAATTTCACACTACTCATCTTTAAAGTTCATAAAATAATATTAGTAGAGGAGAGGTATCTAGATAAATTTCGATCCATGACAAATGTTGAGGAACTCGAAGTAGCTAAATCATCATTTTCATGTTCTAGGAGAAAGGCCACAATAATCTTCCCAGGGTTTTTCGAATCTTTGGTAGATAATGAAAATGGGAATGGAAAAGACCGTGCAAGGAATGAAGGAACATGAAAATAAATGTGTGGGTGAGGAATTATAATAACAATCCTAAACATTTGATTTTTCCTAGATTTTTTGTTATATGTGTTTACTCTTATTTGTTTTTAATATTTAGTCTTTAACTAATAAGTATACTAAATTGGGATGATTTAGAGTGCTTTGCAATCCCCTTAATGCCTCAAAATTTCTGAATAACATGCTAAGATTGATTATTACTTATTCTAGGTAACTCATATCTAACTTATTTTCATTCGGCTAAAATAAGAAGTAAAGACAAGAATTTGGATGTTTTGTATAACAGATGAATGCATGACACACATCTTTGACTCATAACATGTTTTTAGAGTCAAATCACTTGAAATTAGATATAAAGGTGAAAGGAAATAGTTTGAGTCTCAAAAATGGTGCCTAATTATGTGTATACTTGTTATACATTAAAAAGTCACGTCGATGTATTGTGGGAGCATGGAAATCATTCGGGTGAAGTCTGGGCATGATAAATCATTCTAATGTAGCCTAGATATGATTACAAGCTGAAAAGTAACAACTTAAAACTGTAGTAACTTGGTATCAGAGAATCCTTAGATGCTTGCACATGTTATTAATAGAGATATAATACAAATGCTAAATCATTCAATGTAAATTAAATGTCGTAACTTTTTTAGTACATATTCACTTATTGTTTTATGTATCTATTTACTTACAAATGAATTCGAATAAATGCATGGCAATATTTTGATGTAATTATGATATAATTCCTTACATGAGAATATTTGGAAAGGATCCTAATAGACCTAGAGTGGGGTTGTTACATGTATGTATGTATGTAAATAAGTATGTATTATATGCATGTATACATGTATGTACTATGTATATGATATACATAAATGGACATATTGTTGGAAATGCGAGCCCACGGCGAGCCATTATGCAATAAATGTTGTTGCAATTCACTCCCTGATCTGAAATGAAGAATACATAATTTGCATAATAGGTCCCTTAGTGCAATTAGGGTTATGTACCATGGCCATCTTAATAATCATACAGCTGTTGATTCAATTATTGAATCATAGAGGCTGGTGCTTAGATGAATATCTAATGAGTTAGATTGAGGACTCATCAAGCACCGTCAAATGATTATTAAGAGATGATCTCCGGCCTGAGTAGGAGATGGCAATCCTATCTCATTTAGGTTGATATCTGACCGACCTCTTGATGCAGGTCCTCTGCATAGGAATAGAGATTCGGAGGTGTCAGATGAGTTAGGTCAAAGAGTTTACTTAACGAGATCGAGATAACCAAAGTCCTATATCATATGCTGTCATGATATAGGCACACATCCTCTGACCGGAGACAGATGTGTTACTATATGTCTGAGTATGTACATTTGGCAGACCAATAGGTTGATGGCCTAATCAAGGTCTATACACCGGCGCGCTGGTGTGCATATAAGGGCATATGAGTAATACGAGCTCTCAAAGGGATCATACAGGTTCACTACTGAATCGGAAGACATGAGCTCACTCATGAGATATTGGGAAGAATCAAATTCCGTGCGCACGGTCGTCACGCTTCGGAAGCTTGACTGAATTTGTTGGTTTGATATATACTTTTGGAAAGTATATGATCAAGACCTAGGTATGATATATGCTTTTGGAAAGTATATGATCAATACCGACTCCCAATGATCGAATGAGAAACTTACTGATAAAACCCTGAAGTAGACAGTATAAAGTTGATCTAATACTTCGGGTTTAATCTGAGTCTTCCAGTATGCAGGATGTACAGGTATTAGGAATACCTGAGGGTGATGTGATCATAAACGATTGTATAACCATGATGCTTCCATTCCTAGGGAGTGATGAAACGGGTCTGGATTTTAGTGACTCCTCTCAGTAGAGAAGTAATCTAATCTTAGTCCAAATGTTGGACATTGATCTGAATGTGATTCAGATGCAATGAGAAGATTAGATTTGCGGTCTTGATTTAATCAAGCATCTATGGGAGGCCCGCGATCTGGATATGAGATATAATCTCAATATCCATGTCACTATACGTGGAACAATACAATCGCCCTGTCCTTATCTCCAAGTATTCGCGGAGAAAGCACATTATCCTTGAAAGAGTTCATGGATAATTCTATTGTTGATATATGTATCCGAGCATTAAGAAAATGGATAATTAAATGTGATTTAATTATCATGAATAATATAAATTTGATTCATATTATAAGGAGAGTTATCTTAGATAATTAAATGTGATTTGATTATCAAAGATGTAGATAATGTGAATGCGATTCATATTAATTGAGTACATGAGAATAAGTTATCCAATATAATTAAATATGATTTAATTGTTATGGATAAGAATAATGTGGATAGAAATATCCAATTATTCATAATATATTATAAATGTGATTTATAATATATTAGAGAGAGTTAATTATAATTTATATGTGTTGATTAATTATTATGTGTATTGGATACACATTGTGTAATTAATTGACAATGTAAATTATATGTTGTTTTGGGTTGTGAATTTGATTCACAATTTTTCTATGGCAAGATTGCAATATTCTCAAATATAATTGTGAATTATTTTTGAAGAATAAAAAGCCAACAAAAGTTGTTGGAAATAAATAGAGGAGATTTTCAAGGAGATATGCAATCTCATGGATTTCCATGAGATTGCTCTCTCCATGGAAAGTGGGGGGCGGCACATCATTCCTATAAGGAATGTGTGGCCGTCCACTTTGGAAGGTACATGGAGATGAAATCTCCATGTATCTTCTCTCCTTATTTATTGGTTTGATTTTGGATTAATTTGTATTTGATTTTGTCAAATATATTTTGATCTAAATTTGTTGGTTTTACCAACAACAATCTTAGCCATTGGATTGACATAAATCAATCTCACCCATTTCTTTTATATGTCCCATGGATTGAGATCCATGGATCCCAAAACCCTATAAATAGAGAGGCATACCCATGCTTTCTCTTTACACACAATGCTTGAGAAGCATCTCTCTCTCTCTCTTTCTCTCTAGAGGTCAGCCCTCTCTCTCCCTCTCATGGCCGTCCACCATGGATGCCATGGAGAGGTTCTCCATCGCCGCGGCATCGTCGTTATGCTGTCCGTTCTTCTGCTCGTGGATCTCCGTCTCCTTCAGTGCGCCTCGCTCGTGAAGAAGACATCGGATCTCGTGTGTCGAGATCAGGAGATCCGCCGCTTGGATCATCAACATGGATTGCGAGAAGCACGCGGTTCATCTCCGCGCTCGCAAGCGTCTCCTCCGTCGGATCGGACTTGAGACAGGAGGTCTCTTCGTTTAGAGACTTGATCGCAACCACGCTTCAAGAGGTAATCCTATTACTTGTTTGTGGTTTAGACGAAACGATTCGAGAAGTGTTCTTGGATCATTTGGTTTCGTCGTATAAATTTTTTTAAATTCCGCTGCATCGAGCAACTAGTCCGACTAGTCGCTCCTTGTCGTATTCGATACGACGAACATGCTTCCGTGATGCGCTTGAGGATCAAACCGTGTCCTTCAAGTGGTATCAGAGCCTTAGGTCGACAGTTTCGAATAGTGATTCGTTAACCAAGGACGACTTGGGTTCGCTAAGGTCGCGAAAGTTTTCATCGCATTTGATTTCGCAGATCTGTTTAGTAAATAAATTCGGCACTGTTTAAGTTGTTTAAACACGAATTTTATACTTGGATTATGTTCCCCATTAAATAAGGAAACCATAGGATCTGAGTTTGCGTAAATCGGATTTCGTATGCTCGAGATATGGTCGTTTTAATGAACATGTATGCACTGTTGCGGGAACTGTGAATCTGAACGCGATTAAAATGTTAATTACTGTTTAGACTTGCCTCGAAATGCGTGAAACATCACTTAGGTTCTGTCCTAAATCAAATTAGCAAACTTTAGAAATTGACTTTGCTTAATTTGGATTTAATATGATTGAGATATGCCAATTTTAGTAAGTAGGAGTCACTGCTGAAATTGCTTTCCTAATCAAGAACCATGTGATTGTCAATTAATGAAATTAATTGTTAATTTCGTGAAATAATCTTGAAAAATATTTGTGAAATATTGAAACATGATTATTTGCCTAATTGACTTGGCCCCAACCAATTAATTGATTAGATTTGATCTAAACCTTAATTGGAATTACAATCATCAAACTTCTTGCTTGAATAGGACTTGGGAATTTTCCTAGCAAATTTCCTTAAAATCAAAATTGTTTTGATTACTATATGGTATAATTTCGGTTGAAGAACCGATGATCATCTCAAGTACAAAATAATCAATTTGGCATTATCCTTTCCCGAGGCGGATATGGTGTCTAGTTGGGGATCGCTGGGTCAGCGGGTTGCAACGTATGTGGTCCGCCCCACTCCCGTC
The DNA here is from genome assembly GCA_037367405.1 of Ottelia alismoides. NCBI lineage: Eukaryota > Viridiplantae > Streptophyta > Magnoliopsida > Alismatales > Hydrocharitaceae > Ottelia > Ottelia alismoides. Next base: position 215,195 of record JAZKJV010004741.1, on the reverse strand, counting down.
GGTACTGGCCATGACAGCGGGTAGGGCCGGGATAATGTCCGAGGGATTATGATGTATTTTTCTAATTATTAAAATACGAATTAATACGTACTTTGAGAATAATACCATATATATATTCAAGCATAAAATTAAGTTTGATTGATTAAATTGGATTGATAATTAATTTAATATGATTAAGTTAATTATATCCAATTGAGAATACTCTATTATGATTAGAGTTAATAATTCCCTTGGAAGAATTAATTATATGAATGTGATTCATAGAAATTAATTTAATTTGAATAAGATATGGAGGATCACATAAGTGACATCCATGGTCTCCCGTCAAGGCGAAGAGTTTCGTCGCCAGATATTATATGTAGGAGACGCCTGTCCGAAGTGACAGCTCCTGCATATGATCCATTTGGATCGGGCTCGTCGCTTCTCGAAAGAGTAAATACGTATGCGTAGTGACCCCAATATCGGGTCCTCATATTATTGGGGCGATATTGGATTGCGCATAGCGAGTTGTATTCCTGTTGACGGTTGGTTCAATTAATGACGGGTCAACATCACCTTAGGGGTGGTGGGCCCGGGTATTAAAGACCGAATTGGGAGATGCAAGTTGGACTTGCAAGGCGGAATGTGTTCCCGCTTCTTTTTATCCGAGTTGTAGGTTCTCATATTATTGGGATGCAACAAAGATAAGGAAGGAGATCCCAGATCTTGCTTGATATATGATGGTAAGTATATCTCTTACATAGAAAGTGATTAAGGGAATGAACTTTCATTGTTGACATGGCAAGACAACTTTGATATAAAATTCCTAATTCAAAGTAAAACATGTATATATATATATAAATATATACACTCATGTAAATTTCTTATTTCAGATAATCCTTCATTAAACCCACTCAATATTATACTCAATAATAACCAGTAAAATATCGTGGATTGGACCCTATAATCCAGATATTGTACTCGCAATTGGACACACAATGTATGTGGTTGCAATGTGCAAGTTTCCTCATAACAATGAGAAGTGATAATTAAATAGACAATAGGACTAAAACCCTAGGGTTTGTATGTTTCTATAAGTCTTGATCTTATCGAATGTACTTTTGAAGTGACATGTCGATGATGATCGTAATTATCAAATTAATCCTTATAAAATCAATAAAGATATTCTGGCATACATATGTGCTCTCGACATTTAATCATGAATGATGTGGTTCTGTACATCATGCAGAATGGTAGCTCTATAAGAGATGATGTATTCAAATTATTTGAATACCTACCTGAACCTATGTTTTAAGAGTTTAGATGGATGTAGATGATGAGTGTCATCATTCTACTATCTATACTCTAGTCATTCATGAAGCCTCATAATAATCATATTGTATGAATTGGGTGAAGCTTGTATAAACGTTGAAATACTCTTATATTGAAATTTTTGATTTTAACATAAGAGATCCTTATTCTTAAGCAATGGTTGTTTATAGATAAAGGAAGCGCAGTGGAAGCATGGGTTGGACTCAAGCAAGAAGTATAATCAAATAGTTGACTGTACTTCTGTGACTTCCATATGACATCCAAAGAGTTGGATGAATGCCAATGCTGCAATAAGTTGATTGTTGATAGTATGACTATCAAGTCTGTCTAGAATCCTCAGAAAAGGACTCGGATAGAGCATCAGTATAATCTACATATAATCATTGAAATTGACTTACTTATTTGATAAGGTAAAGTCTAATAATTGTATCTCAATCTTCTAATAACACTTGCAATTGGTTGCATATGTATTAGAATATTAGAAATTTGATCTTAAGGTTTATTGATCATCCATGTTGAAAGTGATGCAAGTGTTGCAACAGTTTCCATGAGATCAATAGACTTCATATTTTCAGTGGGAGCCCTTAGTCTTAGAGAATGTCTCTATGACCTAAATATTAGAATACACTCATTGTTTATTTCTAATTGTTGGATATAAACATGAATTCTGTAATAAATCTATCATAAAGAGTTATGATGGAAATATTTCATATAGTAATCTAAAATCTAGTGGACTCTATTAAATTAGAAAATTATTGAATGGTTCATTGAGATTTCTAATACTGAAAATTAAACCTTTAAAAGATCAATAGGAGGATAAAAATCATTTGACAATGATCTGGCATCAAATTTTGGACATATGTCTGTTGATGAAATCAATGGACTGGTAAGACATGAAACTTTAGATTGTCTAAAGATTCAAATCTCACATACTTGTGAATATTGTATTCAAAGTAAAATGTCTAATACATCCTTCCTTGGGAAAGGTGTAAGATGCCTAGGTATTAAGGATCTCGCAATTTTGGTTTAGAACCAAAGTTTGAAGGAAGATGAAATGAATTTGATCTAACCAAGGTAGCCCGTACCTATTAGATGAATTCAAGAAATACCTTATGGAGATATGAATATCATTCCTATCTCAATCCTCCTAATGAACCTTAACTCAAAGGAGTTGTAGGGAGATACAATTGATCATGTGTGACATGATTTAATCAATGATTAATCCTAGCATAATTATCTCTTAAGTTTCCAAGATATATATGTAGTAGAGACTGCATTATATACTTAATAAGGTTCCATGCAAGTAAGCTGGAATCTAGCACTAGAGAGTGCTACTTCATTAGGAAAATAAAAGATGGTATTGGATACCTACTTTATGACCTTGAGATTCTTAAAAATCTCATCTTTGAGAATATGATTCTTATAGGATGACTTTCTTGAGAATCAAGATGAAAATGAAGTAAAGGAACTCATTTAATCTTGAAAAGATAATGAGGCTCCTGAAATCGGAAACTAAAATAGATAATTAAAGATGAAACATTAATACCTCTTCAAATAAGTTTGAGGATGGATTCCATGTGTCAGTTAAATCTGAAAATGATCGGACTTCATGTGATGAAGCTCCTTAGGATCATGTCATGGAAAGATGGATGTTAGCAATAAAAGTCTAATGTAGACTTCATATACAAGTGTCGTATATGGACCCTCGAGGATCCACCTATATGGGTCAGACCCATTAAGGTGTAAATGGATCTTCAAGAGAAAGAGGGAACCTGATGAGAAGGTAATGACCTTCAAAGCACGGTTCGTAGCCATGAGCTACACACCGAAGAGAAGGCATCGCTTGCGATAAGACTTGCTCTCCAGTGACCTTGCTTTAACCCATCAGAATATTGCTAACTATAGCTACACAACTTTTCTATGACATCTTCATGGTGTGATTCAAGATTGCATTCCTCTATGAATGCCTCTCTGAGGATATTCATATGAAGTAGCCCCAGGGCTTCATGGTTGAGGAAAGCAAGGTGTGCTAGCTGAAGAACTCCATCTTTGGACTCAAATAAGTTTCTTGTAGTTGGAACATAAGATTTAATGAAATTATAAATGTTATGATTTCAGATAAAATCTTGATGAACCATGTGAAGCTTAGTGGGAGTGCCATTGTGTTCATCGTGCTTAATGTAGATATTATTCTAATCATATAAGAATAAATGATAAGTGTTTTATAATTTGGTTGTTCCATACCTTGAGATATGATTTCAAGGATACCTCTCAGATCTTAATTCTGAAGTCGTTCAGAAGCAAAGAGAAGAGGGTATTGGGACTATCGCATTAGTAGTACACCTTGGACTTATTCCATTTTCTGGACAATTCCAAGAAAAGCTTCCTTCCCTTAAGATGTGGTAGTGACCTGTCTAGAGGGATAGAACCTCAAAGAGTTGAGGAAGTGAATGCTAGAACTGCTTGCACTTGTGCATCAGTTATGAGAAGCTGAATGTATTCTAGATGTGTACAAGAACCAGATGTCTACCATGCAGTGGGAGTAGTAAACTGTTACTAATCTTGATATGGAGATAAAACACTTGATTGCAGTAATAATAATATCTTCAAAGATGATAAAACTTGGAGATAGTGATCTCAAAGTCTTATCTTCAAAAGTTTAAGATCTTGTAGATAGTGATCTATAAGGGTCTTGACTGCAGTTACCTTAGGAGATAGAGATCTCCAGGAATGAAGGTATTCTAATAAGGATTATGGGAATACTGGTTATGATAATTAATAAGATGTAGTGTCATGGACACTATAACCAACAAAATTGAGTATCGGTTGCATGAGATGCAAGATTCGCATTGGATGTGAGCACTGTTACTAGGAGATATGCAATTGCCGTAAAAGGACTTGGCGTAGTCTCTTGGGAACGGAGTGACTGATCAGCTTACCTAGCTATTTTCTAAATAGCCTATGATTGTCACATGAGTGTGGGTTTAAATGATTAGCCCATTAATGGCTCTTTGGGCTAGTGGGAGATTGTTGGAAATGCGAGCCCACGGCGAGCCATTATGCAATAAATGTTGTTGCAATTCACTCCCTGATCTGAAATGAAGAATACATAATTTGCATAATAGGTCCCTTAGTGCAATTAGGGTTATGTACCATGGCCATCTTAATAATCATACAGCTGTTGATTCAATTATTGAATCATAGAGGCTGGTGCTTAGATGAATATCTAATGAGTTAGATTGAGGACTCATCAAGCACCGTCAAATGATTATTAAGAGATGATCTCCGGCCTGCGTAGGAGATGGCAATCCTATCTCATTTAGGTTGATATCTGACCGACCTCTTGATGCAGGTCCTCTGCATAGGAATAGAGATTCGAAGGTGTCGGATGAGTTAGGTCAAAGAGTTTACTTAACGAGATCGAGATAACCAAAGTCCTATATCATATGCTGTCATGATATAGGCACACATCCTCTGACCGGAGACAGATGTGTTACTATATGTCTGAGTATGTACATTTGGCAGACCAATAGGTTGATGGCCTAATCAAGGTCTATACACCGGCGCGCTGGTGTGCATATAAGGGCATATGAGTAATACAATCTCTCAAAGGGATCATACAGGTTCACTACTGAATCGGAAGACATGAGCTCACTCATGAGATATTGGGAAGAATCAAATTCCGTGCGCACGGTCGTCACGCTTTGGAAGCTTGACTGAATTTGTTGGTTTGATATATACTTTTGGAAAATATATGATCAAGACCTAGGTATGATATATGCTTTTGGAAAGTATATGATCAATACCGACTCCCAATGATCGAATGAGAAACTTACTGATAAAACCCTGAAGTAGACAGTATAAAGTTGATCTAATACTTCGGGTTTAATCTGAGTCTTCCAGTATGCAGGATGTACAGGTATTAGGAATACCTGAGGGTGATGTGATCATAAACGATTGTATAACCATGATGCTTCCATTCCTAGGGAGTGATGAAACGGGTCTGGATTTTAGTGACTCCTCTCAGTAGAGAAGTAATCTAATCTTAGTCCAAATGTTGGACATTGATCTGAATGTGATTCAAATGCAATGAGAAGATTAGATTTGCGGTCTTGATTTAATCAAGCATCTATGGGAGGCCCGCGATCTGGATATGAGATATAATCTCAATATCCATGTCACTATACGTGGAACAATACAATCGCCCTGTCCTTATCTCCAAGTATTTGCGGAGAAAGCGCATTATCCTTGAAAGAGTTCATGGATAATTCTATTGTTGATATATGTATCCGAGCATTAAGAAAATGGATAATTAAATGTGATTTAATTATCATGAATAATATAAATTTGATTCATATTATAAGGAGAGTTATCTTAGATAATTAAATGTGATTTGATTATCAAAGATGTAGATAATGTGAATGCGATTCATATTAATTGAGTACATGAGAATAAGTTATCCAATATAATTAAATATGATTTAATTGTTATGGATAAGAATAATGTGGATAGAAATATCCAATTATTCATAATATATTATAAATGTGATTTATAATATATTAGAGAGAGTTAATTATAATTTATATGTGTTGATTAATTATTATGTGTATTGGATACACATTGTGTAATTAATTGACAATGTAAATTATATGTTGTTTTGGGTTGTGAATTTGATTCACAATTTTTCTATGGAAAGATTGCAATATTCTCAAATATAATTGTGAATTATTTTTGAAGAATAAAAAGCCAACAAAAGTTGTTGGAAATAAATAGAGGAGATTTTCAAGGAGATATGCAATCTCATGGATTTCCATGAGATTGCTCTCTCCATGGAAAGTGGGGGCGGCACATCATTCCTATAAGGAATGTGTGGCCGTCCACTTTGGAAGGTACATGGAGATGAAATCTCCATGTATCTTCTCTCCTTATTTATTGGTTTGATTTTGGATTAATTTGTATTTGATTTTGTCAAATATATTTTGATCTAAATTTGTTGGTTTTACCAACAACAATCTTAGCCATTGGATTGACATAAATCAATCTCACCCATTGCTTTTATATGTCCCATGGATTGAGATCCATGGATCCCAAAACCCTATAAATAGAGAGGCATACCCATGCTCTCTCTTTACACACAATGCTTGAGAAGCATCTCTCTCTCTCTTTCTATCTAGAGGTTAGCCCTCTCTCTCCCTCTCATGGCCGTCCACCATGGATGCCATGGAGAGGTTCTCCATCGCCGCGGCATCGTCGTTATGCTGCCCGTTCTTCTGCTCGTGGATCTCCGTCTCCTTCGGTGCGCCTCGCTCGTGAAGAAGACATCAGATCTCGTGTGTCGAGATCAAGAGATCCGCCGCTTGGATCATCAACATGGATTGTGAGAAGCACGCGGTTCATCCCCGCGCTCGCAAGCGTCTCCTCCGTCGGATCGGACTTGAGACAGGAGGTCTCTTCGTTTAGAGACTTGATCGCAACCACGCTTCAAGAGGTAATCCTATTACTTGTTTGTGGTTTAGACGAAACGATTCGAGAAGTGTTCTTGGATCATTTGGTTTCGTCGTATAAATTTTTTTAAATTCCGCTGCATCGAGCAACTAGTCCGACTAGTCGCTCCTTGTCGTATTCGATACGATGAACACGCTTCCGTGATGCGCTTGAGGATCAAACCGTGTCCTTCACATATATATATATATACATATATGTATGTATATAAATATCGAATAGAATCAAATTTTTATCGAACAAATTCGCGTTAATTCAGATTCAATTCATTTAAGAATCGAATCCACAAGTTAAATTCAAATTATTTCATTTGGTTTTGAATTGAACTTTTTTCAAATTTTTATCAAATGAATCCTAATCTAAATTGAATGATTCTATAAAATAGCAGCATTACTTATGCCCCACTGCTCACGGTTGGGTAGGGCAGACTCCAAGAAGGGGAAAAGAAGGAGGCCCATCTCATATCCCCCTCACATTAGAGGCATTCCATTTTCAGCCTTTTGTAGAGGGACCCCATGAAGTCCAAGGATTTGTGCCAACACCCAATGCAAATCCCCATCTCGTGCTTTACAGGTGACCCTTGGGATAGTTGCGGTAATACATGCTGCATTTCATTGTTTTGCGATCAAGTCCAGTACACTATAACTTGCACACGTGGACATCCAGGAATTTTGCAATCTGCTCCCTACAATTTATGGGAATTAAAGAAGCATGCCACACTATTTTTTATTTGAACATATTTGTTTGTTTTAATTACATTGATTCCATTGCATTTAATCTAGTATTTGAACATCATTTGGTCATCATTCTCCAAATTCAAAATTTGTAAATTGTAGCTCATTTGATTATCTTCATTATGAACACTGATTTAAAGTTTTTTCAACGGTGAATGATTTATTAGATTTCTTTGTGAAATCTTTAATATTTTACCCATCTATGATTGAGCAATTAGTAGTAAGTCATATATTATTTAAAAAATCCCAATAAAATCATACTAGGTCTATTTAGTTGAGTTCTTTGATGTGCCCAAAAACTAAGTAATTTTCATGCATATTTAGGTTTAAACAAATTGTTTTGTGATTCACGTAATTAATTTTTAATGGTCCGTGAACTTAATATTTCAGGAGTTAGAATTTTTCCTCTGTAGATAATTAGATACATCTACGATAATTTATTTCTGGAAATTAGTTAAGTTTGCTCTTTATTAATTTTAATTTACTGAAAATCACATAATTAGCATTGTTTTATTCATAGAAATTCAACTTGCATACGAAAATTTCAAAAAAAAAATACAGCACGTTAGTTTCATCATGTTTAATCTACAATCAAATTTTTTATGATTCTTTCATTTTGTTTGCATTAAATTTTGGATAAAACCCATAAAAGTGTTCATTTTTCATGCATGCATTTTACACCATAAAATACAAAATGTGTTCTGGATTTTTCAGTTCATAGATATTTAAGAGAAAAATATCCTTATGGATTTTTAACTCAATTGCATGTTAATTATTATTTTTCTTTCTAGGATGATTTAACATTAAACTTAACATTTTTGCACTTGCATCTCATCGTTGTTTGCATAAAAAATCTAAAAAAAATCTTTTTGAAAACCTATCATCTAAATTATCTGAAAATAACCTAAGGAGACAGTGGCCACCATGAGTTCGACCTTGGGCTTGCCCAAGCAAAATAGATATGATAGATTCTACATTTAATTTAACTTTCATTAAGTCGTTTTGATTATTCTGAATTTTCAGCATGTAACGAACATTGTTGTAATTCCACATTATTAACATGGGCATTCTCAGATTTTACAGATGGCATCGTTGTTGGGGAGGCATGGCTTTGGATAATTTTTAGAGAATTCAAAAATTAGGTTTTCCACCTCTTGGTTAGTCCGACCCCAAGCTTTCTTGTAATTACCGCTCTATTTATTTTTTTTTGCATTTTTATTTCCTTTTTTATTATTTCTCTATTTTGTTTAAGTCATCTCTCTGACCATCACCTTATTTTTGGTGCATGGAACATGATGCATCTGGAGCTGCTTTTCAGGATTGCTGCATTAGAGCCTGACTGTTCGGGAAATAAGCCGACTGAAGGATGCATTTAAAATTAAGATCAAGTCGAGTCGTGAGAGATTGTAGAGTACTTAGGATTTATTTTTCATTTTATTGAAATCTTGTAATAATTTGTAATAATTGCATATTTACAAGGGTTATTGTATGGGATCTCACGATTATACCTAGACTTGGACACTTTTATTTGCGTGGTGTGTCAAGACCTGTTTCACTCGTGTAAAAGTTGGGACTCGGCTTGAGTGGTTCGTAGTGTAGAACTTCATTCGTGACTCTTAGAGCATTTTTATCAGAATATTATATTGCTTGTGCTCGTAATCTACTAGGACCATGATTCACATTAATAAGACGTACCTTAGATTGTTCAACTTAGTTAAATTCAAATACAAATCTTCCCGACTAATAGAACTTTCTGCTATATGCATTTTTTCTAACTTGCATTCATTTTGCATAAGAAAAATTCATTTCAGTATTGCACATGCATGGAGAGCATGGGGATCACTATAAGTTTTATAAATATGACATGCATCATTGATTTATCAATTGCATTGGTTTTTTTCTCGACTCCCTTCCCCTTGATTTTTTTAACTTAGGATAAATAGAAATCAAGACTGATCGTTAGGCGTGCGTTGTTTGGTGGACTTAATCAAGTGATAATCTAACTTAAAATCAGGACTGCTAAATATATTTGGTTCAAAATTGATTAAAATTAACATTTATTTTTGGGAGAGCAACCTCATCATTGTAAGCAGGTACATACCTCCATAGAAAGTGGGTAAGGACACACACAATAAGGTTAGAGCCCAAATCCCTATACCTGTACCCTAAGTCTCCAGGTCCAACTCTTTCATTTTTGGGAGTGCAAAGCACTTGCCTTCGACCTCAGAGAGTCATTTTAGTAATCTTCTCACTATTATCCTTAGCGGCATCATATAACCAGACAATCCGAGCAGATCATCTTTTTGATTGGGATATAGTGGGAGTGTACACTGGGCATCATGTGACTCAACTTACCTTGCATAACAAGTTTGTTTTATCACTTAACTAAATCAAAAAGATAATAGTAGGACCTTCACAACCACCACAAGGTTAAGTTGGTGAAACTAGGGTTTGTTATTTCGTTCATTTTCATGTTTGTGTTTATGCTATCGTTTGTTTAATTGCATGTTTATGCTTTAATCCACTTTCATTTCTTCCAAAGATGTCAGCTTATCGGTCTTCGTACTCAAACTTTGCATATAACTTCTCCTTAATCGATGACCGGCCATCTTTACCATCTCACTCCATGTACCCTCCACCCCCATTTCAACTACAAAGTCAAAACTCTAACCGACTTCTCCACTTCTTCACACTTCTTACCTACCCCATATTCTCTCACTCTCGACCCGCTTCCATCTTGGATTGACTCACCTTGCTCTTGGGCACTTTCTAGAATCAAAGAACCACTCGAAGAGCAAGCCATTATTGATACAGATGACTGGTAGAGTTACTTACCCCCCACATGCTTCATTTCCCTCTCATATGAATGATGGTATAGGTTAATGATTTAAAGATACAAATCATGACTTGACCATAAGTTATAACATGATTGAACAAACAAACCGAATGGAGAGGCCTACACCCTATGATTTTATGGACGTGATTGACCTTAGCGGTCAAGCTCACATTGACCGGCCCTCGTACCACCCATTCCTAGAGCCTACACATATAGGGGACTGGACTTATGAGCTCGATCTACAAGCTACATGTTTATTGACTCCACCATATGAGGCTCCGACAAATATCTGCCACATGGATGGTCTATACTCGACCCAGCATTACATGCCAGAGTCTAGCTATGTTGAGTATGAGAGCCCAAGTTCTCAGTAGTATACTCCAACTCAGCAGACTGCTCCCATGATTTGTCATGAGAATTATTTGGAGGAAGACATTTCTAGAATTGTTAAGAGATATGAATTAACTGAGGATAAATTGAGAAATGTCACAAATTGATAAACGTGGATATTGAGTGGTCTAAAATGAGCCTCACAAGGTGAGGACTCATTCACTGTGAATACCTTTCAAAAACCATGTATAATCAATAATCAACCCACACAATGTATAGGAAACCAATGCAATCAGTGTGAATCAAATTTTATTGTACCCTACAATAGATTGTGTAGTAGACAAGTATAGTAGGAGTCAACATAGGAAACAACCGAGGATAGATAATAAATAATTGGCAAAGAAAGATAATAAATGATTTTTGGCTTTTTAGGGAATTTGGAATTTTTGTGGGTTTTTAATTTTATATTTTTTGGTTATTAATCTATATAAATTTTATAGTTGTTTTTAATTTTTTATATTTTTATTTTATTTTTTAATTTTTCTGATTTTTAATTTCCTTTTCTTTTTATCATGAAATAAAGGCTTATAGATTACAATATACACAATACAAGGTAATATAATTATAAATACTAATAAAAATAACGAACAAAATTGCAGAATAAAATGTTTTTGTAGTTTGTATAATTTTTTACTATTTTTTGTGATTTTTAGATGTTTTTACTAATTTTTATATATTTTAAAGTCAAATCTATCCCAAAACAAGGATTAAATAAATAAGATGAATTGATTTGAAGAATAAAAATACCAAAAAATATAAAAAATTCTACAAATTAATTTAAGTATATTATAAGTAAAATAAGAAAAGTTCATAGAAAAAGTAAATAATTTTGAGTTTTTTGAATATTTTTATATTTTATAATGGATTTTGGAGCTTTTTAATTTTTAGTCTTTTTTCTATTTTAGGGGTTTTTGGTCTGGAGGCAAAAATACTAAAATAAATAAAATATAATTTTATTTGGAATTTTCAAAAAGTTTTTATATTTTGTGTATTTTTAAAGTTAATTAGGGGCAAGATGTGTTATTTTTATTTTTAATAAAAAGGAGAAATGCCTAAAATAAGAAAATAAAAATATGTCGTGAATGTTTATGCAAGCGGGAACCTAACCCTAATTTTTCATAATTTTCTAAGCATATATGATATTTTTAATAAATGAAATACAAGCATAAAAAATGATGAACTAGCAAGGTATATTTACAATTAAAAATTAAGGCAGGGCTTATAATGCAAAATACGCAAAAAGATACAACTAATATTTAAACTTTATGGAATAATAGTAAATACAAAAAGCCAAAGGGGCTTTCTTGCAAAATGGCCACCTCACGCGGGACTACACGTAAGGTGACCTAGCACGGACCCAAATATATGGTAGGAAATGTGGGGGTTCACATGCAAATACCCCACGAAGTTTTAAACTAAATAAAATAGACACATGGACAAAAAGAAATACAATAAAAATCAAGGAAAGAGGTGTAAATTAGCCCTAATAGCGCCCGATCGAACAATGGAAGGGCGATCACTTATCCACATATCACGGTCACAACGCACGATACAGGTTCGACGATGGAAGGCCAAGATTAGATCTTCGGTCTCATCGAATGGCTAAATTGGGCCGTGATCCAATGTCGGGATTCAAAACTGGAGATGGAGCTCGATCCAATGGTTGTTGCTTCGTACGAAGAACATGGAAGAAGGTCACCTCCCTTGAGCTCTAATTCCTCGATTCCTCCTCCTCCGAGCTCCTCAGACATTGTAAGGTTGCTCGATAACTCCTCGGAGGTGTTTTATAGCTAGAGATGCCCTCAAATGGGTTCGAGGCTTGACGATGGAGACCTGGAGCATAGATGTTCCTAGAGGTGCTTTTAAACCTCAAAACCCCTTAGATGGGGCTCTTCCAGCCATGCAAATGGTTAGAAAAATTCGTATTACAAGGGGGAGTAGGTATTGGTGGTTGTTGTAGAGAAATGGGAGGTGGTGGTGATGTCCGACGAAGGGTGGAGGAGATGGACTTCAACGATCAGATCCGGTAAAGATCTGGGTGACTGGTGGTGGTCAGACGATGAAGAAGTAGTAAGGGAGCGGAATGAGGCAGTTCGGTAGGTCAAAAGATGGTGATCACAGTAGGGGGTTCGTCGGAGTGGAGCTCTGGCGAACTAAGAAGAGGAGATTTTACACTACAAAATATGAATTAAAATCGAAACTAAGAATGAAAATAAAATTATGTATCAAAACATATCTAGAAAGAAAAAAATAACTAACCTCGAGCAGCAGTAGCTGCGAGATGGGTACTCATTGTGGAGTGTTGCCGGAGATGTGGAATCACCATCCTACACTGCCTCCTTGATCCTCCAAAATGCTAGACGAGCTTCCTGTCATGAGGCTTAAACCTTGTGACGCAAAAGGAGGAGAAGGTTCAACGAAGAAGAGTTCCCCCCTTTCAAAAATGGGGCGGAGCTCGACTATATACAGGGGTAACCTGATCGTGAAGACGACTCGATGCAACGCTCCTCAAATCGAAGAAACGATCGAGCGTGATAGGTCGTCGATCGAGGAGAAAAAGTTGAAGAAAAATCATTCAAAATCAATGATTGCAACAATCAAAGAAAAAAGGAGAAGGTGAGGCCAAACCGCGGTTCTTATAGCCAAGACCTGGGGTCAAAGAGTTGACAATAGGTCAATAGGGGTGTGACCTGATTGGGCCACGTAATCCTCTAAAAGATAAAACATTATTTAAAATCAAAATAATTGAAAAATAATCAATAAATGATTTATTTAATTTTTGGTTAAAAATAAAAAAATTATTATTTTATGTAGTATTTTAATCTGATTTTTATTTATTTTTATGGGTTTGTTTATTGCAAGTTACTTTTTGAGGGTTCATTTATATGTATATTTACATATGTAGTAGGTCTTTTTTTTGTTTTGTATTTTTATTTTATTATTTTCTATACATATTTGATAAATTTATAGCTTATTTAAAGATACGTAAATATATTTTTATTGTATTTTCTAATATAATATGTATACTTAAATAAATAAGGGTATTAATTATATAGGTATTAGTATAGTATATTCATCTTTATATTATTTTATTTTATTGTATTTTTTATGGTTTTTATTTTATTTTTATATTTTTAATTGAATGTAAATAATATTACAAAGGAATAAGAATATAAACTACATAAAAGAGTAAAAGAATAACAGAATAATTCCCCCCTTTATTTATATACAAGTACAATAGGGATCCAAAACCTAGTATTTACATCATAACTTCAAACTAAGAGAAACTATCTTCTTCATATAGCTTATTAAAAGTTATATACAATTAAAGGTAATTTTGATACATTTTTAGTTCATATGGAGAAGATACGGATCTGGGAAGTTTCAGTTTTGGCTTTTTATTTTTAGTATAAAATGTACATTGTATATTATTTTTTGGTGAAATAATTTTTGTATTTTTCTATATATATTTTTATCTACAATTTTCATGTACAAAGTTTCTTTATTTCAGGTATAAATAATAAAAAAATAAAATGGGTCCCAAAAATGCAATGTTGAAGGTTAAAATTTAGAATTTTTATTGTGTTTTTGACCCTTATCTCCCCCTACTTCATTCGTTGTCAACCTAGTTATCAAGATGCCTAGTTCTCGAGGTTTAGGGTCATAAAATACCATTGGCATTTTATTTCTTTTTTCTTTTCTTCATTCTTTTTATTTTGGCTTTAAACATTGTACTTTATACAATATTTATACAATAAATAACCAATTTTAATTTATTCAAAATAATGATATTTGCATGAATTTAGCTAGGGTCTAAAGGCCAAAATGAAAGAATAAAGGTGATGAAATGGGGATTCATCACTGACCTAATAATTTCATTTGTGGAGAATGAAATGAGCGGATTTGATGTAGAAAACTTAGAGGACATAGGGAACCCATACACTCAGTATATCTGGAGTCTGTTCTACCTTCCTCTTCTACTAACCACTTGACTTCCAATCTCGAGTCCAATCATTCTCTTACTCCTCATTCACCTGTAAAAAACACCAAAAAATTGAAAATCTAAAAAAACCCAAAAATATATAAAAACAAGAAAATATCATAAAAATGAAAATGAAAAAGATTTATAAACATTGGATCATGTCGTAAGGGAAGCAATTGCTAAAGAATAAATTATTAAGCTTCCCTTGATAAAGTCTTTATAACACTTTCCCGACCTCAAAAGATTCATAAGGAGTAAATTAATGCCTAAGAGATCTGTCAATAAGAGAACTAGGACTGAGAGACGCTTAGTGTCTATTGCCACCGCCTTGGTGATGGGGAAAAAGACCAAGAGCCACACAGTGAAGTTGTAACCCAGAGTTAGTGTGGAATCATAGGCACCATGTTTACCATGGAAGAATTGATGACGAATCATATATAAATATCCTACCAACCTTCATGTTTGAAATGCTCAAACTAGGACCAATTAGGAAGTCAAGAGTGATTTGTTTAGCTGGTTGACCGATCAATAAAACGATCGAGAGGGATTATTTCAATCATCGTTACTTTTCAATGTTCTCCACTCAGAGTGGACTTTACAATCATTGATTTTGAGTACCGAGAAGAATTAATCATTCTCCTATTATTTTTGGGAAGCTATTTATTGTCGTGGTTAAGGCAACTATAGATTGCGATACTCGTATGATCAATTTCCAGATTTGGGTACATAGTGACCGTATGTGACCTTTGAGAATAAACTCAAACCAAAAGCAACCCAATTAGCAATAGACAATCGTGAACACGATAAACAAATGAGTCCCCTCTCTCCACTATAGTTGATGAGATGACTGTCGAGCCGACCAAGCCCAACACCACCAAGGAGTCTTCAAATCCAAAAGGGGACAAAGTTATCAAGAATATAAATCATCCTTGTACCATTATAGAAATCTCATATGCTACCCGAACTCAGGTGGCATCTACCTATCAATACATCACCGGTGCTCCTAAAAGGTAAAGAATTCAGGAGAATATGCATTCATTTCACCTGAGAAGAACTTGATCCTTACTATGATACGATACATGAGCCCACCAAATGCATGCCAACTGAGAGCACTACCATGTACCTGAGACGTGTGCTGACCTTACAAGAGATATACAACATACAGAGTGACTCATCCATTGAAGAACACATGGCCAGCACCTCACAAACTAAGTATATAAGGGTCACATCCTCACGCTTTGGCTGCTAGTGGAGACAAGAAGCACACTGCTACTTCCCCTCTCCTTGCTTCATGATTTAGAAATCTGACCAAGTATATCACGATAGACATGTCCAAGGCTTACTCTCCTAGTTCTAGTGGATGCATCAGAATAATTCGTTATGACCAGTGAGACACTTCCACACAAGAATATTCTTCGTCCGAAGTCGAGTTGGAAAACCATGTGAGTGGGCAACCAAAGCACAATATTTGTTAGAGAGCCTCCACCATACACTGCTACTCTTTTGATGATGACTTTGACGATTGTCGGGATTCTTCTTCTTCTTCTCTTCACATACTCCACCTCCATGTTCTCATCCATCTCATTCATGCAAGAAGGTTCGTTACAAACCTTCTTAATACTTGTATATTCTCACTCAATGTTGTATATTTTTCTTCTTTTTATCTCCTCCATCTAGCATTATTTGCATCACTCTTCCTAGTTCCATATCGTTTTTCAATTTTGTCGCTATACTTAGGATGACCATATCCTGTGTATAGGGGGTGAGTGACTGATGAATCGAGAATTCAACCCTTTAATATTGTGGAATTAACATTCAATGGTCATTGCAGTCGGCTAAAGTGGGCTTATCAAAAATCATCTCATTTGGATATGACAAGGAAATCAGATGGTCATATTTTTTACTTGGTAAGAAACCAAGGTCGAACTCAGGGACACAAGCCTCTCTCATGATGATTCAGATTTTTATTCCCTAATTAAGTGTTAAATAGAGAGCAAATAGGTCAAACAATGCATAAAGGACAAGGCAATGCATCAAACAAATACAAAACATGCATTTTTTATTTATTTATTTTTTTATCATGTAATTGTATGCTATGAAATGCAACACCCAAAATGCCCAAATTCAGCAAAGATAATGAGCCAGTTAAACCCTAATTAATTTTAGACTTGAAGCAGGAATTAACTTGTTGAATAAATTAAGCAAGGTCAGATTTGCACCGCATAATAGACACTTAACTATTTAACATAGCAAATAGAGATGACAATATCAAAATGGGAAAAAAAACTTTGCCATTAGAAAGTTCGACAAACAAGCTTTGAAATGGAACTGAAATCAACTAAAACAGAGATACGGTGCTCAAGATATGCATAAATGAAGACAAGGGCATAACTGCAAAAAAACATGAAAGATAACTAGCAAATAGGTCCATGGGAAGGACTAAAATGTAAATAAAATAACTCGCGAGGCCTTCCCTGTAAATATCCACACGTGCAACAACATTGTTGTAATTATTCAAACTCGCAAGTGTACGAGCGTAAAATGTCCCAGGCGCGTGTGGGAGGCGCGTGAGCTCTGGACCTATTTGCAAAATGGAGAAGATGGTTGGGCCTTCCTGTAATTGTTCCAACGATCACGTGTTTTGGGCACGTGAGGACAGGCTAGGCGTGAGGCTCGGATATGATGTAGCTTCGGCTAAGGCTCGAGGAAGGCTCGACCTAGGCTCGGATCTCCAAGCCTAATGGGTCAGTTGCTGACGCTCGGAGGTCGTCTGGCGTTGACGCGTGGCTGATCGTAAGCCATCCGATCCTTTTGATCGAGTGGCTCCTATCTGCTCCTGGAGTCGTTGGCGTGGCCTCATCTGGACTGTTGGATGAACGCTGAGACAAATTCATCCAACGGTCGCTGTACCTTCTCCTCCGTCGAAGGCTGGTGGCGAAGTCGGATCTCCGGCGACGGACCCAGAGGTCCGCCGCCTTCTAGCTTGCTCGATGAAGGTTCCCAGAACTCCATTGAAGATTGGCGATGTAGCTGGAGCACGTGGGGATGCGTCGAGCAATCTGGATATGATTGACCATGTCTGAAGGACAGAGGCGGAGCTGCTCGAAACTGGTCGGAGATGGCGATCAGAGGCTTGGGTTGGGGCTCGATTCGAGCTTCGGGTCGTCGCTGGACCTCCTCAACCAATGGAGGAAGCTCGAGCGGGCTGGGAGTGCCGCGACGCCGCCATAGAGGGCAGCGGGTCTCACCGAGAGTGTGGGGTCGTCTTCGCTCGATCCCATCACCTCCCCCTGTCATAGGGAGGTGGAGGAGTGTTGGGCCCTTCCCCGCGTAAAGGTGGACAATAGTGACTGGTGGCGAGGGAGGAGTATTTGAAGGAGGGGAGTCGGCGGTTGGTGAGGTGGAATCGTGGTTTGCGAGGAAGATATGGAGCGATTGGAGGAGGATCGTGGATGGTGTGGACGTCCGCGAGGATGAGGGGAGATGGGTGAAGGTCGTGGGCTACTGAGAGCGTGGAGAGAATGGCCGGAGACGCGGGGAAAAAATGAAGGGTGAAGCAGTTGTGCGAGCTACAATCGTGGGAGAGAGTGTAGCGGGAGGTGGAAGAAGGTGTTCTGGCCATTGGATCTGGAGATCCAATGGTGGAACATCAGGCGCTATCGGGTGGTTATGATTAGGCCTAAGGTGGTGCGATCGAGGGATCAGGATGTTGTCACGTGTCGAGCGTATGGGCCAGCGGAAGCGGGCGGCCCAGATCAGATCAAGAGAGATCGGAGGGTTGTGGATATAAGTGATGTGAGCGGCTAGGACTGTGAAGATCGGGCAGTTCGAACGCCGCAACGTGGCGCACGGAGGTACGGGCGCTGGTGTGTAGCTGTGATGAGAAGCCAGCGTTGATCGAACGGTGTAGATTGAATGTAGGATGGGCGGTGATGATTTAACGCTCCAGGCCTTCATCCGATGGCTGTGGTGCGCGGGCGGCGTGGCGCAAGGATATGCGGCCACGTGGCTTCACCAGAATGAGCCACGTGGCCCAATCAAATTATTCAGAGAAATATGGTAAAATATGAAGGTGCAATTGGCCGAATTTGAGAAAACTCAAAACATGAAAGTTGTATATCTTGATGAGATCTACAAGTTTCATGTTGACAAAAAATGGAGATGAGGTCATCTGAAGATACAAAATATTTTTGAGGATATTTTTAAGGCTAAAAATACCACGAATTTTAATTTTGACATTTTTTTGTGATTTTTAATTTATTCAAGACTCTCATAATTACAGAACATTATCTGGTTTTTATTGATCCAAACTTAAGCAAGGGGGTTAAGAAATGTAAATTAAGATGATGAAATCGAGTTTCATCAGTGACCTAAGTTGCTATTTTCCCCATATTTCTCTATACATCCTCCAACCCAATTAGTTCTCCTACTTACTCCATCTTCTATACTTAGGTTGACCAGAGCCTAAGTATAGGGGGGGACTGATGCCCACACTGTATATTAATTTCTTCTCCTCTTGTCCTTGACCGTCCCATTTTTGTTCCTCTTCTATACTTAGGCTGACTAGAGCTTAAGTATGGGGGGCAAGTCAAATTTTATACTTCTATTCTTTTCACTCTCTTACGCTTGGCATGAGCTATGTCTCTTCCTCAGTTTTTGTGCTCTAAGGCCATAACATACGCTACGTATAGTGGGGCGTATATATTACACATATACTTTACTCGTAGTTCACACTTTCAAATATTTTAAGTATATAATAGTCAATAAATACCGAATGGTTAAATTTGATAAAAAAAGTGTTTGTGTTTATGAAATATGTAAAATACGTCTAAAAATGTGTATATTGTATACAAGATGTGAAACAATGTATAAATTTATATAAACTTCTAGAATTGTTGTAAAAACCTTGCAAATAATATTTGTGTAAATTATTGTAAAATGGGAGGTATGACAAAAATTTTTGTCAAAAAAATGGCTCACATCCAGTCTTGCATATAAAAATATACATCAAAAACTTGCACTTCATTCCTGTGCATTTCCATTCATCTGCATTTCATTTGCATATCATGCATATCCATAGTGGAAAGTCAGCGGGTTCTGAACTGAGTTGTCAGTAAATACTGAGAGTGTTCTTGATCTGACCTTAATCAACTTAAATTTCAGAGGAACTTCATTAAGAAGTTGGGTTTTAGAAACTTCGGGTCAAAGACTTAATTCTCCAAGTTCACAAGGCAATGTCTAGACTTTTACTCTTATTGTCTAACATGGTCGCATCATTCTGAGTAGACTCTTGGATAAGGAACTAATCCGTACTCTACACCGCGTACTTAGCTCAACTCAGATGTGGTGTTGGAATACCATGTGTCTTTTTCATTGGAAGCATGGACATCTAAAGACTGGAGTATCAGGTTGAAATAAAGCTTCGAATGATGGATGGAATGCTAGAACAATTTTTTCTAAGACCCCAAAAAATGGGCAGAATGAAAAGATTTTATATCTATCGGGCATAAAAGATCATTGCAGAGCAACCATAAATCCAACCCAAAAGAAGCTAATTCCAAAAAGAACAACTTTTGACCACAATGGTCCAAGCTCAGATAGCTTGCAGATCTATGGAGACATGTCTAAACTGACCAAGCTTCACAACAGAGTTGACTACATTGTTCATTATCCACTTCTTTTCCCCTTCTTCTAGACTTTTCCCCACACTAGTTGTGAGATAGAACATTACGCAACTTAGAAAGAAATACCTAACTCCCTAGGGATGATTTACTGGAGGAGGAGATTGCATGATAGTTTCGCATCTTGGATGGGAATAGCTAACATCCTTCACACACCAGAGACAGTTATTTAATATTCATGTGGTATACTTTTGGAGGGGGATGATCTAAGATGACTTATGAGTCGGCTTTGGGTGATGGCATGTACAATTGAGAGACTGTCATTCTTAAAATCCTAATTCTCATAAGGAGTCCTATGACAATATTGATCCAAAGATCGAATAGAGCTCCATTTTCATATTTTCTTCATGACCTTTTAGGGAACCCAAACTCATTTCACTTATGCATTCATTTTCGTTGCTCGTGGATGAGCAAGGTTTAAATATAGGGGGTTGAAGAATATGTGATTCATCATTATAAAAGATGAAGATAGATCTCTGTTCACAAGTAATTAATTGAATTTAATAATCGAAATTACGTTTTTATCATTCATTCATGTGTAAATAACACTCATATTCTAAGCATTTATAATTGCATTAATAAGAAGCCAAAAATACTATGTATTCTATCACCTGTATATTCTCATAAATTCATGTCTTTTTAGTTATTTTTCACAAATCCTAAATCAGATAAAGCCAACTTTTTTGTGTACATATTAGTTAGAATAACAAAGGGAAAATATTAACAAATACTAACTTGTATATTTGATCAATAAACTCAAACCCTAGTTTGGAGACAAAATGTTGTAAATGTGAATATCTCTTTAATATAGTTACTTATGAACATCTACTCAATCTTGAATGGATGTACATTCAATTATCTACAAATTGAGATAAAATTCAAAAGAATCGGAGTTCATATGTGCAACTTGGCTTTTGGACCTCTTTGTATATTGTACATATTGACTGATTTTGACATTATTATTTTATGTACAAAAATAACTCTTTTTTATTTATTCCTTTTTAATTTATTTTCTTTTATTTATGTTTTAATAAAGTGTTCACAATTTTAGATTAAAATTGAATTAAAAATTAAGGAAAATAAATAACTCTGAGTCCGTATATATAGTTTATATATAAGCCCCTTTTATTTTATTTCTTTATTTTCTTAATCATTAAAAATATCAAAAAAATATATATTATAAATATTTATTCATTATTTGATTTGATTTGATTTTGAATTTTATCCTATTTAAAAATCTAAAAAATTGTAAAACCTAAAAACACGACATAATAACTACATGGAAGTTCCCCAAAAAATATTCTTCATACAGATGACTTATTTTGGTTTTGGTTCCCTCACGAAAGTTGTAGATATCGTCGAAACAAACGACTTTCATGAAGATCATTTTCTGATTTGATTTCAGTGCTATTTTATTTTGAATTTTATTCCATATTATTTTTTGATTTTTGTGGGGCTGACATGTGGCCGCTCTTGGAGCCGCTACGTGCCCTCCACTCACGAAAGTTGTAGACACTTTTTTTGGGTCGTTGGATGAGCAAGATCATTTCATTTTTATTATTATTCTATTTCTTTTCTTTTCTCTTTCTTTTTTATTTTCTCTCTCTCTCTCTCTCCATGTGCTTCTCCCTCCACCCTTTGATCTAGACACCATCCAACGGATGAAACTCCATCTTCTTCATCCCAACCTCTTTCGATTATTCGGCCCCAAATCAATAATGCCTCTGCTTCTTCTACCCATCTCATCCTCTTCCTCGTTTCTCCATGACATTCCCCTCTCATCGATGTCACCCACGTGCCTCAATCTTCACTGTGATCCCTAACGGCTCCCCAACAAAAATCCATCATCTCCCTTGATCTTGAGGCACTCTCCAATAGAGAGAGAAGATAGCCGTAGCTCCTGCCTGATTCTTTTTGATAGTGAGATCAAGATCTGGTTGAGCGATGATGACGTTTAGCCATTCTTGAGGTGAGATATGACGCCCATTATTCAACATCTTTATTCTTTTATTTTAACTTAAAATCCTTAACAAAATGATTGTAAATAAAAATAATTCTCATATTTTATCATTTAGCACTCAATTGTTAAAATTGTATATTTAACACTAATTTACACCAAAATAAAAAATAAAGAAGAAAAGAAAGAGAAAGAAAGAGAAGGTTGTATATATGAATAAATACAGGTTGGCCCAAACCCCGAGACCAGACAAAGCATTCATATGGTCGACAAGGAATGAAGTAGGGGGGAGATAGGGTTTATAACTTATAATAATACCATAAAACCAATGTCACATTATATGTATACATCATTTCTCACCTTGTACACATTTTCACCCATTTTATTTATAAATAAAAAACCTAAAATAAAAAATATTTTCTTCATCAAATTGTAAATAATAATATAGATTAAATTATAAAAATATCAAGAAAATTATTTAATGTATAAATAAATAGCTACAATGAACCTAAAAAGTCACAAAAGCAAACTTTCTAGGTTCGTAACTATTTATAGAAAACTCCAAACCGAGCAAACTCAATTTTAAACTTTGTTTGTAACTAACACTATTTATTAAAAATACCAAAAAATCATAGAATAAATCATGTGAGTTTTGGCGTATGGACTTAGTATATATTTATTATATATATATATATATAACTTGTTCATTTTCTATTTAGTTATTACTAACTTCAATTATCTTAATTATTTCTCTAAATTGTTTATAAAATCAGTATAAGAATACAAATATAAAACATAAAAATAATTAGAAATAAATAATAATAAATCTCAAAATTTAAAAGTCGTAAAGACTAACTTCTGAACCTCATAACTCAGCGATACAAACTTTGAATTGGGTGTACTCACTTTTAAAGTTCTTTTTATTAAACTATCTATCAAATAAAGGTAGTTTCACTAAAATCACAGTTAATATGCAAAAAGTAGGTTTTGGGACCCTATTGGTATATTGGTATACTTGTGTTTATCGTATATAGTTTGATTTATCTATTTTTTATATTTTTGCATATATTGTATTTTTAATATATTGTATATATTGTATTCTTTTTCATATAAAATATGAATAAAAAACAAAATTAAAATAAGCAAAAATAAATTAGGTATTTATTATATATGTATAATGTACCTATATTGAATATACTTGCATTAATATGTACCATTAGGTTAACTTTAAAAATAAAATAAAAATATATTAAGAATTCATTTATTATTCTGCATATAAATAAAATATTATATTATGTAATTATTTTTTTAAAGACATAATAAAAAAATGTTTATTGTATATAGATATTTATTACATGTAAATTCATGTATATTGATTATTTATCTATTTAAATTGATTTATTTAATTTATTAAAAACCACCATAAAATTATTTATTAATCTAATATTATTTATTTTATTAATATTTTTACATTAAGAACGTTTTGTGATTTATTTTAATTTATTTCCATTTAATCTGCTCGTTTGTCATGTAGGGGATTTTGTCCTTTTCCCTAGATGAATTTTATTGGTCCATTCCATTTTTTACTGGGGTCAACTTCCCCTCCAACACCAACCCAGATAATCTATGCCATCCCACCTTTTTCTCGAATTGTTTCCAATCGATTCCTCCGTCTCTTTTGTCCGATTTCTTTGCCTGATTATAGTCTATTTTACCATGATCCACGCCCAACCATTTTTCACCTCATCCCACCTCATTTTATGCACCATCATTTCATTTGAAATTTAGATTTTCTCATTCTATAAAACACTCTTGAGCTGTATCTTATTTCTATCTTTGGCTCTCTCTCCTCCTCTCTAGTGAGCTTCGAGGATTACAAGAGATTGTGTGATACTCGTTATAATGAGAAGTAGAGTGATTTGAGCCTCTGATCTGACGTTACCATTGACGAGTCGTGAAAATCCTAAGTTAATTTGCGTGAATTATTGTGTTAAATTTGTCCTTTCATTGTAGATGGGTAATTGGATTCAATCAAGAAATAACCATAATTAATTAATCAATTTTTAATCAGACTAGATTTTTTTTATTTATTTTACTTGGGAAAGTCCCAAGGTCAAACTCAATGAGGCAAAGAAATAACCTAGAATAATATATATATAGAATTTCGTGGGTGGTTTTCAAAGCAGATTATTTTTATAATATTTTTTAATTAAATTTTGGAATGGAGAATGCAAATTCGGCCGATTTGTAGGACTAGAAAATAAATATCTATCAATTGATGTTCAAAAATTATGAAATTGGGCTGAGATGTAAAATATGATGAAATAAATTCTTTGTATTTTTTTTGAAAATTTTTGATACAATATGAATAAATAATGAATTTATGAATGCAAACAGAGTGAACTTCAATAATTAATTATAATAAATATTAAACCTATTTGTTTTCAAAAAATAAAATTATCTAAGATCTATCACTAGTGATTGATCTCTGAAAAATCCTAAACCTTGAAAATACGGATTTAATACCTATTAATTATAATATATATGAATTTTTGGTGATTTTTTGGCACAATGTGAAATACAATTAATTATACTATCTATGATATTTTGGTAATTTTTGGAGTAATGGTTAATCAAATATGAATTTCAATGTGAGAGTGGGCAAAATATGTAATTTTCCAATAGAATATTAATTGTTAAATAACCAAAGAATAGAAAAATACAACAACTATACCATAATGTAGAAAATTAATTGAAAAACAAAATGATATTTTTAAATAATAAAAATAATGTAAATAGACTGAACATAAAGGAGGAACACATGGTTTAGTTTGCAATTTACAATAATTAAATACAATAGAAAATGCAATAAGAGGGACTAACGTATAGATATCTAAACCCTGGGGGGTTAACTGCAGAAAAACCAAGCGGTCGGTTGCCAAGCACGTGACTCTTGGAGTGGTGGGTGCGGTTGGTAATACGGTGATCTGCAAGGTGATTTGGCGCAAAAAATCCCCTAGCTCACGTGACGACCACGTGAGGGGATAGCTCTGGAATAACGGTGAACTCCGGGGAGGTCTTTGTAGATTTTGCCTTTCCCCACGTGTGAGGGTCCCGTGCGGGGATGGTTGACTTTGTGCAGATGTTTTCTCCCATACGTGCATAGCACGTGGTAGGGCCTCGGGTTGTGTGCCCGGCCTTAAGTCGTGGCAGTGGAGGTGGAGGTCCGGTGTGTTTTCCAGGCTATGAAGAACTTTGGTCGAAGTAGAGAAGCGGCTCCGACATTGGTTTTATGAGGCAGAGAAGGCCTTGGGGGCTCCTGGAAGATGTAGTAGTAGAGAGCTCTCCCCTCTTCGCCTGAGGTCGAATAAGGTTCGAGGAGGAGCTTCTGCGGAGGCTCATGCTAGAAGGTAGAATTGGGTTCCTGGATGAGGGAGTTCGAGGCGATGTCAATAAAGCATTGGCTCAACGTCGATGGTGCCGGAGCAAGGAGGCAACAGGTGTGGTAGCCCCAATGCAACAAGCTCCTTGGAGCTCGGATCCGACCAAGGTAGAACAAGGACCCGGTCTGTCACCATTGGAGTCCCTTATTCATGCGTGCAATCGGCGGATACGACTGAATGAAGGGGGCGATGTTGCTTTAAAGGCCGGCGAAGGGGCCAGAGATGGAAGGTCGACGGGGAGATTTGGGTTTGTGGTTGAGGAGATTTGATCTAGCAGCGGGCCTGAGAGGGAAAGAGGGTGGATATCGTGAGGTATTTTGCAGGTGGCGGTATGCGAGATTAGGGGGATGGTGGTGTCATAGATGGGAAGGGAAGATCAGGGACGAGGCAGCGAGATCGGCCACAGATGGGAAGGGGCGGCGGTGCAAACAAGGGAGGAAGGAGAAGGGCACGTGTTGAATTAACAAACGACCTCAAATTGAAAAACATTCTTCACGAAAGTTGCTCATCTTTATGCGATCTACAATGAAGGGACCAAAACAAAAATCAACCATTAGTGCAAAGTGATATTTTTGGGGTACTCCATGTACATAAAATACCTTGATTTTTGAGTTTTATATTATTTTATCTTTTTCAAATAAGATAAAAATAAGGAAAAATTACGATAAAATCAAAGATAAATACTTACACATTAATCTGTTTTTTTAGATTTTCATTAATTAATAAAATTAATAAATAAATAAAGTACAAAAATGACTACTTTTGAAGAGACTGTTAGTGAACACTTGGACTCAGTTAGTTTCTTTGATTTCAAGCTCATTTTGGATTTGGATTTTTGTGAATTTTAATAAAGCTTTAGTCAAAGAAGATAAATGAAAAAGAAATAAAATAAATCAGTTAATTATGCACATAAAATATTAGGTCAAAAGCTGCTAAAATACAAAATGTACAAAAGAGGCCCAAAACACAACTTTCACATATGAGCTCCAAGTCACTTGAACATGATGTTGTTTTGAAGGTAATTTAATGTATAATAGTTCAAAAGTGAGTAGGATCAAATTGGACATTGAATGAGAAATATATCAGCATTTTAGTCTGAAAATCTTGGAATTAAGTTTTGAGTTTCTGGTCCACTTATTTATGTTAGTGTTTTTTTTTTGTATTTTCATTTATTCTTGTTAGTAATACGTACACAATGTAGTGGTTTCAGGTCATTTGGAATTAGTATAAATTAATTAAAAATCTGAGAAATTGAGATATTTTACAGGTCAATTGGGCTGGGATTTTTTCGGCTTCTTATTATATTCAATATGAGTAATAAAATGCAATTATTAATTATACATGCACGAATGCTAATTATTCCATATAAATGAAGAAATGCAAATGAATTTTGGGGATTTGAGCCTTATTGGTCACTTTTATAGTGATGAATATGAGATTCATCATCCCCCTATACTTAAACCATGCTTGTCCCCGAGCATCGAAAGAAATGCAATGAGGTGAAGTGATATTGGATTCCATACCAAGACCATGAGCTGAAGGTGAAAATTGAACTAGACCCTACCTTTGGATTATTAGTTTGGCAGAACTCCTGTGAGAATTAGAATTTTATAATGAACAGCCTTCAAGTTCTACACATCATTTTCATAGTTTCAGCTCAGAAGTCATCTTACATCAATCCCCTTCCCAAGGCATACCTCATGAACACTGAACAATTGACTCGTGTGTATGAAAGGTTTTAGCTCTTCCCATCCAGGATGCTGACCAACATTGCAAACCTCTCCTCCAATATCTCATCCTCAATGAGATAGGTATTTCCTTCTAAGGTCTGTCATGATGTGTTCACAATCGAAGAGAGGGAGAAATTAGAAGAAGTTCAAAAGAACTGGAGGGTGGCTAGTGTAGTCACCTATCCTAGTGAAGCTGGTTAGTTTAGCTAAGTCTCCACTAAGATCTGCAGGTTTTCTTGAACCTTGGACCTTTTATGGTCAAATATTTACTTGGTAATAGGCTTCTTTGTGTTTGGATTTTTGGTAATTCTGCATGGATCTTGTTGTGCCCCTACAGATATGGAATCTTTTTTTATGTACATGTTTTGAGGTCTTAGAAAAATATTGTGCACAGTCATCCATCCCTTTCGAACCTTTATTCAACCCATACTTCGTTCTTTAGATGTCCATGCTACTAGAAAAGAAACATACACAGTCTTCCAACACTCCATCTGAGTTGAGCTAAGTACATAGTGTGAGAGTACAAATTAATTACCTATTCTGTAGTCGTACCAAGAATGAAGAGACCAAGATAGACACTATGAATCAAAATCTTACACATTGTCATATGGATGTCGAAGAATTAAGTCATAGACCTGAAGCTTCTAAACTCCCGTTTCTTAGTGAAGTTCCTCTGTAAATTAGGTGGATTAAGGTCATGTCCAGACCACTCTCGTTTTCTGCTCATAACACGATTCAGAACCCAAGGGCTTTTCACAAATGCAAATGCATGTAATGTTGGATGAAGTGCTAGTGCAAGAAATGCAAACACATTTTTTTGAGAGATATATTTTTTATGCAATAATTTTGTTTTGAAAAATAAGCTTTTTTTTTATTTTTTTTGTTGGACATAGATAGTGTTAGTTGCAAAATTTTATTTTTTTTGAAGATTTTACAAGTTAGTAACCCATCCCGTAAATATATATAGACTTACGTGAAAGTATGAGTTATGGGTAAAATATATACATAGTATATATACACACACCCTATACTTAGCGTGTGCTATGTCCTCAGAGCACAAGAATCGTGAAGAAGATATAGCTTGGGATCAGTGTAAGAGAGTGAAAAAAATCGTACAAAAATAGAAGTCGGCCCGCCCTCCTATACATAGGTTGTGGGCAGTCTATGTATAGAAGAAGAGCAAAATTAAGATGTGAATTGGGAGAGTATATGCAGATGTTGATGAGGAGATTAAGGGCAGAAGTGGAGAGTGGTATATACAGATGGGCATCAATCCCCATACACTTAGGATCTGGTCAGCCTAATTATAGGAATAAGGGTGGAAATGGGGGCAATTATGAGAAGGAGTGGATGAGGAGAATGGTATATACATATGGCATCGGTCCCCCTATACTTAGGCCATGACCTAAGTAGAGGACGAAGATGTACAAGGAGACCGATGGGGTCGGGAGGGAGAGAGGGTAATGGATGATTAAGGCAATTTTCGGATGATCTTTTTGTGAGCCTGTGGAGGGAGGTCATATTAGTAACAGGAAGATGAAGCGTATGAGTCCCAACCATTGTTAGTGTTATACTAAGAAAAATCATGCTGGAGAGTAGATGAAGCATATGAATCAAATGATATCCAACCATCATCGGAGTTATCCTCAGAGGAATAGTATTTGAAAGTGGAGAAACTGTAGATATTCTTATTCTTCAATTGCTTCAGTTGTTTTCTCAGAATTTGTCCTTTTTGGGATCAAGCAATTCGTCTTCGGATTATGAATTACTTGAAGCACCAGTCTCATTCAATTGATAAGAAATTATTCTAGTATATTTAATGAGACCAGGAGAATCGACTTTGGATGAATAATAGTGAGGAAGAGGAGTCGTCCAATGGGAATTAGGGTTTGGATTCTTGCGTAGATAGGGTTTCAGAGCTACCGAACTGACATTACTCATAAAGATCACCTTTTCCAGACTTGATGAGGAATCATAAGACGATTCCTTTTCCGGTATTGATGAATATGCATTTCATCATCTTTATTCAATTATTTTAGCTTAATATCCATTATAAAACACATGTATATAATACTAACTTCATATTCTCACTAACTTGCATCTATATGTAAATATTGTAGATTGTTATTTTGACCTAAAATAAATAAATAAAGAAATAAAAGAAAAATAAAGAAAGTAAAAAAAAGGAAGATTGTATATATGTAATAGGTACATGCTAATTCAAACCCTGAGAGAAAGTCAAGACATGACATGATCGACTAGGAATAAAGTAGGGGGAGATAGGGTCCTTAATCAGAAAATAAAAAAATGTGCTGTAAATATTTTTCTAAGTATATTTGTATACTTACACTATTTTATTTTGTACATAAATTAACCTCAAATTAAATAATTTTTCAAAACAAAAGTTGTAAATAAAAATGTTCCCTAAATAAAAATAATTGCAAAATAAAATCATGTACAGGATAAAAGCAACCACACTTGGAAAAAGTCGGAAAGAGATAATTGAAAGACCAATACCAGATCCATATGAAATTGAAATAAATCAAACTCACATCCATTGTATTCTAAATTAAATTATCTTTAAAATGGCTCTCATTTCATAATTTTTGGAGTTATGGTTGAAAAGTTGTTTTTCTTGGGCGGTTTGTGCAATTTTACCATTTTTATTGCATTTATAATTTTATTTTATTTTTGTACATATTATATTTTTAATAATGGTAAATATTATTCACAGTAATTTAAAGTAAATAATTTATATCAAAAAAATTATGTAAAATTATTTCCTTATTTATGCATGTGTATAATGCACATTATGTATATATGATATGTATAAAATTAATCCTTATATAAAAAGCAATAAAAAATAAATAGATAACATTAATTAATTTAAATTAATATAACTGCGAAATTTTTATATTATTTATTCATTTATTTATTTGAAACAATGCCATGAATATAAGATTTGATTTTATACCATAAATAACCACCATTAAGGTGGCTAATTTTTTTTGTAAATTAATTATTTTAATTATTTTATTTAGTTACGAATTCCGTTATTTGTTAATTTATTAATTTACTAATTTATTTTATTTATTTAATTAACCATTAAATACCTTCCTTTTTATAATTAATTTCCCTCTTTCATTTTCTTCTCCTTTTTATTGAGCTCCTCCTTCCTCATTTCCTCTTGATCAATACTTTGGGAGAGGATCCTATCCTCCAAGTGCGTTCTTGTTGTAGAGAAGTGCCTAGCCTCCGAGCCGTCTGGTGACAGCGAGTCGGTCCTTGTCGAGTCCATCATGGCGTTCATCTGCTTCCATTCGATGAGATCAATTTCATTGTATTTCAATCTTTTCGTTAGATAATTTTAGGATTAATTTATGTCTCTAATTTCATCGTCAATTTTTTTCTCGATCATCGTAGCTAATCATAGTTAATCATAATCCTCAATCAATCATAAAAAATTTCTAATCAGATCTGTCCCGAATTTTTCATCTCATCTTCTTGATCCCTTTGCTTCATATTCTACCTCCACGATATTCCAACTCCGACCGTGTACGGTGATCGGAGACACGGTTCCTATCTCCCATTTCGCTAGATCCAATCCATTAATTCTTCTATTTTTATTTTATCGTCTTCATGACCGAGCCGTCGAGCTCGAGTCGGCTATCTTCATTTTATTGCAGGTACAAGAAATAAAAAATATTTTCAGATGTTGTTTCTACAAAAAAACGGCTGCAGCCAGAAGTTGTAACTCCGCCAATGGCGTGGTCACCAACTACCGTCGGCCTCCCTGTCGGAGATCCAGGGGCGTGTGTCGCCCTTTAGCAATTCTCACCATTTGCTGCTCGTCGGTCGCCCATCACAGAACCGCCTGGACTACCGTGGGCACGACCCACCGCCCACCACTATGGTTGCATGGATCCCCTCCATCAGCCGCTAGCCACATAACCGCCTGGATTACCGTGAGTGCGACCCGCGACACGCACTATAGCTGCCTGGATCCCCTCCATCGGCCGCCGTTAGCTAACCGTGCAGAACCGCCCAATCCCAGCAGGCGCCCGCCGCCATCTGTGCCAGCCCGTGTGCATCCTCTACCCACGTGCATCCTCTGCCCTCCCTCGACCCATTCTAATTTGGTTGGGAGCCCATGCCCGACCACCGCAGCACTGCCGCGTGGCGTGTGTCGCCACACTGCATCTCCTCCGCCACTCCGCATCTGCCGTCTACCGCATCATCCTCGACATCAGTCGTCGCCGTCGCGGTTTCGGCGTGGAGAAGAGATAGGTCCGGCGGTGCACCTTCCCCCCTTGGTCCCTAGGCGTGAGATCAAGAACAAGAAGAACCCTATGGGTATAAAAAAAATTAGGCACATTTCAATCTCCCCCGAAGTTTTTGAAATTGCAGAAAAGCCCATACCAGCCTTCAGTCATGTGTATAACACACCCCCTGTGGGTAATTTGCATTTTCTTCTCCCTGTTTATTTCGTGATAATTTTTTATGCAAAAATAATAAATAATTATATTTCAGTCCTTCATTTCAATACATTAAATTACCTGTTTATCTTGTTCGAATAAATGATATTTATCATCTAAATATTCTACAAAAAATTATGTAGACTCCTACTGTATGCTTGATCAGTATGAATTTTTCATTGCATTTTATTTCCATTTGATATTATCAAAAAATCAAAAACATGTCATTTTTTCCTATTTGAATTTTGGAAAATCCTAAAAATTCAAATATAGCATCAAAAATTCCAAAACAAATAGATTAATTCTCTTTTGGTGTGTTTTAATTTCTATCCAAATTTCGTGCATTAATTATTTATAAAAGCCAAAAAATTGTAAAATAGTAAATTGTTGAAAAAAATGTTATTTCAGTTCCTCTTGTAGAATATTTCCTCTAATTTTTCAAAAAAATAATTTTCGTAATTTTTGATTTCATTTCATATTTTTAAATTGCGAAAAAGTTCTTTGTACTCACTATTTGCATTGTCCCTTGCTTTTATTCATTTTAAAAATCCTAAAAAATCTAAAAATCTGTGAAAAATTACAAAAATAGTAGAAAATTATAAAACACAAAAATATTTTATTTGAATATTTTTGAACATTATTGTTGTACTTTAAAAATCCATAATGAATGTATTTCTTTTGTGCATGAAATTGTTTTGAAAATCATCTTTTTAAAAAGAAAAAATCGCAAAAATAAATCGTTGAAAATTTGAAAAATTAGAAAATAGAAAAAAGAAATAAAATTAATAAAAAATTAAAAGACAAAAATCAAAATAAAAACCAAGCATAGTGTACATTGAGAAATCCTTTTTCTTTCAATTGATTTTTTTCAATTAATTGAAAAATCCTCATGAATTGCAATCTCCCTGAGTTCGATCATGTTGCTACACAGTTTAACTAAATAGCAAAAAAATATCTCGCTTCTTCTTGTTATTATTAGCTCAAGAAAGAAAATAAATTTTGCGGGATATTTTGGTTGCAACGACCACTGCGCATTTATTTTCATCAATAATTGGAAACCCCAAAAATATCGCTCAATAAAAGCCATTGTAAGATAGGCACGCTGAGGGTAGTTAGGTTTCTCTTTTGACCTGCTATTTTTTGTTGTACATTTTTGTCTATATTTTTCGACATTTATTCATTATTCATATTCATTGTATTTAATTTAATATTTTTTGCTCATTTTTTCATATACTTGTGTCTCTTATATTTTTTCTATTTCCTCTTTCTTGCGAGGACCTGACAAGCGAGGGCGGAGTTTTTAGGAGCACCGGAGCACCCAAGTGAAGTGGAGCTGGCTTGATATTTCACCGAGCCTTAGGAGAGCGTGAGAGGAGGAGTAGAAGATTTTTTTGAGGAGACCAACACTTGGAACATTAGAATAGTGTAGATATAACAATTATTTCTTCATTTGAACTCTTGTAAAAGGACACTATAAACCTCGTTTACAGGGTCTGTTTCGCCAAGCGCCGATGCACTTCAGGGATCTTGCCAGATTTGTTTTCGTCACTTTTTTTATTTGTTTCATGCAGATTCCGTGAGCCACTTATTGATTGCTTTAATTAGTTTGCTTGAGCCAGGTAATTAATTAGGTCCAAATACCCTAAACAATAATTTCTATACAAATAGAATAGAACGTAATTGGACTTAGTCAAATTTAACATGTTCTTACATGTTAATAGAAGCTATTGTTATGACGGTTCACTTGAATTTACATATAGGATAGTTTATTTTGTTGTATTTAAGTTCTGCACGGATCATCATGTAGAATGCTGGCGATAAGGTATGCATCTCAAACTCATGCATGTATCATTGCATTTAATCATGCATTTGCTTTCCAATCTCCTTCCTTGTTTTCACTCACATAAGTTAAAAAGGAAATTGGACACTCGGTAGGCGATTTATTAAAAATATTCAAACCAAGTGACAACTGCCAAATATTAGGAGTGCTAATATCACTCTACCCTATAATAAACGTAAGGAAAAATCATTGTTTTGGGAGAGTAACCTCCTCCTTGTTTGATTTATCTGTAACAAGAGAGCAACCCACACACTAGGATAGAGCCACGCCTGAACTCTCTTCAGACGGCTAGTCTTGTGATTAGTTGCTCTCAAGTTAGGACTTCACTGGGTAGCCGGTAATCGGTCCAGGATTTCCCTAGTAGAGTGGGTAGATCGGGTAGCCGGTAAACAGTCCGCACCCATACTGGGTGGGAAAAACTAGTTGTGAGATTGGGACAGTCTTCTGGAAGCATTAGGTTCCTAACAGCTCGCTTAAACTTCTATGATAGATTGATTTATCACCAAACTCTAAAAATTAACAAGATAATTGAACAAACCTTCACGATCTTCACATTGCGTTGAGTTGGTGAATAGGGGGTTTGTATTGTCTTTGATTGCTAGTGCTAGAGATCCTTCCGTGCAATTTGCGCCTTCACTCATTTTCACTCTAACATTCACCTTCATGCTTTCGCATCTTGCCTATCAACTTCGAAGATGTCGTACCATAGTATTTCTCGTTCGGACTTTGCAAACTCATTTGACACTTCGACCCGTTCACCTTCTATTCGGGGAGACTCACTTTTCGAATATTCCACATTCTCCACATCACCCTTCACATCATTTGTCAACTCACTGTTTGAGATTCGCTCTAATCTCGATCTAGTATCTGAGACTCCTTCATTTTTAAGGACTAATCGAGTGTCACACACATTTTCAGAGTCAGACACCAGACACTTGATGCCACCAAAGGGAAAGGGAATCATGTTAGAGAAGAACGAGATCAACAACACTGTGATAGCCTCTATTCAGTCAATTCAAGCCCGATTAATAGAGTAGGCTAATTTTTAGACCACTTTGAGAGATATGATTCTTAAAATGAGACAAGATAGGAGAGAGGAGGATAGAAACCCTGGAGGTGGGAATGGGGGAGAAGACCCTCACATAGAACCTAAGGCTAAGCCTACATTAAAGGACGCTAATAATCCAGGGACAATACACACAAATTCTTGCATACAAATCCCTGTGATTCATGGGCATTTCGAGCTTAAGCCCACTATGTTACCTCTTATCCCAATATTCCATGGAAATATTAATGAAGAACCTTATATACACCTCCAGCAGTTCGATCGCATTTGTGGAACAGTACACTACCCATATGTCCCGTTACAGGTAGTGCAGATGACCGCCTTCCCATTCAGTCTGATGGACAAAGCTTTATATTGGTTAAATCACTTGGGGAAGGTTTTCACTACTTGGGAAGAGTTGAGGTCCTCATTTCTGAACAAATATTACCCGCTCGGATGACTCAACCAAATGCGATCCTTGATTGCTAATTTCTCCGAGATCCCCTAGGAGCCTATTCATGAGGCGTGGGAAATATTCAAAGATCTGATGGAGAAGTGCCCTCATAATGATATTCTAAAGATCAACCATGTACGAAATTTCATTAGGGGTTTAAGAATAGAGAATCAGAAGATGGTAGATGCCACTTGTGGGGGGAGCCACTTCAACAAGGACGAGGATGTGCTTTATAAAATTTTTAAGGAGATGGCGGGGAGTTTAGCAGCTCTTACTTCTTCACGTTCTTTTCAGAAGCACCCCATCACCTCCCCTACAATACCCCACAAGGATATCAATATGATGGCATCAAATGAAGTGGATAGGGTGGACAGCTCTAACCTGACCATCATTGGAAACTAACTATCCAAAGTGGACATTATTGAGAAACGTTCCAAGGAGCTTGAGAAGATTCAAGTGATCGAATAGAGGACGAAGAAACCAAATAAGCTAGATGGGATAACAAAGCACCTGGAGCTTCTTGTGATTTCGATCAATGTAGTTCACAGTGCGAGTGCAGCAGCCAATACCTCTACTAGGGAGAAGGCTTCTTCTACCCAGCAGAGTAGCGGAGGACCAGCCACGGTTCAACATGTCTACTACGTGCAGACACATGATCAGGTCCAACATCACTCATATTAGATAGTTCTGTACCAGCAAGAAGTAACCTACATTCCTAAGCAGTAGTTTCCACCACCACTTGTCATTCAGGAGGTGAATGACATCTGGTTTGACCATGAACGAAACCAACCCTGTCCATCAAGGCAAGGCCAGTTTGGTTTACAGCAGGGTCAGAGGCCCGTCCATTAGTTTCTGGGAGGGAGACAACAACAGTATCAGCTCCAGCAATTCCAGCCTCACTATCAGTCTCCACCACAGTTCCATAACTGGAGACAAGGCCATCCACTGCAATAGTCTATGTACTTTCCTCATCCCAACCAGAAACAGACTGCTTATTATGGACAGTATCCACCTCCTCCCCCACATTGTCAGAGTCTGTGTGGTTACCAACAACCTTCATACTATCAGTATCAGCGACAGCCAGTCAATGAGCAACCTGAGACCCCTTCAGTCAACCCAGCACTGGACCAACTTGCATTGCTAATGAAGAACATGAACAAACTGACTCAATGGATCGATGACCTGACAACCACCAAGACATTGATTCCAGCACAGGTCGAAGCCAACCCCAACAACATCAGACGTAAGGAGAAGGTAGCCAATAGCAAACCCCACCCGAGATAGGTATGGCCCTTGATTTTACATGTTAATGTGACACCATTCATCTCACGAGCAGTAGGAGATTGCAACTGCCTGCGCACCAGTTGGGGTTGGGAGATCGAACCACTGAGAGAGCATCATCTTCCACATCACATCCTTCACCAGCAGTCGAGAGGCCCAAAAAGCAGCACCCAAGTCTGGAGTTTCACCGCCTTCACCACCACCTTCATCAGGAAGATGTAGATCACCACTAGCAAGGGAGAATATACCAGTCACATATTCTTCCACTTCACCAGAAATAGCATCCCATTCTGTTTTAGATTCTATTTTTCCTTCGCCTATCTCGGACAACACTTTATAGACTGATTCTGGTTGTCCTTTCATAAATGAGGATTCTACGTTGAATAATGGAAATGAACATTTGAATTTTTATTCTGATTTCATGCCATTTCCTTCTGTTCTCAAATCTAAGAAAATTCAAAAATTAAAAACAGCCCTATCTGATCCTGGAGTGGTTGAGATCTTACAGAACATCTTTTTAAAGATGCCACTCCTTAAGGCCATGGAATACATGCCTTCAGTAAAAAAAGGGAATGAAAGAGGCATGTACACAAAAGCGTTAACCAAGGCAGAACAAATGAAAGGAAACAAAGAAACACATCTTGACCATGGCCACATTTCATGCCATCAGTAACCTCCTGATGAATCCGCGATTCATCATTACAATATCTTGATCTTAGCAAAATCTCCGAGTAAAATTCCAAATAAATGTCCATAAAATCAATAAATTAACAAAATAACTCTTGTAAATAAAATACACTAGTTATTGTATATTAGATTGTACAAAATAAATTAACACTAAAAAGCCGTAAAAATAAAGGAGTTTTATACTTGTAAATAGCCCAAAACTTCATGTATTTTTAATAAATTCATTTCAACT
The DNA here is from genome assembly GCA_037367405.1 of Ottelia alismoides. Classification (NCBI taxonomy): domain Eukaryota; kingdom Viridiplantae; phylum Streptophyta; class Magnoliopsida; order Alismatales; family Hydrocharitaceae; genus Ottelia; species Ottelia alismoides. Next base: position 177,615 of record JAZKJV010004741.1, on the reverse strand, counting down.
CCTTTTTGCCTAATTCTTTCTCTAACTTGTTTATAAAAATGTATATAAAAATACAAAAATATAAAATAAATTTTACCTCAAATAAATGCTCCTAGATCCCAAAGAGAAAAAGCCGTAAAGTCCAACTTCCAAGCTAAATTCCCGCTCCGTATGAACTCCAAATTCACCAAACTCACTTTTAAAGTTCAAGTTAGAAAATTATCTATCCAACGAAAGTGGTTTCATTAAAATCGGAGCTCGTTTGCAAAAGTTGGGTTTTGGGACCTAGATGTACATTGTATACCTTGTATATATTCATTCTTTCTTTAATTTTTATTGTATCTTTCATAATTGCTAAAAATACAAAAATATCATGATTGTGTTGTATTTTAATTATATTATTTTATAGTATTTTTCCGTTGTAAATATCTCTTATTAATAAGACAAAAAAAAATACAAATTAGAAAAGTAAACAAAAATTGTACATGTTGTATGTATTTATTTGTAAATTCACCACTATTTTTTTCCCTCTTTATTTTTGTTGTATTTAAAGTAGCATACTTTATATCATTATTTATGTATTTATTTTTTCCCATTCTCTACAATAACTTCTCTACCACCAACTTCTATTCAACTCCATCATTTTTAATAACTCCCATTCCACTCCATATTCTTCCACCAACCTCCCATTCAACTCCACCAATAATACAACTTCCCATTCAACACCACCACCATTCTAACCTCTCTTTCTCTTCTCTTTATATTCATTTGTACATCCTCATTTTTTCGCATCCACCATTCTTATAGAATAAGGAGAGAGCTTGGAGTGTTTTGTTGGTGACAGATGCGAAGCATCGTCCTCAAGCTACGACCTCCTTCAGGTGAGATCCGCGGAGCTCTGCTTCGCGTCATGAGTTCCCCGTCGAGCTCGCGTAGCTTCTCCGATTTTTGTTTCGCCAATCGGATCGAAGCGACAACAGGAGTCCAGCGTAGCTGCTCCGCTAATCCGGCGAAGATTCAAGTAAGTATCTCCTTTTATCCTTCTTGTTATTTTATTTTATCTAATTGTTTGTTCCATTGTTGTCTCATCATTTCCGTTTTTTTTATTACCACCACTTCACCACCTATCATTTACATCCCTCATACCACCTTCTCACTTATTTTTATTTCATCACCCCCATTTCTCCGCTTTCATTTCCTGTTTGAAAAAAAAAATTTAAAAAAAAAATAAAATCTAAAACAAAAAAAAATTAGAACAACAAAAAGAAAAGTAAAAAAAATCAAAAAAAAAAATAAAAAAATTTTGCAGGGAAGCAGCAGCCCACGGCCGCCGCCCCCCTGCATCTCCACCACACGCCGCTACCGCGGGCGGCGCCTCCAGCCAGCGCGCCGCCGCGCGTGCCCGCCGGAGGACACCTTCCTCTCCCTCGCCGCGGCTAGCGCCGCCGTCCGCCGAGGTCGGCGCCTCCACGCCGGTGCCTCCACGCCCCCTCAACGTTGCCCTGCCTCCACGCACAGCCTTCCTCCCGCCAGGTCACGATCGCCCGCGAGCCGCACCTCCTCGCGCCGCTCACTCCCCGACCGCCGATCGCCGCCACGCGCGCCGCCGTGCGCGAGGCTCCACGCGCTCTCGCTCGCCATCGCCGCTCCGCACAACAGCTCCGTCGCGTGCGTGCGCGCCACCGTCCTTCACGACGCCAGACCACACTCGTCGTGCCTCCTCCGCGTGGAACTCGTCGACCTCCGCCTCCAACAGCCGCCTCGCCCCGCGCAGACGCGCGGCGTCGCCACCGCCCTCCCCGCGCTTGGCCGCCCCGCCCAGTGTGCTCAACCGTCGCCCACGCACGCCCCTCGTGCCCTAGCTTGGAGAAGAAGAGAAGGTCTATTGTCTTTATTTTATTTCTGTGAAAATTACATCTTCATCATTTTACGTTTGTTTAATTGCAGAAGTGCCCTTGTTCACATTTTTAACTTGTTTATTTCTGTTTCCATATTGCGAAAAGACTCCTGACTTTTATTGATAATTTGGACAATCATTTAGCATCATTTTATTTAATGAAAAATAGTATGTTGATGAGCATCTAATTCTTTACCTCATGCCTATTTATTTGCATTTTTACGAGCACTAGATATTTTATTAAAAATCAGAGACTGAAAATCTTGATATTTTGCCCATTTATGCTCTGAAATTTGCATATATTAATTCTTTGCTCTAAAAATTGCGAAAAAATTGTGAATGATGCCTTTAAGTGTGCTTTAATTACATTCCAAATTTCGTCCAATTAGGAGTTGTCGTTTGCATAAATAAATTATAGAGTGATTTCAGTAGTTGATTTTTAATTTATTCCACGAATAAGATTTTTGAGAAATTTCAAGTCTCCTGAATTGCACATATAAGTATCTTTTTGAGATAATTTGCTCTCGGATTAATTTGATCACGTGTATTTAATAGGAATTAATTACTTATTTCCACTCTGTTCTCACTAAAAAATTCATAAAATATTCATAATTTATCAAAAAAATCCAAAAAAATTACTGTAATCTCCTTGCATCATGTTTTCATTCCAGTAATTTTTTCATGATTTTTGCTTTCTGTTTGTGTGATAAATTGCAAAAAGACCCATAAAAAGTGTGCATTTTTAGTTGTTGCATTTTAATCCCTAAAATTCCAAAACAATGTGTTTTGTGTTCATCTCTGGATTAGTATTCTAGAAAAAAAATATAATTTGGCTGAATTGAACTGATTTTTCATTAAAATTAATTTGGCCTTGTTGTATATTTTCTTAACGTCTTGATTCACCCGTATTTTGTTTTTGGCATTCTACTTGCATAAAAAAAATCTAAAAAAAATACGCATTGGAAATCTAGACCTAAGTTTTTAAATTAAACCCAAGTTTTTCCTTTGCCTCCCTGTGTTCGACCTCGGACTTGCCCGGGATATAAATTAAGCCGAGACACTCTTCACGGAGATCTTCTCTCGGTTCTGACTGAATCGCTAAGTACACGTGCTACAACGCGACCGAATTAAACAACGTATTTAGCGACACGTCAGATGGCGCCGTTGCCGGGGAGGAAAACGGCTTAGGGACTAATTTAAAAATTTGGATTTAGTTTTCCATTTACTCGGGTAGTCTGACCCCCGAGCCACTTGTATTTATTCCATTTTTTTGCAATTATTTCTCTTCATATTTTTGTATATATCTTGTTGTTTATCTCTCTAATATAAATCTTTGTTTCCTTGCGAGGGCCCGGTGGACTTGGAGTGCATCGGAGGTCGACGGACGCGAGGAGCGCCGACTGCTGAAGTGCGAGGATAAAGCAATTTATTTTTGAGAGAATTTTGTAAATTATTTTAATTATTTAGGTAGTTGCTCATTTCTAGCGGCTCTTGTTTGAGAGCTCGCGCATGTAAAAAGACTTAGACATTATTTTTGGTGTGTCGAGCCTGTTTCACTCTCCGGCGAGGGTGGGTTTTGACTTGAGTGGCGAAATTAAGGATTAGGCACACGGTAGTTTAGATTCAAACTTGTTTGTGCCCATCGTAAATTAGGCCACACTTATCTTAGAAGATTCACATATCTTATAAGATTCATAATGAGACGCACATAGACACGTACTACTTAGCTCAAATTCAATCAATTCTTCCCCGCTAATAGTATATTGTTTAGGTGCGGTTTCCTCGATCTGCATGCATTTAGTGTAATATTTACAAATTCAGTTTTGCATAACGCATGAAGAGTGCTGGGATTCACTGTAAGTATACCTTTCTCTGAGCATGCATCATAGTTTCTCGTTTGCATTCTGATTTCCGATTCCCATCTTGTTTTACAACTTAAGGTTAAAGGAAATTGGGACTGAACGGTAGACGTGCTTGTGTGTTCACATAAATTTCAAGTGATAACCTAACTCTAAAATTGGGACTGAATTGAGCAGGTCGACCAAATTAATTGGAATAAAAAGAACCATTGTTCTCGGGTGCAGAAAGCCCTCATTGTTTGTTTTAATTGCAAGTGAGAGAGAGACGACCCTAGGATAGAGCCAAGTCTGGATTTCTTACTTACTACTGGTTCTTTATTTTTAGGCGATTAGCTACTTTTCAGTGAGGATTTACGGGTAGCCGGTAAACGGTCCGGACTTCCTTAGCAGAGTGGGAGGTTTAGAGGACGCATTAGTCCTCAAGGAACGGGTAGCCGTATTTATACGGTCCGTACTTACTCCTATACTGGCTGAAAGTAGGTCAAACTAGTCGTAAGAACCGGGTCAGTCTGTAGGAAAATACGGGCACCTAACAGCTCGTTAATCTTTCCAAGATTGTATTATCGCCAACTAAAATTGACCAGATAAATCGGCCGAAATCTTACGGCCATCATGTGTTGAGTTGGTGAAATTGGGGGTTTGAATTGCGTTTGTATTGTGTGAGTTCACTCCGCACATTTACGTGCACCATAGAACTAGTGCCTCATTGATTATCGTGATCTAATCGGTTCTTTTGACATCGAAGATGACTGATTGGGGGGATATTTATTCGGACTTTGCGAATCTCTCATTGAACCCTTCAAAAAGTACGTCTTCAAAGGTCCAAGCGCAACTTGGACCAACCTGGACTCATGACCCTCTTGAGCCCAGGATCACTCACTCTCGGGATGGTTACCCTCAAACCATTCCATTTCTCTCTTCCCACCTCACCGAGGAAGACCATCGCCTTGGTGAGAATATCATGATTCATAAATCCTCTTCTAATAAAGAACACATTGCTGATTCAGGCCGTATAGAAGACACGAGTAAAATGCCTCCAAAGAAGAAAGAAGAGGAAGAAGAGAACCATGAAGACCCGATGAGAAGTATACTAGCCCGATTGGCTGCATCTGAGCAGCAACAAGCATTACTGAGAGCTCAGTTAGGACAGTTAAATGTTGGGGTCCAACTACCAATGGATGCGGCTTATAACCCCGGACAATATCAAATTCATAACTACTTGAGTCCGGCCGAACCCGAGGTTGATTTTGAGCTGAAGCCGCATTTCCTGAACCTGCTGCCACATTTTGATGGGAATGCTTCTGAGGAGCCATATGCATTCCTAAGGGACTTTGAGCTCATCTGCGCTAACCTCAAACATAACAATGTTAGCCAGGATTATATTAGGCTCAAAGCCCTTCCATTTGCCTTGGGTGGAAAAGCCGATTACTGGGTGAAGAATCTTGGAATCATCGTCACCACTTATGCCCAGTTCAAGGACCTATTCCTAAAGAAGTTCTACCCGTTGAGTAGAACTAACATGATGAGGACGCGAATTACGAGTTTTTCCCAATTACCCAATGAAGCCTTCTGTGATGCTTGGGAAAGATTCAAGGACATCCTGCAAAAGTGCCCTTGTCATAGATTAGATGAAAACATCTTGGTCCAATCCTTCTTCATTGGTCTCAACCCTGAGATGCAGGGTTTAGTGAGCGCTGCCTGTGGAGGCAGCTATACATCACGAGGAGCGGATACCGTCTGGAGGGTATTCGAGCAGATGGCTGAAACTAGCCGCTCACAGATGGCCAGCAGGGCCTATACACCATCCCCCATTTCACTCTCACTTGGAGGGGGAAAATCAGCTGTAGTCGATCTCTCTCAGGACGTGATCCCTAGCATGGGACTTCTTGATGACAAGCTTACTGTAGTCGAGAAGATCGACAGGAGGATTGATGAGTTAGACCGGAGCGTCTCCAAACTTCCAAAACAGATGGAGGAGTTGACTGAGAAGGTATCTAAGATAAGGATACCCGCCGTGACTGCACCCTCTGCTCCCGTATACCGAGTTCACCATGTTCAGGAGCAGTTGGTGTCAGGGCAACCCCAGCCGTGGGAGCAGGACCAATCCTACACCCACTCTTTCCAGCAGCCACCTCCATTAGCAGAGACAGTCCAGGAGGAGCCTCCACCAGTTTGGGAGGTGAATGGGATATGGTATACTCAGGACCCTGCCAGGCAGGGAAGTACGGGAGACCGACAGACCTATCAGCGTCCCCCAACCTTTCACAATACCGCATTCACCTCTGCACCACCTCCGTCACAACAGAGCCCTGGATTCCATCCACCCCAGCAGCAGAGGCAGCAGTACCAGTAGTATGGCCAATAGGGCCATTACGAGACGGGCCAGCAGGGCCCGCAACCCCAGCAGCAACAGCAGCAGAGGCAGTACACTGGCCAGCAGGGCCAGTCTTCCCGTTCTTCTTCCCAGTCTTATCCACTTCCTTCATCGTCTAGTCCCATGGATATTCAGCAGCAGATACTCGACGAGCTACGTTCCTACAGGAATGAGGTTCAGGACTTACGGGTGGATGTCAACCGCCTGTCCAGATGGCGAGACGAGCAGACTGCACCCTCTACCTCGATCCCAGCCCAAGTTCAGGCTAACCCCAATAGCCTGAACCGTTCTAGTTCTCAGAAGCACTTTGGTCAGGTATACTATTCAGCATCTCCTAAATCTGAACATGAGATTCTTTCGTGTGACGAGGCTAACCACATGTCACTCAGGAGCGGAAGGACAGTGGTCGTACCTGACCGGGCGAGGGACACGAGGAGGGGCATCTCTGAAGCTCTACCTGAGGAGTCTTCAGAGGACGAGGAGGAGAGGCATAATATTTCAGAGCCCCATCAGCACCATTCGAGGATTTCTACTCATGGAGCCGAGAGGAGGAGGAGAGTACGTATGCAGCATCGTCAACATGGATATTCTTCTGAATCTACGGAGGACCTTGCATCTCCGGTTGTGGCGGATACCATTCCAGCTTCTATTCCACAACCTTTAGTAGATAGTTTTGATTTCGATTCCATGTTGCATCAAAAAGATTCTTGTATGAAGAACTCTGTTTCTGTTAAGTCAAAGAATGATCTTTCAGTTCATGATTCAGATTCTTCATCCTCTGTTTCCTTAGCTTCAATCCCTTTCCCCCGTGCTCTTACAGCAGGAAAGCGCATCAAAAAGATTCAGAAAGATGACCCCGATATGGCACGGTTTTGTAAAGAAAATATCACTGTGAAGGTGCCATTTGATGAATATGTGGCTAACCATCCTGCCTTCCAAAAATACCTTAAGGTGAGATGCACACCTACAAGGGTTAGCAGGAAGAAAGATAACCGAAATATAAAGACACATGTCTTATCGGTAGCCACAACCTTTTGTCTCAAGAATCAGACTTTGCCAAAGAAAAAGAGAGACATGGGTGCTCACTATGTGGAGAGTCGTATTGACGACATTGCGTTTGCACGCACACTCTTAGATAACGGTTCTTCGATCAACTTACTTCCCTTAGCCTTATATCAGAAATTAGAGTTGGGACCACTTCGCAAATCTAGAGCTTTACTCCAATTCGCAGATCGTTCAATGAAGAGACCTAAGGGAGAAGTGAAGAACGTCGTTATCTCGATTGAGGGGCATAACTATCAGGTGGACTTCACAGTCTTGGACATGGAGACCCCCAATCATTGGAGAGAATCTCAGATTATTCTCGGGCGACCCTTCCTTAGGACCGCAGGCGCAGCTTTCGATTATGGTACGGGAATGATGAAGTTTCGTTCTCCAGGCAGAGAAGTGAACCTTGAGATGAAGCAAACCAAGTGTCAGCGACCCGATTCAGAGAGTAGCACAGAGTACTCATCTTCAGAGGCAGACTGCAGTTTGATTAGCACAGTTGGGATTTGGGGACAGATTCCTTCAGGACAGAGCGAGACCCTTTCATCTAGAGAGGATATAGTGCATGATGCAGTTTGCCAGGTGTTGTCTGATCTTGCTAGAGATGCATCAACCTATTCTCATGATGACTTAGAGATCCATCCGGATCTGTCAGTTCCATCATCTTCGGAACAATCAAGGGACATAGATGATGAGTCGGACGTGGCTTTTGCCGATTGTCTGGATACTTTTGACGATCCGACTCCCGATTCTTCTGATTTGGTGGCGAGTACTACTCAGCTTAGCCCACCTTCATGCAGCACGGAACCAGATTCAGATTCAGTTCAGCCAGATCTGCTTGATGATACCACATTGCCAGAACTGAAATCACTACCTCCTACACTTAAGTATGCCTTTCTTGCGGGACCCAAAGAGAGATATCCTGTCATCATTACCTCAGACTTGACTTTAGAACAGGAGTCTAGGTTGTTAGAAGTCTTAGAGAGGTACCGCAAAGCAATAGGCTGGACAGTGTCGGATCTCATGGGCATCAACCCCGCTCTCTGCTCGCACCACATTTTTACTGAGGATAACGTGAGACCTTCCCGTGAGTTTCAGGGGAGACTTAACCCCAATCTACGGGAAGTGGTGAAGAATGAAATTGAGAAATGGTGCAAGGCAGGGTTCATATACCCTATTTCTGACTCCAAGTGGGTGGCCCCACTTCATGTTGTCCCGAAGAAGTCGGGAATTCAGATGGTCACCAACGAGGAGGGGGTAGAGATCGCGACACGAGTACCCACGTCGTGGCGCGTCTGTGTCGACTACAGGCGCCTGAATGCTGCGACCAAGAAAGATCACTTTCCCTTGCCTTTTATTGATCAGATCTTGGAGAGACTCGCAGGGAAAGAGTTCTTCTATTTTCTTGACGGGTACTCAGGCTACAAACAGGTGGCCATTGCCCCTGAAGACCAGGAAAAGACCACATTCACATGTCCATTCAACACTTATGCTTTCAGGCGCATGCCATTCGGGCTCTGCAATGCCCCGGGCACATTTCAGCGGTGCATGATAGCCATATTTGCCGAGATGGTGGGAGATTTCCTGGAAGTGTTCATGGATGACTTCTCGGTCCATGGTGATTCTTTTGATACATGTTTAGCGCACTTGGACCGAGTCCTCACGAGGTGTAGAGAGGTGAATCTGGTACTCTCCTGGGAGAAGAGTCACTTTATGGTGACGGAGGGTATCGTGTTGGGGCATGTCATCTCCAAAAGGGGAATGGAGGTTGACCCTGCCAAGGTGGAGGTGATCAAGAAACTCGATCCACCTACCAACGTGAAGTCAGTGCGGTCATTCTTAGGGCATGTTAAATTCTATAGGAGATTCATTCAAGATTTTTCAAAGATCGCCCGCCCACTGACTGAGCTCTTAGGGAAAGACATAGAGTTCGTTGTAGATCACAGGTGTCTGGAGGACTTTGAGCTCTTGAAGAGGAAGATTTGTGCCTCGCCTATCCTACAAGCTCCTGACTGGTCTCTCCCCTTTGAGATCATGACTGACGCTTCAGATTTCGCTATAGGAGCTGTGTTAGGACAACGGCGAGAGGGGATTCCGTTTGCGATTCACTATGCGAGTAAAGTTTTAGATCCTACACAGAAAAATTATACAGTGACTGAAAAGGAAATGCTCGCGGTAGTATGGGCCCTCGAGAAGTTCAGATCATATATTTTGGGCTCTAAGGTGACAATTTATACTGATCACACAGCCATTCGATACTTAATGGAAAATAAGGACGCGAAGGCGCGTCTTCTTAGGTGGATTTTACTCCTCCAGGAATTTGATTTGGAGATAAAAGATAAACCTAGAGTGAAGAATGTTGTGGCTGATCACCTTTCTCGGATTGAACTTAAAGATTCTCCTGATCATGAGCGGATTAGAGAGACCTTCCCAGATGAGTCAATTTGTGTTATTGACTACCTCCCGTGGTATGCCAACATGGTGAACTATCTTGTCTCCAAGCAGGTTCCCCATGGTTGGACTAGGAGCAGCATTGATAGACTGAAGTCGGATTCGAGGAGATACCACTGGGATGATCCTTTCCTTTTCTTCGATGGACCGGATTGTATTTGGAGAAGGTGTATTCCTCAGGAGGAATACCATAGTGTCCTCACATATTGTCATTCACTTGAGGCTGGAGGACACCATTCGGGAAAGAGAACCGCTCACAAAGTACTTTAATGTGGATTGTATTGGCCGACCTTGTTTAGAGATGCCATTGATTTTGTTCGGTCGTGCCCGATTTGTCAAAGGATGGGAGGGACAGTTGGACAGAGAGATGAGATGCCCATGCAACCGATGATTATTTGTGATGTTTTTGATGCATGGGGCATAGATTTTATGGGTCCCTTTCCCAACAGCCATGGACATGAGTACATATTGTTAGCGGTTGATTATTTATCTAGGTGGGTGGAGGCTATCCCAACCCGAACCGCAGACAGCAAGACTGTCTGTAAGTTTGTGAAAGACCATATTATTGCTAGGTTCGGGGTGCCAAAAGTTTTGATATCTGATGGGGGTAGCCATTTTGTGAACCGAGATATGAGATCTTTAGTTAAGGACTATGGATTTGATCACAGAGTTACTAGTCCTTACCACCCACAGTCCAACGGCATGGCAGAGGTTTCGAACAGAGAGGTGAAGAGTATTTTGCAGAAATTGGTTCGTCCCGATAGGAAGAATTGGTCTCAACTCTTGGACCAAGTTCTGTGGGCCTATAGGACAGCCTACAAGACACCATTGGGTACTTCACCATTTAGAATGATCTATGGAAAGCCATGTCATTTGCCCGCAGAGTTGATTCATAAATCTGAATGGGCAATTAAGAAGATTAATTGGAGTTGTCACCTAGGGAAACTTTGTCGAGACTTGAACATGAACGAGCTCGTGGAAATCCGAAACAGGGCATATGACAACAGTTTGATTTATAAGGACAAAGTAAAGAGATGGCATGATCAGCACATTAGGTGCAAAGACTTTGTCCCTGGACAAAAGGTATGGTTGTTCTATGCCAGGTTGAAGATGTTCCATGGGAAGCTCAAATCTAAATGGATGGGTCCCTTTGTGGTTAAGAAAGTGCACGAGAATGGAAGTGTAGAGATAGCTGATCTCGCAGATGGTGCACAATCTCATGTCGTGAATGGACAACTGTTGAAGCATTTTGTTGATTCCAAAGAGCAGTTAGTCCAAGTCGAGGTCATCAACTTCATACAGAGTGAGCACAGAGCAGATACATCTTATTACTCTTCATGAAGGTGCAGCATCAAGATTCAACATCTTAGAAGATTCAATCACTCTTGTGCATATTCTCTTCTTTGTATATTCTCGAGATCACGTCGGTTCTCACACTTACTCTTGTCCTATACTTAGGCTGACCAAAGCCTAAGTATAGGGGGGACCGATGACCGCCATGTGTATTTACTCATCATTTCTCCTCTTGACTTCGTCCGCCCCATTTTTTCTCTTCTTCTACACTTAGGCTGCCCAGAGCCTAAGTATAGGGGGGGCGGATCGACTTCTATACTTTCTATTATTCTAGCTTTCCTACGCTTAGTACGAGCTATGTCTTTTTTGTTACCTAGTGCCATGAGGACATAGCACAAGCTAAGTATAGGGGGGTGTGTATATATTACATATATACTTTACCCATACCTCGTACTTTCACGTATTTTTGTATATATTATACAATAATTATGGGGCGGGTACAAAAAAAAACAAACAAAAAAAACAAACAAACAAAAAAAATTTCCCTAAAAAAAACTCTTTTTCCTTATTTACGTAAAAAAAAACTTTTTCAAAGAAAAAAACGTATTTTCTTATTTACCTATCTTTTCAAAAAAAAACTCTTGAAAAAAAACTTTTTTAAAAAAAAAAAAAATTTCTAAAACCTTAAAAAAACCAACAAAAAAATCACTAAAAAAAACTAAAAAAACTAACTAATAAGTTGGTTTAATCCCTGACACAATTCACTTTCACACAAGACTAGTGATGTTCAATAACACTTGGTTTATGAGGTCTTGAGATTTTGAGTTAACCAGCCTTAGTCATTAGGGTCCTTGAATTAATTCGGTCCTTGACTTAATTAGTGATGTCCAGATGGTTCTATTAGCGAGTGATGAACAAGTTAAATTTGACTAATAGTCCAGCGGTCTAAGTGCGTCTCGTTAAATGTGATGTGTGGTCCTAAAAGTTACGAGCACAAGCAATAAAGATATTCTAATAAAATGCTCTAAGAGCCGCGAGTGCAAGTCCTATTCTACGTCAATCAACCACACGACCACGAGCGGGTCCAAAGTCCAGTCCGGATACAAACGCGAGCTCTCAAACAAGAGCCGCTAGAAAGAGCGAACTACCTAAATAATTACAACAATTATTACAAAATTCTCTCAAAAATAAATTGCTTTATCCTCGCACTTCAGCAGTCGGCGCGCGTCACGTCCGTCGACCTCCGATGTACTCCAAGTCCACCAGGCCCTCGCAAGGAAAATGAGATTTATATTAGAAGGATAAACAACAAGATATATACAAAAATATGAAGAGAAATAATTGCAAAAAAAATGGAATAAATACAAGTGGCTCGGGGTCAGACTACCCGAGTAGAGAAAATCTAAATCCAAAATTTTTAAACTAATCCCTAAGCCGTTTGCCTCCCCGGCAACGGCGTCATCTGACGTGTCGCTAAATACGTTGTTTAATTCGGTCGCGTTGTAGGACGTGTACTTAGCGATTCGGTCAGAACCGAGAGAAGATCTCCGTGAAGAGTGTCTCGGCTTAATTTATATCCCGGGCAAGTCCGGGGTCGAACACAGGGAGGCAAAGGAACAACTTGGGTTTAATTGACCAATCTTGATAAATCGGTTGCTCCATCCTCTAGTCGGTCATCTAGTAAGAAGAAGACGAGTGTTGATTCCTTGAGGTGTTCCCCCCGAACTCCTTAAGACGTATCAATCTCCTCTTCCTCTTGATGCTTCAGGTTCTAGAAAACCGACTAAGAAGGTTACCTTCGATGTTTCAGAGAAGGAACTTTCTGAGGAGTCCTCATCAGGTCCGGATGAGGTGATCTATATGAGTGAGCTCAGTTCGGCTGTTCTGAAGCCATACTTGAGCAAGCAGTCGTGTGTCGACCCCCGTTGGACGTTCCCCACACCTCACTATTATTCTTCGGAGGACGATTCTGACAGCGACACATGTGTATACTACCCACCCCATCGCTCCCGCAAGAAGGTCCGTCACAAACCTTCTTGATCCTTGTATATTCTCCCTCCTCCTTATACATATTTTCCTTCCTTTATTCACCTCCCTCCCTCATGATTCGCATCACTCGCCCCAGTTCCGTATCATTTTCATTTTGTGGCTATACTTAGGATAACTAGATCCTAAGTATAGGGGGGTGAGTGACCCGATTTGCTCCTTATCTTCTTTTTTATTTTCTTTTTGTATATTCTTTCCCATTCTCATCGGTCTTCCATTCTTGTGTTCTTTCCAATACTTAGGCTGACCAAATCCTAAGTATAGGGGGGTCGGATCGACTTCTATACTTTTTATTATTTTAGCTTTCCTACGCTTAGTACGAGCTATGTCTTTTTGTCACCTAGTGCCATGAGGACATAGCACAAGCTAAGTATAGGGGGGCGTGTATATATTACATATATACTTTACCCATACCTCGTACTTTCACGTATTTTTGTATATATTATACAATAATTATGGGATAGGTTAAAAAACAAAAAAACAAAAAACAAAACTTTTTCTTAAAAAAAAACTTCTTTTCTTATTTACCTATCTTTTTCAAAAAAAAAACTCTTGAAAAAAAAAACAAAGCAAAACTTTTTCTAACAAAAAAAAAACTTCTTTGCCTTTGTTTGTAAAAAAAAAACTTTTTGAAAAAAAAACTTTTTCTAAAACTTAAAAAAAAAACTAACTAATAAGTTGGTTTAATCCCTGACACAATCCACTTTCACACAAGACTAGTGATGTTCAAGAACACTTGGTTTATGAGGTCTTGAGATTTTGAGTTAACCAGCCTTAGTCATTAGGGTCCTTGACTTAATTATTCACATTTCCCTAGTTTGAAAGATTTGTGTGCTATATTGCATGCTTAGTCTCTACCTTAAGAATATGATCAGCACCTCACATACACGACCGCAGTTATGATGAGATGAGTTGTAATTTCACTTGAGGAACTGGGATGAGGGATTTGAGTTTGGACTTGATTTGATGATGCTCGAGGATGGGATAAAATCAATGAAGGCTTCATGAAACCTGAGTGTCAGCATATTTAGCCAGTATGAGAACATGGTTCTTGTACTATCTCTTGATATTTACCTATGTGCCAGGGTGTGATAAAAAAAATGTTGATCAGTGTGCGCCAACTCTTGGTAAAAGCAGTGGAGCTAGCGACAAATACTACAAAGCTATGAAATGTCAAAGAAAAGCTCTCATTCCACAAAGTCAATTATCAAAAGCGCTTCCACCAAAGGCGAGCGCTCCCAACCATTTCAAAGTGTCCACTTGGACCACCGCTATCAGGACCAGGAGTCGGGCTTGCACCAAAAAAGGGCTCTGCATCGTAATTGCTACAAGTCTGGGTGTAGAAGGTACGATAGGTACTCAAAAAAGGCACACCCCGGTGTACTCCCAGGAAAACAAGTGCAGACGGCTCCAACTTCTCTTGACGGACGCACTGATCAACACCAAAAAAATTGCGTTGCGTAATAAGGCACTTGAGAGGATCCTTGTTCCAATGAGAGGGAGAGAAGAAATGACACAATCCTATGCCCTCCATCAACTGGCTTGCCATCTACACATCCAAGTCTGACAACTAAAGAGACGGTGGATTGGATGCAAGAAATGATTTATTCCCTAGTGTTGAGGATCGGGTCCATAGGAGAGTCTCTTGGACTAGAATCTTGGGTGACGTTGTGACTCTACTCTTGTAACTACGGTCAACACTTAAAGTCATATCTCTTATATATACGTATACAAAGAGAGTCTGATGATTAGGGGAATTGGGTACCTTTTGACTAGAGCTTGGTTCAGCTTAGAATTTTAAGATCTCTAAAACCGAGAGTTCTTGAACGGATCAAGTCTTGTATTCACATGCACAGTCAGGGGTTAACCTAACTTATTCATTCTTTATTTGCTCGAGGACTAGCAAAGTTAAAGTATAGGGGGGTGATGAATCCACGATTCATCATTACAATATCTTGATCTTAGCAAAATCCCCCAGTAAAATTCCAAATAAATGTCCATAAAATCAATAAATTAACAAAATAACTCTTGTAAATGAAATACACTAATTATTGTATATTAGATTGTACAAAATAAATTAACACTAAAAAGCCGTAAAAATAAAGGAGTTTTATACTTGTAAATAGCCCAAAACTTCATGTATTTTTAATAAATTCATTTCAACTCCTTTTTGCCTAATTCTTTCTCTAACTTGTTTATAAAAATGTATATAAAAATACAAAAATATAAAATAAATTTTACCTCAAATAAATGCTCCTAGATCCCAAAGAGAAAAAGCCATAAAGTCCAACTTCCAATCTAAATTCCCGCTCCGTATGAACTCCAAATTCACCAAACTCACTTTTAAAGTTCAAGTTAGAAAATTATCTATCCAAGAAAGTGGTTTCATTAAAATCGGAGCTCGTTTGCAAAAGTTGGGTTTTGGGACCTAGATGTACATTGTATACCTTGTATATATTCATTCTTTCTTTAATTTTTATTGTATCTTTCATAATTGCTAAAAATACAAAAATATCATGATTGTGTTGTATTTTAATTATATTATTTTATAGTATTTTTCCGTTGTAAATATCTCTTATTAAAAAGACAAAAAAAATACAAATTAGAAAAGTAAACAAAAATTGTACATGTTGTATGTATTTATTTGTAAATTCACCACTATTTTTTTCCCTCTTTATTTTTGTTGTATTTAAAGTAGCATACTTTATATCATTATTTATGTATTTATTTTTTCCCATTCTCTACAATAACTTCTCTACCACCAACTTCTATTCAACTCCATCATTTTTAATAACTCCCATTCCACTCCATATTCTTCCACCAACCTCCCATTCAACTCCACCAATAATACAACTTCCCATTCAACACCACCACCATTCTAACCTCTCTTTCTCTTCTCTTTATATTCATTTGTACATCCTCATTTTTTCGCATCCACCATTCTTATAGAATAAGGAGAGAGCTTGGAGTGTTTTGTTGGTGACAGCTGCGAAGCATCGTCCTCAAGCGACGACCTCATTCAGGTGAGATCCGCGGAGCTCTGCTTCGCGTCACGAGTTCCTCGTCGAGCTCGCGTAGCTTCTCCGATTTTTGTTTCGCCAATCGGATCGAGGCGACAACAGGAGTCCAGCGTAGCTGCTCCGCTAATCCGGCGAAGATTCAAGTAAGTATCTCCTTTTATTCTTCTTGTTATTTTATTTTATCTAATTGTTTGTTCCATTGTTGTCTCATCATTTCCGTTTTTTTTTATTACCACCACTTCACCACCTATCATTTACATCCCTCATAGCACCTTCTCACTTATTTTTATTTCATCACCCCCATTTCTCCGCTTTCATTTCCTGTTTGAAAAAAAAATTAAAAAAAAATAAAATCTAAAACAAAAAAATTAGAACAGCAAAAAGAAAAGTAAAAAAAATCAAAAAAAATAAAAAAATTTTGCAGGGAAGCAGCAGCCCACGGCCGCCGCCCCCCTGCATCTCCACCACACGCCGCTACCGCGGGCGGCGCCTCCAGCCAGCGCGCCGCCGCGCGTGCCCGCCGGAGGACACCTTCCTCTCCCTCACCGCGGCTAGCGCCGCCGTCCGCCGAGGTCGGCGCCTCCACGCCGGTGCCTCCACGCCCCCTCAACGTTGCCCTGCCTCCACGGATAGCCTTCCTCCCGCCAGGTCACGATCGCCCGCGAGCCGCGCCTCCTCGCGCCGCTCACTCCCCGACCGCCGATCGTCGCCACGCGCGCCACCGTGCGCGAGGCTCCACGCGCTCCCGCTCGCCATCGCCGCTCCGCGCAACAGCTCCGCCACGCGCGTGCGCGCCACC
The DNA here is from genome assembly GCA_037367405.1 of Ottelia alismoides. Lineage (NCBI taxonomy): Eukaryota > Viridiplantae > Streptophyta > Magnoliopsida > Alismatales > Hydrocharitaceae > Ottelia > Ottelia alismoides. The sequence continues at coordinate 160,850 of JAZKJV010004741.1, read as the reverse complement.
GTCCTTCACGACGCCAGACCACACCCGTCGTGCCTCCTCCGTGTGGCACTCGTCGACCTCCGCCTCCAACAGCTGCCTCGCCCCGCGCAGACGCGCGGTGCCGCCACCGCACTCCCTGCGCTTGGCCGCCCCGCCCAGTGTGCTCAACCGTCGCCCACGCACGCCCCTCGTGCCCTAGCTTGGAGAAGAAGAGAAGGTCTATTGTCTTTATTTTATTTCTGTGAAAATTACATCTTCATCATTTTACGTTTGTTTAATTGCAGAAGTGCCCTTGTGCACATTTTTAACTTGTTTATTTCTGTTTCTATATTGCAAAAAGACTCCTGACTTTTATTGATAATTTGGACAATCATTTAGCATCATTTTATTTAATGAAAAATAGTATGTTGATGAGCATCTAATTCTTTACCTCATGCCTATTTATTTGCATTTTTACGAGCACTAGATATTTTATTAAAAATCAGAGACTGAAAATCTTGATATTTTGCCCATTTATGCTCTGAAATTCGCACATATTAATTCTTTGCTCTAAAAATTGCGAAAAAATTGTGAATGATGCCTCTATGTGTGCTTTAATTACATTCCAAATTTCGTCCAATTAGGAGTTGTCGTTTGCATAAAATAAATTATAGAGTGATTTCAGTAGTTGATTTTTAATTTATTCCACGAATAAGATTTTTGAGAAATTTCAAGTCTCCTGAATTGCACATTTAAGTATCTTTTTGAGATAATTTGCTCTCGGATTAATTTGATCACGTGGATTTAATAGGAATTAATTACTTATTTCCACTCCGTTCTCACTAAAAAATTCATAAAATATTCATAATTTATCGAAAAAATCCAAAAAAATTACTGTAATCTCCTTGCATCATGTTTTCATTCCAGTATTTTTTTCATGATTTTTGCTTTCTGTTTGTGTGATAAATTGCAAAAAGACCCATAAAAAGTGTGCATTTTTAGTTGTTGCATTTTAACCCCTAAAATTCCAAAAAAATGTGTTTTGTGTTCATCTCTGGATTAGTATTCTAGAAAAAAATATAATTTGGCTGAATTGAACTGATTTGACATTAAACTTAATTTGGCTAAGTTGTATGCTTTCTTAGTGCTTAATTCACCCGCATTTGCATTTGCATTCGTTTTGCATTAAAAAAATTCTTAAAAAAAATATGCATTGGAAATCTAGATCTTAAATTTGTGAATTAAACCCAAAGTTGTTCCTTTGCCTCCCTGTGTTCGACCCCGGACTTGCCCGGGATATAAATTAAAGCCGAGACACTCTTCACGGAGATCTCCTCTCGGTTCTGACCGAATCGCTAAGTACACGTATTACAACGGACACGAATTAAACAACTTATCTAGCGACTCGTCACCTCCTGCCTAAAGAGAAAGACAAGGGAGTACCTCACATCTGTTGCCATATTTTTTATCAGGAATTTGATCGTACTTTTCTCGATAGTGGTTCCTCCATTAATCTCATGCCATCCTCTTTACTAACTGAATTTTGGTTAAGGCCTCTTAAAACAACCAGGATGATCCTTCAGTTTGCTGATTGATCGATTAAGAGGCCAAGAGGCATTTTAGAGGACGTTATTGTTACGGTGCAGGGAATGAAATTCCCTATCAATTTTGTTGTCATGGATATGGACACACCTGCACCGTTACTCCATACCCAGATCATACTAGGTCAACCGTTCCTCCGAACGGCTGAAGCAGCAGTTGATTATGTTACTGGAGAGATCATCTTTCACTCTCACATTGACAAGGTGAAAATTTAGACGATCTGTGATCCTAGACCATCACCGCCACCAGCAACAAATGATACAAAGGAAGTTATTTTAGATCCAGATGACCGTGATTTTCTTGTTGAATTCCAAGAGATCGATCATTTCACTGATTTTATAGTACCCAGGAGTTCTTCTCCCATAAGGACTCTATGGAAAGCACAGTGGACATGATTTCCCTTGGTGTTCCAATTTAGTTAGTTGCTGATGGGTAGTATGAGATGATTTTTGTGGATCAGTCTAAGTCTTCCGAGGTACAGATTTCTGAGCCATTTGTTGAATTTCCTAACTTATGCACAAATGAGAGACATCTTTATGAGATTATTGCTGAGATATCTGAGCCGTTAATTGATAAGAATTCTCAACATCCTGATGAGCCCCTCCTTTCTCTGCAAAGATCATTCATTGCGTATCTATCAGATGTTCTACTTGCTGAGACGTTAGTAGCCAAGGTAGACAGTCCACAGAGTACAGATCACATACCGTCTACAAGTACAGTAGCAGAGGTTATTGTGGAGTTGATTCATACCCCACCTGAGCTCAAGGTTTTACCATCAATGTTGAAATATGTCTTCCTTGTGCCCCCCCCCCAAATGTTTCCGGTCATCCTCAGCTCGCAGTTGACTGTTGAATAAGAATCTCGTATGCTAAAGGATCTTGAGAGAAATCGCAAGGGCATAGGATTGAATATTTCAGATCTCCGTGTGATTAATCTAGCTTTGTGCTCGCATAATATCTGCCTAGAGGATCACTGTAAACCCTCTCGAGAATGTCATCGCCGTCTAAATCCAAATCTAAGGAAACTTGTCATGAAGGAGATCAGAAAATGGTGTGATGCTGGCTTTATATATCCCATTTCAGATTCCAAGTGGGTCAGCCCTTTACATGTGGTCCCGAAGAAATCCGATATTACTATCATGGAGAATGACCGTGGTGATAAGATTCTGACCCGGGAACCTACTTCGTGGTGTGTCTGTGGTGATTATCGATGCTTGAACTTGACTACCAAGAATGATCATTTTAGCTTCCCTTTATTGATCATATTATTGAGAGGTTGGTAGGGAAAGAGTTCTTTTGCTTCTTGGATGGGTATTCGGGATACAACCAAGTTGTTATTGCTCATGAGGATCATAAGAAAACTACTTTCACTTGTCAGTTTGCACCTACGCCTTTAGATGGATGCCCTTTAGATTGTGTAATGCCCCTGCTACATTCCAAAGGTGTACGTTGGCCACTTTTGCCGAGGTGGTAGGTAGTTTCCTTGAGGTCTTCATGGACAATTTCTAGGCCTACGAGGATAGTTTTGACACATGTCTTTCTCATTTAGACTGAGTTCTTCAACGTTGCTATGAGGTAAACCTAGTGCTCTCGTGGGAGAAGAGTCACTTTATGGTGACTAATGGGATTGTATTGGGCAATGTCATCTCCAAATATGGTATGAAGTTTACCATGCTAACATTGATGTGATTTCCATGTTAGAGCCATCACAGAATTTGAAGCAAATAAGGTCATTTCTGGGACATGTAGGATTCTATAGGCGATTCATAAAGGACTTCGGCAAGATTGTCAGACCTTTGACTGAGCTTTTGTATAAGGAGAGTGAATTTGTTGTCGATGAGAATGCCCTCCTTGCATTCAATCAGATGAAAGACATGGTTACTAGTGCTCCTATCTTACACCCACCTGATTGGTCTCTTCCTTTCGAGATCATGACCGACGCCTCAGATTTCGTAGTTGGAGATGTTTTTGGTTAGAGAAGGGATGGGATACCATTTACTATAAAATATGCTAGCAAGACTCTGGATGAAGCATAATGAAATTATTCAGTTATAGAGAAGGAGACGTTAGCAGTTGTGTTTGGGCTAGAGAAGTTCAGATCTTACGCCATCGGCTCCCACATTATTATATACAAGGATCACACTGCCATACAATGCTTGCAGGCAAAGATGGATGCCAAACCATGCCTTATCATATGGATCCTTCTTCTCTAGGAATTTGATTTAGAGATTTGAGATAAACCTTGAGTGAAAAATGTTGTGGCAGATCACCTTTCCGAATCATGGATACATAGACCTCTGAGTAGAGAATGATCCCTATATGCGAAACCTTTCCAAATGTGTCCATTTTGTTTGTGGACTCACTCTCATGGTATGTTGATATTGTGAACTATCTTCTCTCCAATAATGTTCCACAAGGTTGGCCGAAGTACAAGGTAGACATATTTCTGTAAGAGATTCATTATTACCAGTGGGAGGATCCATACCTATTTCGCAAGGGTGCAGATTGTATCTAGAGAAGGGCATTCCTCAGGAGGAACACACCAGTGTATTTGAGCACGATCACAAATTAGAATCTGGTGGGCATCATTTGGGGAAACGCATGGCAACAAAGGTTTTACAGGGTAGCCTATGGTGGCCCACATTGTTTAAGGATGCTACAGATTATGTTTGAGGTTGTATCGACTGTCAGAAAATGGGAGGGACCGTTGGTTCTAAAGATACCATGCCCCTAATATACATACATATTTCTGATGTTTTTGATGCTTGGGGCGTAGACTTCGTGGGCCCATTTCCTATCAGTCAGGGATTTCAGTACATCCAGCTCACTGTGGATTATGTTTGTCAATGGGAGGAGGCTATCCCCCCTCGAACCGCAGATAGTCGTATAGTGTGTTCCTTTCTCAAGGACCACATTAATGCACGGTTCGGGATTCCCAAAATACTGATTTCAGATGGGGGAATCCATTTCATTAATAGAGAAGTAAATAAGCTAGTGAAGGAGTACGCCATTGAGCACAACGTTGCATCTCCTTACCACCCCTAGACTAATGGCTTGGCAGAAATTTCAAATAGGGAGATGAAGATAATATTGCAAAAATTTGTACGTCCAGATAGGAAGAACTGGTCTCAGATGCTTGATTCGGTTCTATGGGCTTATCAGACGTCGTACAAGTCTCCTTTGGGTATGTCTCCCTACAGATTAGTGTATGGAAAGCCTTGCCACTTGCTAATAGAATTAATTCACAAATCTTTATGGACACTTCGTGTATGCAATATTGATTATAAGAAGGCAGGAAAGAGCAGGAAGTTGGATTTGAATAGATTAGTGGAATTCCGAGACTTTGCATATGATAACTCACTCATGTATAAGGAAAAAGTCAAGAGTTGGCATGATAAACACATTCGAAGGAAGACTTTCTCTGCTTGTTAGAAAGTTTGGATATTTGATGCTAAGTTGAAGTTATTTCCAGGAAAATTGAAAATCAAATGGTCAGGATCGTTCATTGTGAGATCTGTACGTGCAGTAGTAGTATTGTCATATCTTTGTTGTCATCTGACACACATCCATTTGTTGTGAACAGACATGTGATGAAGACATGTCTAGATCATGATACATTCCTATTCGTCATTGATTCTGTATCTGTGGTATCAGATGATAATATTTTGATTCCATCTTTTGTGTCTGATACATGAGCTGACAACCTTTCGTATAGCCTTTCGTTTCATTCTTTCATCTCCCGTTTTATCATTCCTCCCTTTTCCGTGTGTATATATGCTATACTTAGGATGTTCTTTATCCTAAGTATGGATGGGGGGGAATGATTTGTGTTATTCATAATCGTCTTGTTTATCACTCATGTTGTTTCCTATACTTAGGGATACTCTTCCCTAAGTATAGGGGGTGATGTTATTCATATCGTCGATTTTGTGTTTTTATTCTTTGTTCTCTCGATTGTCCCCCAACTTGTGGTATTCTATACTTAGGGCTATTCTACCCTATGTATATTGGGCAAGTCGTGCCGTGGAGTCCGTACATTCTCTTCATCGGTTTTCCCCTTTTGTACATTCTTCTATACTTAGGATTACTTGATCCTAAGTGTAGGGGGGATCATCGACTTCTATTCTTTTCATCTTCTCTTCGAGTCATTGTAGCATAGGAGTCTTTTCACTTTTCTATACTTAGCACGAGTTATGTCTTCCTTTGCCGCTCTCTGATCACTATGAGGACATAGTTCGAGTTAAGTATAGGGGGTGTCGCATATATTGTATATATACTTTAGACAAAACTCGTACTTTTAATATGATTATTTTGGGGATATGTATATAAATTCGTAAATTTCACGTGTGTAAAACAAACAACACAAACCAAAATATAAAAAAAAACTTGTATATACTTGTATATATTCTACTAACCCTTTTTCCTTTAGAAAAAACTCTTTTCACATGTGCATCATTTTTTCCAAAAATCCATAAAAAGTTTAAAATTAGAAATTTGTTTGAAAAAAATTGCTTTCTTTTTGCATTCTACATATTTCTTGCATTTGCATGTGCATTCTTTAGGATAGTATTGACATTTTAACTAAGTATTGAATAAAGTTTAAGAATGGAGCTCGGTTGGACCCTAATCCACTTAATTTCAGAGGAACCTTATAAGAAATGGTCCTAGCGTCTTAATTCTTTGAGTCCATAAGACTATGTCCACATGTCAACTTGATTAGTCTAAGTAGAACATTTAATAACACACACGTGATTCTTTCAAACAGTGGCTTATCGTGGACAAGCAATATACACGTGGCTCTTCATGGAGGAGTTAGTGAGGAGGCAGAATCTTTTGGCTAGGAGTAGCATACGAGGGTAGTGCATCTAGGTGGAACCTCTTGTCTTCCTTTGGGGAGGGTTGTGCATCTCAACCTGATCTAGTACCAATGAAGTCAAAAGATAGGATGGCGTGGGTTGCAATAATGCTTTAAAAGAGGGATAGTCTAGTAGCTCAAGAAGAAAAACTCCTTATGTACATGTTGCACTGTATATATTTTCAAAGAAAAAGAGAAAAAAATGCAGAATCTCAAAAAGTGGACAAGCCTGATTGAAAATAGCCTGTCAGAGTGTACATACAAGTAAAAAAAATGAATAAGAGCTTCAAAGTCAAATTTTTGTAAGCTTGCAGCAGATGACTTGTCTACACTGGTCATGCATCAAAGGATAGGCAGCTACACTAGTTGCCGTCCATTCTCTTCTCCAACTCCTTTTCTTGAGTTGGTTGTACTTGAACTTAGAAGGGAATATCCCCGCTCCTCGAGTTAAGAGTTGCTAGATCGGGGGACTAGAGTGACCTTGTTGAGGGAGGCTGTTTCTTTGCTACTTTTGAGATGGGGAGCTATATTTCACTTACACCGTATAAGTAAAGAATCATAGTCATAAGAATTTGTGTATGTAGACTTTTTCTGACCTGACCGTTGAGGAGATCTGAATATGAGTCTTGTGAAACTTAGAGGTTGTTAGGTTTTAAATCCATTTGCCATTAAGGTTCTGCCACACTAATAATCCAAAGGTCTGATAGAGCTCCATACTACAATTTTATGAAGATTAGTTTAATACTCAATATTATCCTATTTTTTTTAATTTTTCCTTTCTTTTTCTTTTATTCACTTATTCTTTCAAATAAGTGTTTGCTAAGGGACTAGCAAAGGTAAAGCATAAGTGGATGATGAATATGCATTTCATCAACTTTATTCATTTATTTTAGCTTAAAATCACTTATAAAACACGTGTATATAATACTAACTCCATATTCTTACTAACTTGCATATGTGTGCAAATATTGTACATAGATTGTTATTTTACCCTAAACTAAATAAATAAAGAAATAGAGGGAAAATGAAGAAAATAAAAAGGAAGAATGTGTATATGTAATAGATATGGGCCGGCCCGAACCCCAAGAGAAGGTCAAGACTTGACCCCATCAATCAGGAATAAAGTAGGGGGAGATAGGGTCCTTAATCAGGAAATCAAAAAAATGTGCTGTAAATATTTTTCTATGTATATTTGTATACTTACTCTATTTTATTTTGTACATAAATTGACCTCAAATTAAATATTTTCAAAAAAAGTTGTAAATAAAAATATTCCCAAATAATAAAAATAATTACAAAATAAAATCATGTATTGAACAAAAGCAACCACACTTGGAAAAAGCCATAAAGTAATAATTGAAAGACCAATTCTGGCTCCATATGAACTCGAATTAAACCAAACTCACTTCCATTTATTCTATATTAAATTATCTTTAAAATGGATGTAATTTCATAATTATTGGAATTACGGTTGAAAAGTCGATTTTTTTGGGGTGGTTTGTGCAATTTTACCATTTTTTATTGGATTTTATTATTTTATTTTATTTTTGTACATATTATATTTTTAATAATAGTAAATATTGCTCAGAATAATTTAAAGTAAATAATTTATTAAAAAAATTATGTAAAATTATTTCCTTATTTGTACATGTGCATAATGTACATTATGTATATATGATATGCATAAAATTAACATCCTTATATAAAAACCACCAAAATTTATATCTATCATTAATTAATTAAATTAATATAATTACGAAATTTTTATATTATTTATTCATTTATTTGATTTGAAAACATGCCATGTATATAAGATTTGATTTTATACCTTAAATAACAACCATTAAGGTGGCTAATTATTTTTTGTAAATTAATTATTTTAATTATTTTATTTAATTAAGAATTTCATTTTTACTTAATTTATTAAATTATTATATTTATTTAATTAACCAATAAATACCTTCCTTTTTTGTAATTATTTTTCCTTTTTTGATTTTTCTTCTCCTTTTTATTGAGCTCCTCCTTCCTCATTTCCTCTTTATCAATCCTTTGGGAGAGGAGCCTATTCTCCAAGAGCGTTCTTGTCATAGAGAGATGCCTAGCCTCCGAGCCGCCCAATGACAGCAAGCCGGTCTTCGTCGAGGCCATCACGGTATTCATCTGCTTCCATTCGGTGAGATCCATTTCATTGTATTTCAATCTTTCGATTATATAATTTTAGGATTATATTACGTCTCTAATTTCATCGTCATTTTTTTTCTTGATCACTGTAGTTAATCAGAATTAATCATCATCCTCAATCAATCATAATTTTTTCCCCTCCAATCCGACCTGAATTTTTCATCTCATCTTCTTGATCCATTCGCTTCACGTTCCACATCCATAATCATCCAACTCTGACCACCTACAGTGGTCAGAGACATGGTTCTGATCTCCCATTTCGCCGGATCCAATCCATTCACTATTCTATTTTTATTTTATCATTTTCGTGACTGAGCTGTCGAGCTCGAGTTGATTATCTTCATTTTATTGCAGGTACACGGAATAAAAAAATTGAAAAATATATATATTTTCAGCTATTGTTTTTACAAAAAAAATTGTCGTAGCCAGCGGTTGTGCCTCCACCGTTAGGGTGGCCACCAACCACCGTCAGCCTCCCCGTCAGAGATCCAAGGGAGTGTGTCACCCCTTAGCGATTCTTGTTGTTTCCCGCTCGTCAGTCGCCCGCCCCAAAACCGCTTGGACCACCGTGAGCGTGATCCGCCGCCTGCCACTATAGCCTCTTGGATCCCCTCCATCGGCCACCGTCAGCCGCCCGCCACAGAACGCACATACCACTGTTTGCGCCACCCCTCGCCTACCATTATAGTCGCTAGATACCCTCCATCGATCCCCAGCAGCCGACCGCGTAGGACCGCCGAATCCCAGCAGGCGCCGCCCGCCAGGCGCCTGCTGCCATCTACGTCAGCTCGCACGCATCCTCTACCCTTGCGCCATCCCGCGCTGCCTTCATCGCCCTCCCTCCGTCCAGTTCAGATCGGCTGGGAGCTCGCGCCCGACTACACCAGCTCTATCGTGGGGCGTGTGTGAGCCCGCCCCATCTCTTGTGCCTCTCTGCATCGGTCGTCCGCCGCATCGTCCCCGACATCAGTCACCGCTGCTGCGGCTTTGGCCCGGAGAAGAGATAGGTGCGGTGTTCCCCCCCTCCCCCTCACAATGTTTTTGAAGTTGTAGAAAAGCCCCTACCAGCCTTCAACGACGTGTGCAGCACACATCTCGTAAGTAATTTGCATTTTCTTCCCCTTGTTTATTTCGTGTTAATTTTTTATGTAAAAAAATAAATAATTATGTTTCAGTCCTTCATTTCTAGACTTAAAATTGCATGTTTATCTTGCTCGGATAAATGCTATTTGTGATTGAAAATTCTAAGAAAATTTGTGTAGACTTATGTTGTATGCTTTATTATTGTATAAATTTTCCATTGCATTTTATTTCCATATGATATTATTAAAAAATAAAAAATATGTCATTTTTTTGTTTGAATTTTGAAATATCCTAAAAATTTGAATATAGCTTCAAAAAATCCAAAAAAAAAATATTATTCTCTTTTAGTTTGTTTTATTTTCTGTCCAAATTTTGTGCATTAATTATTTATAAAACTCAAAAAATTACAAAATACTAAAATATGAAAAATCATATAAAATTGTTGAAAAAAAGTGATTTCAGTTCTATTTTGTTGATAATTTCCTCTAATTTTTCAGAGAAAATAATTTTCGTAATTTTTTATTTCATTTCATATTTTTAAATTGCGAAAAAGTTCTGTGTGCTCACAGTTTGCATTGTCCCTTATTTTATTCATTTTAAAATCCCAAAAAATCTAATTTGAAAATTTATAAAAAGTAAAAAAAATCATAAAAACACAAAAAAATTCTGTTTGAACATTTTTTAGCATTTTTGTTGTATTCGGAAAATCCAAAAAATTTATTTCTGTTGTGCATGAAATTGTTTTGAAAATTTATCTTTTTGAAAATAAAAAATTGTAAAATATTAAGTCATTAAAAATCAAAAAATAAGAAAATAAAAAAAGTAATGAAAAAATTATTTTAAATTAAAAAGACAAAAATCAAAACAAAAACCAAGCATAGCGTACATTGAGAATTCCTTTTTCTTTTAATCATTTTTCGATTAATTGAATAACCCTCGGTAATTACAGCCTCCCTAAGTTCGCTCTTGTTGCTATACAGGTTAATTAAATAGCAAAAAATTCTCTCGCTCCATTATTCTTATAATTATTAGCTTGAGAAAGAAAAAAATAAATTATTTTGTTGCGGGATATTTGGGTTTAAACGATCACTGTGCATTTATTTTCATCAAAAATTGGAAACCTCAAAAATAACGCTCAATAGGTATGTCAAAGGCAACTTCCTTTCTAGATGTAGAAGCAACCAGAATGGGCATTTTGGTTTGTGTTGTTTATGAAGGTGCTAGTCCAGGGAGTGAGGTGTTGACAATAGAGTCTCTAGATGAATAACCTTTGAAATTTTCCTCCTTGATTAGTGCATGTCCCACGTACTTGTTCTTAATTGCCTTAATGTTGATGCACTCCTGAGTCAGATTGATTTGGTGAAGGTGGTCATAGTAGATTTCAGCCGACTTAGGGTGAGCCCATGCATATGTTTCAGGATCATATAAGATGTCATGTATTCAATTTTCTATTGTGAGAGCAATGGGAAATGGAATAGTGGGGAGAATCTCTGAATAAATGGTCAGTTCAGCAGTCGTTATCTGACGAATCTGAAATTCACTTGTTTAATAGATGTGAATTATTAATGTGTTGTTTTAATTACGTTGGGAATTCAGAATCAATCAAGAAATAACCACAATAATTTATCAATTTTTAATCGATGTGATTTTATGTTTATTTTACTTGGGCAATCGCAAGGTCGAACATAAGGAGGCAAAGGAACAACCTACAATTTTTTCTATCAAAGTACGTGCACGGTTTTCAAGGCGATAATGCAATTTTGGAATGCAAAATGCAAATGTGGCAAATTTTAGGGACTAAAAAGCAAATTAAATCAAACGATGTCCGAAAATTATAAAATTTTGCCGAGAGGTTAAATATTGTGAATGAATGCACTGAATTTTGTTTTGATTTTTTGGATGTAATATAAATATTTTATGACATTATGAATGCAAACAAAGTGAAATTCAATAATTAACTATAATAGATATTAAACCTGTTTATTTTCAAGGGATAAAATTATCCAAGATCTATCACTAAGTAATTGATCTCAGAAAAATCCAAAACCATTAAAATATGAGTTTTAATACATATTAAAAATTAAAGATGGAAACATGCAAAAAAATTTTTATAGAGGACATCATACATACAAATCAATTCTTTTTCGATACGATGTAACATACAACTAATTCTACAATCTGCGATTTTTTGGCAATTTTTCGAGCAATGGTAAAATTGAATATGAATTTCCAAGCAAAAAGTGGGCAAAATACACAATTTTTCACGAGAATATTTACTGCCAATTAAACATAGTGCATAAAAATATCACAGATATGCCATAATATCAAGAATTTGTTCAAGAACATCATGCTAATTTTTAAATAATAAAATGATGCAATAAAGCAGCTCAAAGTAAAGGGGTAACACATGGGTATTAATGAAAACTTAAAATAATAAAATAATAATTAAAATGCAGAATGTTGGTGAAACTGTAATTACTTAAATCTCAGAGCGGTTCTCTGCAAATTTCCCAAGGTGTCACGTGCTAAGCACGTGCCTTTTTTACTGGGGATTCCTTTGTAATTTGGAGAACTAGGGCGAGCTCTCTATGTAATTAGCCTACAGGGGGAGGGGTGCTTATCACGTGCTCTCCTCCAATGGAGATGAGTGGGAAATGCTCGGGCATAGCAACTATGACTTTGAGGCGGAGGAGGATGCTCGACACACAACCCGGGGACATCGGGGTAGAGTAGGACGGAGGGGCTCACCTGTTGTCGATGATGACTAATGAAGGAGGAGTAGCGGTAGAGGCTGCATCGAAGGAACCTCTGATGTTCTTCGGTGGAAGTCCGACCATCGGATGCGGATTGGAGGTTGCGTTCCCAGGAGCTTGAAGGATCGAAGGATGAGGATTTGAGCTCCTGAAGTTCGGTGTCGAGGACTGGAAAAGCGGCAGAGATGGAGTGGATGCGAGCTCCTGGAGACTTGTGGGTGATGTAGTTGCTGGAGTTGAGGAAAGATTTTGCTGCAGGTGGTTGAAGTTGATGAAGAACGGAACGCGTACTCTTGGTAGCAGGGGATATTGCTCGGAGGATAGAGGTCCAAGTGTCTCGATGGCACGAAGCTGGAGCAATGCAAGAGACACCGTGGACGTGGCTCTGCAACGGCGTCCCAGGAGGAAAACACTGGATCTCGTCGATGCAAGGTGGGAGGACGGAGCTGTCACCTCCAATGCCATCCTGTTAGCTGTTGTGTAGTGTAATCATCGGATGGAGTACAAAGGAGGGGCGGTGGTACTTTAATAAGGAGGTGATGGTGGTGGGTCCTCAGGAAGAGATGGAAGGAGATCTTTGATTGGAATCGAGTGGCGATCTGATGGGATTTGGCGGAGATGCAGCACCACAGGATTCACAGAGGAGAGCACGATTGGAAGGTTGGCGCCCGTAGTTGGAAGGAGGCAGAGGAGGCTAAAAATTGTGTGGTGGAGATGACGAGAATTGGGAAAGTTGGCTAGAGGAGAACGACACACAAGGGTCATCCGATCAGCCGAGATCGGACGCCCCTGATGCGTCCACATGGCAACACCTGAGTTTTTTATTTTTTTTATTTTTTAAATTTTATTTTTTATAAAAAATGAAAAATAAAGGTTAAAATTGGGTGACACGCGGTGGCTCCAGGAGCTGCAACGTGTCAGCCCCAAAAAAATCGAAATACAAAATACAATGATAAATAAAAAGAAATAGCAAATGACCTCGGATCAAAAAAAGTTTCTTCACAAAAGATGCTCGTCTCGATGAGATCTACAACTTTTGTGAAGGGATCAAAACCAAAATCGTTCACTTTCATAAAGTGACATTTTTGGGCTATCCCATGTACATAGAATACCTTGATTTTTGAGTTTTATAATTTTTTTGTCATTTTAAATGAGATCAAAATCTGAAAAATACCATAAAATAAAAGACAAATATATACACATTAATATATTTTTTTGGAATTTTTTAAGTTAGAAAAAGAAGAAATAAAATAATTCTCGAAAAGATATTTTTTATACAAACAGTTTTTGAAGACTCAGACTCGGTTAGTTTCTTTGATTTCAAGCTTATTTTCGATCTGGATTTTTGCCCATTTTAATAAAACTTTCGTCAAAGAAAATAAATGAAAAATAAATATAATACAATAATAATGTACATAAAATAATAGGTCAAAAATTGATAAAATACATAATGTACAAAAGAAGCCCAAAACCCAACTTTCACATATTATCTCCGATTCACTTGAGCTTGGTCTTGTTTTTAAGGTATTTGAATGTACATTAGTTCAAAAGTGAGTAATATCAATTCTGACACTGGACGAGGAAGATACCAAGGTTTTAGTCAGGATATCCTGGAATTAGGATTTGGGTTTTTGGTTCGCTTATTTAGGTTCGTGATTTTTTTTGTATTTTTCATTTACTCTTGTTAGTGATTTGTACACAATGGAAGTGGTTTCGGTCATTTGGAGTTAGCATGAATTAGTTAAAAATCAGGGAAGTTAGGCTATTTTAAAAGTCATTTTGGTTGAGATTTTACTTCTTATTTTGTGCAATAATAAGTGATAAAATGTGATTCTTATAAATACTTGCATGAATGCTAATTATGAAAAATAAACGAAGAAATGCCAATGAATTTTAGGGATTTGAGCTTAACTAGTCATTTTTTGAGTGATGAATACGAGATTCATCTTCCCCATATACTTAAACCGTGCTCGTCCTTGAGCATCAAAAGAAATGCAATGAGGTGAAATGAGATTGGGTTCCATACCAAGCATATGAGCAGAAGGTGAAAATGGAAATAGACCTTACCTTTGGATTATTAGTTTGGCAGAACTTCTGTGAGACTTAAAGATTTAAAATCAACAACCTTCAAGTTCTACACATCATTGTCACAGTTTGGCTCAGAAGTCATCTTTGATCAATCCCCTTTCAAAGCATACCCCATGAACATTGAACAATCGACTCATATGTATGAAAGGTTTTAGCTCTTCCCATCTAGAATATCGGACTAACATGTAAACCTCCTCTCCAATAACTCGTCCTCGGGGAGTCAGGTATTTCCTTCTAAGTTCTGTTATGCTTAGTTCACAATCGAATAGAGGGAAAAATTAGAAGAAGGAGAAAGGAACTGGAGGGTGACTAGTGTAGTCACCTCTTCTTGTGAAGCCGGCTAGTTTAGCCAAGTCTCCACCAAGATCTGTAGGTTTTCTTGAAGCTTGGACCTTTTTGGTCAGATATTTATTTAGTAGTGTCTTCTTTGTATTTAAATTTTTGGTAGCTCTTCTTGGATCTTAGTGTGCCCCTACGGATATGGAATCTTTTTTTCTGTACATGTTTTGGGGTCGTAGAAAAAATTGTGCCCAACTGTCGATCCCTTTTCCGAAGCTTTATTTCAACCTGTACTCCGGTCTTTAGATGTTCACGCTACTAGAAAAAAAACTTACACGGTCTTCCAACACAATGTCTGAGTTTAGCTAAGTGCATAGTGCGAGAGTACAAATTAGTTCCCTATTCCAGAGTCGTACCCAAAATGAAGAGATCTGTTAGACACTAAGAGCCAAATGTTGCACATTGTCATGTGGAACTCGAAGAACTTAGTTACAGACCTTAAGAATCTAAAATCCTATTTCTCGGTGAAGTTCCTCTGAAAATTAGGTGGATTGAGATCAAGTCCAGACGACTCTCGATTTCTGCTCATAACTCGGTTCAAAACCAAGGACTTTTCACAAATGCAAATGCATGTAATGCTGGATGAAGTGCAAATTTGTGAAATGCAGAAACAATTTTTAAAGGAAATTTTTTTTATGCAAAAATGAATAAAAATCCATTTTTTTCAAAACTTTTTGTTGGACACAATCAGCGTTAGTAGCAAAACTTTTTTTGTTTTTGTTTTGTTTTTTTAGTGTTTTTTTTGTTTTTTTCAAGTTAGTTACCCTCCTCATAAATACATTAGAATTTTGCGAAAGTACGAGCTATGGGTAAAATATATACGTAGTATATATACACACCCCCTATACATAACGAGTGTTGTGTCCTCAGAGAACAAGAAGCCTAGAGAAGACAAAGCTCGGGCTAAGCATAAGAGAGTGAAAAAGAAAAAGAAGAAAATAGATTGGCCAACCCCACTAAACTTAGGCTGTGAACAATCTATGTATATAATAAGAGTGAAAATGAGGCGGTTGGGATATGGAAGTGAGGAGAGTATATATAGATGAGAATCGGTTCCCTCTATACTTAGGCTCTGGTCAGCCTAAGTATAGAAGAAGGATGGAAATGAGGCGATCGTGATATGGGGAGAATGATATGTACATATGGCATCGATCCTCCCAAAATACTTAGGCCTTGGCCTAAGTAGAGGAAGAAGATGTACAAGGAGGCCGACGGAGTCAGGAGGGAGGGAGGGTAGCCGATGATTAAGGCGGTTTTCGGTCGATCCTTTTGTGAGCCTGTGGTGGGAGATCGTAATGATAAGAAGGAGATGAAGCATATGATTCCCTACCATTATCAGTGTTATCCTTAGAGAAATTATGCTGGAGAGTAGATGAAGCGTATGCATCAGATGAAAGATAACCATCGTCGGAGTTATCCTCAGAGGAATAGTAATTGAAAGTGGAGGCACTTAAGATATTCTTGTTCTTTAGTTGCTTTAGTTGTTTTCACATAATTTGTTCCTTCTTGGGATCAAGTGATTCGTCCTAAGATGATGAATACTCTGAAGCACCAGTCTCAGTCAGCTCATTAGAAATTATTCTAGTATATTTAATGAGACCAGGAGAATCACCTTGGGACGAATAATAGTGAGGAACAGGAGTCATCCAATGGGAATCGAAATTTGGATCCTTGTAAAGGAAGGGGTTAAGAATTGCTGAACAGACCCCACTCATGTAGATTACCCTTTCCGGACCTGATGAGGAATCATTAGACGATTCCTTTTCCGAATGGTCGAAGGCAACTTTCTTTTTAGATGAATGTGCATCCATTTTATATCGTGTTGTCTTAATGTTGGTGAACTCCTGAGTTGGACTGAATTGGTCAAGGTTGTCAGAGAAGATTTTGGTCGACTTAGGATACGCCCATGCATATGTCTTGGGATCATAATAGAAACCCATTCCCATGGTGAGAGCAGCAGAATTGGAACAGTGGGGAGAGTCTTTGAATATCGTTCTCAATTGACTTGATGTTGGTGCATTCCCTTGTCAGGTTTATTTGATCAAAGTGATCCGAGGAAATTTCAGCTAACTCCAGATATATCCATGCATATGTCTCTGGATCATATGAGAAGTCAATTCCCATGGTGAGAGAAGCTGGAAATGGTACAGTGGGGAGAGTCTCTAAACCAATAGTCTCATCAACAACCACTATCTCAAGTGTAGCAAAGGGGTAGAGCTCATCTACTGCTTGATGGTTACGGGTGTTAATGGCATCGTGGTTACCTCAGAGAATCGTGGTTCCTCAAAGACTTGTTTAGATCGAAGTGCTCCCAATGTTGTAAAATTGATTTCCCGGGTCTTACACTCAATAATTACCTTAGCCAATGCCAAGAATGGCTTTCCGAGAATGATTGGAGACTGGGTGAATTCTCCTTGATGCTCAATATCAATGATCGTGAAGTCCACTTTGAGCGGAGCACCTCAGAATGTAATGACGACTGAAATTGTTCCTCTCGGTCACTTTATTGATCGATTAGCCAGTTGAATGATCTCACTTATTTTACTGATAGGTCCGAGATTGAGCTTGTCAAATACATAGGTCGGGAGGATATTGATTGGTGAGTCGTCATCGATTCGAGCATGGGTAAATATTGTGTCTTTGATTTCACAGTCAAATCTGGGCAACCGCTTCACTATTCATCTCTTGATTTTTCTCCTCAATACTAAGGAGGTGGCCAATGACAAGATATATCTTTCAGTCTTTGTTCTTATCGTGCCTGACTTTATCATCATTAATTTGCTCATTACAAATCCTATAAGGTCAGGAAAGTTTTCAATGGCATGTATCAATGGAAGTTCAAAAATCAATCTTTTCTCCAGTGCTTCCCATAAAGAATGATCCGAATTTTTCAAATCTTATTCAGTTTCTATTTTTACGTATTTTTTAGATTTTTGATATTATGAGTGTTTTTTAATATTTCAATTTTTTGGTATTTTTTGTGTGGTGTGTATATGAGTTATGTTCCCCAAATGAGGAGAATCTTAGATATGCCTAGTCAGATTCACAGTTTTCGGTAGGGGAGTAGTAGGTAGAGGCGTCGCTGTGCGGATCGTCCCTAAGATGGTTATAGTCTCTAAGTTTATGAATATCCTCAAGGTTTTTAATAGGAGATCCAATCTTTTCATCATCCATTTTTATATCTGAGCTACCATAAAATGAAATTAGTCGGTCGGTGAACTTTATAATTTTATCCTCTATTAATTCATACCTCTTATTTATCCTCGAAATGTCATCCTCTAAAAACTTTTCATGATCAATTTTGAGAGCAGTCAATGTGTATTCTGGTTTTGAATTTAAGATCTATTCATTTCATCTTTTATTTTCCTATATGAGCTGAGAGGAAATTCTCTTGGAATATCCAATATATTATTATTATTTTCTGAATAAAAAATAATTGAAGGAGTCTACTCAGTGGAAGGATTTTGCGGAAATATGTAGGGCTCATACTCAGCATGGCGTGACTCAAACATGCAATGCTAGTTTGAGTAGAATCTACTTCCATGGTCATGATTGAACGCATCCCCAAACAATGGAGTCATATAGGGTTCATATGCATCGATAACATCAAGGTTTTCTATATACGTAGGTTGATTGAAGGAGTGGTATTCTGGTTGGTCAATAGGGATTTGATCATTAGGGTCAATCCGGTATAGTTGATCATTAGGTGCAAACCTCTCCTTGCGATTTGATTGAGCCATCATATTATTCCCTAAGGTCTGGTCCGGATGTATTTTTGTGAGTTGTGGACATGTCCCAACAAAATCGTGAGGAAAGGATGATGGTGGTTGGGTTTGGTGTATCAGCCATAGTCTCTGAATATCGTTCTCAATTGACGTGATGTTAGTGCATTCCCGTATCAGGTTGATTTGATCAAAGTGATCAGAGGAGATTTCAACTGACTCCGGATATATCCATGCATATGTCTCGAGATCATATGAGAAGTCATTTCCCATGGTGAGAGAAGCTGGAAATGGAACATTGGGGAGAGTTTCTTAACCAATAGTCTCATCAACAGCCACCATCTCAAGTGTAGCAAAGGGGTAGAGCTCATCTACCACATGATGGTTACGGATGTTGACGGCTTCGTGGTTGCCTCAGGGAATCGTGGTTCCTCAAAGACTTGTTTAGATCGAAGTGCTCCCAATGCAGTAAAATTGATTTCCCGGGTCTCACACTCAATAATTACCTTAGCCAATGCCAAGAATAGCTTTCCGAAAATGATTGGAGACTGGGTGAATTATCCTTGATGTTGAATATCAATTATCATGAAGTCCACTTTGAGCGGAGCAACTTGGAATGTAATGATGACTGAAATTGTTCTATCGATCGCTTCATTGATCGATCGACAAATTGAACGATCTCTCTTATTTTACTAATAGGTCCGAGTTTGAGCTTGTCAAATACAGAGGTCGGGAGGATATTGATTGGTGAGCCGTCATCGATTTGAGCATGGGTAAATATTGTGTCTTTGATTCCACAGTCAAATCTGGGCAACTACTTCACTATGCATCTCTTGATTTTTCTCCTCAACACTAAGGAGGTGGGCAATGACAAGATATGTCTT
The DNA here is from genome assembly GCA_037367405.1 of Ottelia alismoides. Lineage (NCBI taxonomy): Eukaryota > Viridiplantae > Streptophyta > Magnoliopsida > Alismatales > Hydrocharitaceae > Ottelia > Ottelia alismoides. Next base: position 141,386 of record JAZKJV010004741.1, on the reverse strand, counting down.
TCAGTTTTTGTTGTTATCCTGCATGAATTTTTCATCATCAATTTGCTCATTACAAATTCTTTAAGGTCAGGAAAGTATTCAATGGCCTACATTAAGGGAAGTTCAAAAATCAATCTTTTCTCCAGTGCTTCCCATAAAGCAGGATCCAAATTCTTTTAATCTTCTTCAGTTTCAATTTTTATGCATTTTTTTGGATTTTCGATTTTTTGAGTGTTTTTTAATATTTCTTTTTTTGGTATTTTTGTGTGGAGTGTAGATGAGTTGTGTTCCCCAAACAAGAAGATGCTTAGATATGCCTAGTCAGATTCGCAGTTGTCTCTAGGGTAGTAGTAAGCAAAGGCGTCGTTGTGCAGATCGTCACTAGGATCATTATAGTCTCTATGTTTCTGAATATCCTCAGGGTTTTCAATAGGAGATCCAAATTTTCATCATCCATTTTTATATCAGAGCTACCATAGAATGAAATTAGTGGGTCGGGGAACTTTCTAATTTCATCCTTTTTTAATTTATACTTCTTAGTTATCCTCGAAATATCATCCTCCAAAATCTTTTCATGATCAATCATGGGAGCAGCGTTGTATATTCTTGTTTTTAAATTTAAGATCCATTCATTTCATCTTCCATTTTCCTGTATGAGCTAAGAGGAGATTCTCTTGGAATATCCAATATATGATTATTATTTTCTGAATCAAAAATTATTGTAGGAGTCTGCTCAGTGGAAGGATTTTGCGGAAATCTGTAGGTCTCATACTCAGCATGGCGTGACTTAGACATGAAATGCTAGTTTGAGTAGAGTCTACTTCCATGGTCATGATTGAACGCATCCCCAAACAATGGAGTCATACAAGGTTTATATGCATCGATATCATCAAGGTTTTCTATATGCGTAGGCTGATCAAAGGAGTGGTATTCTGGTTGGTCAATAGGGATTTGATCTTTTGGGTTAATCCGATATGGTTGATCATTAGGTACAGACCTCTCCAAGCGGTTTGATTGGGCCATCATATTATTCCCTAAGGCCTAGTCTGGATGTATTTCTGTGAGTTGTGGACATGTCCCAATAAAATCATGAGGAAAGGATGAAGGTGGATGGGTTTGGTGTATCGCCCAATCATGAGTCTCAAAAGTGATTTGATCTTTAAATGGTTCATGAGTTGCAACGAGAAATCGAGAATAAGATGGTTCAGTCCAGGATAGCAAGTGATCATGTGTATCAAAGGCTGAGGAAGGTAGTACATAGGGAATGCTGAATTCAGTTGGATGATTAGTAATAGTAGATTGGACTGGATTCATTTGAGGGTGAGTGTTTTCCACAAATGTTGGAGGATATCTAGCAGGTATTTGGGTTTAACTGAAACAAATTCATTTTCATAGTATAGATCAGATGGGTACCCGGACCATTGTCTCGTCTTTGTTAAAGGAGGATGATGAATCGACATGGTTGATCTTGGTGCAAGTGCACGGCATATTCACAAGATTTTTTTATCAAGTAGAGTGATGGCACAAGTGTGGAGTTTTTGATCTTTGAAATCGGTTCACGCACACCAATGCAAACACAAATCAAATCCCAGGTTCACCAACTCACACAATGAAGCCGCAAGAGTTCGGCAAATTATCTTCTCAATTTTAGTTGGTGATAGATTCAATACCGGAAAAAAATTAGCGAGTTGTTAGGTACTGAAAAAAATTCTTAAAGACTGTCCCGAATTCTTACGACTAGTTGCATCCACTTTCAGCCAGTATGGGTGTAAGTAAGGATTGTAAAATGGCCACCCGTGTTATTTAAAGACGGAGACTTACACAATGTCATTTATACCACCCACTATGCTAAGGAAATCCGGACCATTTACCGGCCACATGTATTCCTCACTGAGAAGTAGCTAATCGTTTTAGAATCAATAGTCTGAACGAAGATTCTGGAGCTGGTCTCTAACCTTAAGTGTCGTCTCTTGCTCACTTAGACAAATAAATGAATCCGAGGTCGGGGTTGCTCTCCCTCAAAAATTCTTATTTTAATGCATTAATTAAAGTCGGCTATAACAGTCCCAATTTTTATTAGGTGATCACTGAAAAATTAGTTGGACGTAAATACACGTCTACCGTCCAGTCCCAATTTCATTTAAAATTATGTGATAATATAGGAGGGAGAAATTCGGGAAAAGTCGATGCACGTGAAACAATGATGTATGATCAGATAAAAGACTTATAGTGATTCCTCGTAATTTTTATGTGGGATGCAATATGAGAATTTAAAAATTAATCTATATGAATGCGAGCCAATAAAAACCGCACCTATTAAAAAGTTCTATTAGCCATGAAGAATCGAGTTGAATTTAACTAAATTGAGCGATCTACTCTATGTCTCCATTAAAGTGCAGTGTGGTTCTAGATTCTATGAGCACACTCAGAAAATCTTAGAAGCTCTAATCATCGTATATGTAGGTCTAACATATGAGCCACTCAAGTCGGATCCCACCCTCACTAGAGAGTGAAACAGGACACGGCACACCACAGAAAAAGTTCAAGGTCTTGTTACCCATGCGAGAGTCCAAACGGACATCGCTAAAAATAAGCAATTAATTACAAAAGAAATTGCAGAAAATAAATCCTAGACTCTATGTTCTCTCACGACTCGACTCGATTTAAATTTACTTTTGATTTTTCGAAGTCGATGAAAATGCGTCGGTTTGTGAGAAACCGCTCCACGTACACCAGGTACCTCACAAGAAAAATAAGAGAGGAGTGTAAGAGAGTGACACAAAAATTTATAAAATAAGGTCTGGAAATGAAATAAATGTAGAAAAGAAAATAAAAAATGGGAAATATACAATGAATATCCGGTGGTCAAACTACAAGAATGCAGAAAACCAAACATAAATTTTTTTAGACAAAATATAAGTTGTTTGCCTCCCCAGCAACAACACCATATGATGAATCCAGAATTCACTTGTTTAATCGGTGTCAATTATTAATGTGATGTTGTAATTACGTCAGGAATTTGGAATCGATCAAGAAATAACCACAATAATTTATCAAATTTTAATGGGAGTGGTTTTATGTTTATTTTACTTGGGAAAGTCTCAAGGTCGAACACCAGGAGGCAAAGGAACGACCTAGAATTTTTTCTATCAAAGTTCATGCATGATTTTTGAAGCGGTATTTTTATATTTTTTATGCAATTTTGGAATGCAAAATGCAAATGTGGCCAGTTTTAGGGACTAAAAAGCAAATTCAATCAAACGATGTCCGAAAATTTTGAAATTTGGTCGAGAGGTCAAATATGGTGAAATGAATGCGTTATAATTTTTTTGAAATTTTTTAAAGCAGAATAAATATTTTATGATTTTTGAATGTAAACAAAGTGAAATTCAATAATTATTTAAAATAATAATTATTCAACCTATTTATTTTCAAGGTATAAAATTATCCAAGATCTATCACTAATTAATTGATCTCAAAAAAATCCTAATCCTTGAAAATATGAATTTTAGTAGCTATCAAAAATTAAAGATTGAAACATGCAAAATGATTTTTATAGAGTACACCATGCATGGAAATGTAATTCTTTTTGGGCATGATGTAACATAACTAATTCCACAATATGTGAATTTTTGGCAATTTTTCGAGTAATGGTTAATTTAATATGAATATCCAAGCACATACTAGGAAAAATACACAATTTTTCATGAGAATAATTATTGCAAATTAACCATGGTGCATAAAAATCACTAATATGCCATAATATATGAATTAGTTGAATAACATCATGCTATTTTTTAAATAATAATATTATGCAATAAAGAAGTTCAAAGTAAAGGGAGAACGCATGGGTATTAATGCAAACTTACAATAATTAACTAATACATAAAATGCAGAATGAGGGTGAAATTGTAATTACTTAAACCCAGGAGGGGTTCTCTACAAAATTAACAGGGTATCACGTGCTAAGCATGTGACTTCTGGACTAGGGGCTCCTTTGGAATTTGGAGGACTAGGGCGGGCTCTCAATTTAGCCCCAACGGTCGAGAATTAGGAAAGTTGGCTGGAAGAGAACGACACACAGGGGACGTCTGATTGGCCGAGATCAGAAGCCCCTGATGCATCCACATGGTAACACCTGAGTTTTCTTAATTTTTTAAATTTTAAACTTTTTTACAAATAAATGAAAAATAAAGGCTAAAAATGTTGTCGGCCCCAGAAAAATCAAAAATAAAAAGTACAAAGATAAATAAAAAAGAAATAGCAAACGACCTCGAATCAAAAAAAGATCCTTCAAAAAAGTTGCTTGACTCGATGAGATCTAAAACTTTCATGAAGGGGTAAAAACCATAATCGATCATTTGCACAAAGTGATATTTTTGGGGTATCCCATCTACGTAGAATACCTTGATTTTTGGCTTTATATTTTTTATCATTTTTAAACCAGATAAAAATCGGAAAAAATTTGATAAAATCAAAGATAAATATTTACACATCAATATATTTTTTTTGGAATTGTTTAAATATGAAAAATAAGAAATAAAATAAAATCCGAAAAAGACAATTTTTGTACAAATAGTTAGTGAAGACTTAGACTATATTAGTTTCTTTGATTTCAAGCTCATTTGGTCCTGGATTTTTGTGTATTTTAAAAAAACTTTCATTGAAGAAAATAAATTAAATAAAAATAAAAATAATAAGTTAATTATGTACATAAAATAATCGGTCAAAAACCGATAAAATACAAAATGTACAAAAGAGGGCCAAAACTCAACATTCACATATGAGCTCTGATTTATTTGTACTTGGTCTTGTTTCGAAGTTATTTGATTGTACATTAGTTCAAAAGTGAGTTGGATCAAATCAGACATTGGATGTAGATGATATCGAGGTTTTAGTCCGAAAATCCTGGAATTAGGGTTTGGGTTGTAGGTCCACTTATTTAGGTTAGTGGGTTTTTTGTATTTTTGTTTATTCTTGTTAGTGATAGGTACACAGTGGAGGTAGTTTCAGGCCATTTGGAGTTGGAATGGATTAGTTAAAAATCAGGGAAGTTAGGCTATTTGGCAGGTCATTTAGGATGAGATTTTTGGCTTCTTATTTTGTACAATAATAAGTGATAAAATACGATTCTTATCAATATATGCATGAATGCTAATTATGCACAATAGACGAAGAAATGCCAATGAATTTTAGGGATTTGAGCTTAATTAGTCATTTTTATAGTGATGAATCCGAGATTCATCAGTTTCTCAAGTATATTAAAGGGGTGGGTTCGTTACCGCTTGACGGTTATGGCTATTGATGGCTTTGTTCGATTCAAGGTAAGACCGTGCTCGAGATTCCTCATCATAATCATCAAAGACATGGTAACAATCCTATATATTTTTTAATGTCAAAGCAGCAGGGAATGGGATGATGGGATGAGTCTCTGAACCAATAGTCTCCTCAATAGTCATTATCGTAGGTGTAGCAATGGGGTAAGGCTCATTTACTGCTTGATGGTTACGGCTGTTGACGGCTTCGTGGGTTGCCTCATAATATCGTGTTTCCTCAAACACTGGGTGAGATCGAAGTGCTCCCATTGCTGTAAAATTGATTTCCCGAGTCTCGCACTCAATAATATCCTTAGCCAATGCTAAGAATGGCTTTTCCGAGAATGCTTGGAGATTGGGTGAGTTCTCCGTGATGCTCAATATCAATGATTGTAAAGTCCACTTTGAGAGGAGCACCTTGGAATGTAACGATGATTGAAATGGTTCCCCTCGACTGCTTTATAGATCGATCAACCAGTTGAATGATCTATCTTATCTTCCTGATAGGTCCGATTTGAGCTTGTCAAATACAGAGGTCTGGAGGATATTTATTGGTGAGTCATCATCGATTCGAGCATGGGTAAATGTTGTGTCTTTGATTCCATAGTCAAATATGGGTAACCTCTTCACTCTGGAGCTTTTGGTCTTTCTCCTCAACACCAAGGAGGTTGTCATTGATAAGATATGTCTTTCATTTTTTGTTCTCATCCTGCTCGACTTTTTCATCATGAATTTGCTCATTACCAATCCTTTAAGGTCGGGGAAGTGTTTAGTGGCATGTATTAAGGGAAGTTCAAAAATCAATCTTTTCTCCAGTGCTTCCCTTAGAGTAGGATCCAAATTCTTTAAATCCTCCTCACTTTCCAATTTTTATGATTTTTTTTATTTTTAAATTTTTGAGTGTTTTTTAATATTTATTTTTTGGGTATTTTCTGTGTGGTGTTGTGGTGTGGAGATTTCTGCAGATGATGAAGGGTGTCATTCGCTGTAAGAATCAGAATCAGAGTCATCCCTAGGGGAGTAATATGCAGAGGTGTTGCTATCAGAGTCGTCCCAAGGGTGAATATAGTATATGCATTTCTTAAAATCCTTGGGGCTTTCAACAAGAGATCCAATCTTTTCAACTTCCATTTTACACCTAAGCTACCATAGAATGAAATTAGTCAGTCAGTGAAATTTCTAAATTGATCGTCAATTGATTCATATCTCTTAGTAATCCTTGAAATGTCATCCTCTGAAAACTTTTCATGATCAATAATGGGAGCAGACTATGTAGGTTTTTGTTTTTGAATTTGAGATCCATTCATTTCATCTTCCATTTTCCTGTATGAGTTGGGAGAAGATTCTCTTCGAATAACGAATATATAATCGTTATTTTCCGAAAATTTCTCCTCAAGAATCATAAAAGGAGTCTACTCAGTGGGAGGATTTTGTTGGAATCTATAGGTCTCATACTCAGCATATTGTGACTCAGGCATGCAATGCTGGTTTGAGTAGATTCTACTTCCATGGTCCTGATTGATAGTATCTCCAAACAATGGAGTCGTAAAGGGTTCATATGTGTCGATATCATCAGTTTGGTCCTATGTATGTGCAGGCTGTCCAAAAGAGTGGTATTCTAGTTGGTCAATAGGGATTTGATCGTTAGGGTCTATCCAGTACGGTTGATCATTGGGTGTGGACCTCTCCTTGTGATTTGATCGGGCCATCATATTATTCCCTACGTACTAGTTCAGATGTATTTTTGTGAATTTTGGACCTGTCCGAACAAGATCGTGAGGAAAGAATGAAAAGGGTTGGGTTTGGTGTCTCGGACAATCATGTCTTAGAAGTGATTTGATCAGGAGGGTACTTAGATAAATGTCCCATCATTTTCAACAGATGTGGGTGAGTTGTCATAATGGATCTTGGTTGAAAAAGTTCGATACTCAACAGAAGAAACCCAAATTTTTAAATCGAGGAAGGAGAGAGATGGCACATGTGTACGGTTTTTGATCTTCGAATTCGATTTGCACACACCAATGCAAATGCAGTACAAACCCCAATTTCACCAACTCACACTATGAAGCCGCCAGAGTTTGGAAATTATCTTTTCAATTTTCGTTATTGATAAATCAATCTTGGAAAATAATTAGCAAGTTATTAGGTGCCAGAAATTTTCATAAATACTAGTTCGAATTCTTACGACTAGTTGCACCTACTTTCAACCAGTATGTGTGTCATTACGGACCACAAAATGGCTACTCATTACATAAGGATGGAGCCTTACACAATGTCCTTTAAACCACCCACTCTGCTAAGGAAATCTAGATCATTTACCGGCTACCCGTATTTCCACACTAAGAAGTAGCTAATCGTTTTTATAGAATCAATAGTCTAAACAAAGATTCCGGAGCTGGGCTCTAGCATTAAGTGATGTCTCTCGCTCACTCTGATAGATAAATGAGTCCAAGGTCAGGGTTGCTCTCCTGCAAAAATTCTTGATTTTATGAATTAAATAAAGTCAGCCTTGTTTAGCAGTCCCAATTTTATTTAGGTGATCACTAAAAATTTAAGGTGAGCATAAATACATGTCTACTGTCCAGTCCCAATTTTCTTTAAAATTTACATGACAAAACAAGAGGGAGAAAATTCGGGAAAAGCTGATGCACGCGGAAAATAATGATGTATGCTCAGTCAGAAGACTTACAGTAATTCCTCGCAATCTTTATGTGGGATGCACTGCAAGAATTTGATAATTATTCTAAATGAACGAAAACTGACAAAACCGCACCTATCAGAAAGTTCTATTAGCCGGGAAGAATTTAGTTAAAAATTTTTACTAAATTGAATGATCTAATATGTGTCTTATTTAAGTGAAGGGTGGTCCTAGGTTCTACGAGCACAAACAATAAATAACTCTAATAGCTGTATGTGCATGTCTAACCTATGAGCCACTCTAGTTGGACCCCACCTTCACCAAATACTTAAACAGGTCAAAACACACCATATAAAAGGTTCAAGGTCTTCTTACACTCGTGAGAGTCGAAACGTACACCGTTGTAAATGAGCAATTAATTACAAAAATTAAAATTGCAGATAATAAAATAATAAACCTTGCAGTCTCTCACAACTCAACTAGATCTTAATTTTATTTGCATTTTTCCGATCGGTGAAGTTACGTCGGCTCGAGAGAAACGCTCCACGGACATCGGGTACCTCACACAAAACATAAGAGAGAGTATGTGTGTATAAGAGAGTGAATACAAAATAAAAAATAAAGACGGAAAATAAATGCTAAAGAATAAATACAAAAATGTACAATGGCATGTTCGAGGGTTAGACTACCCGAATGTGTGGAAAAAAGAGCACTAATTTTTTAGACAAAACCTAGGTCGTTTGCCTCCCAACAACAACGCCATCTGACGAGTCGCAAAATCCCTAAGTAAATATGTGTGCATTATTGTGTTAAATTTGCAGTTTCATTGTTGGCAGGTAATCGGAATCAGTCAAGAAATAACCACAATTAATTAATCAATTTTTAATCGGAGTGGATTTTTTGTTTATTTTACATGGGCAAGTCCTAAGGTCAAACTCAAGGAGGCAAATAAACAACCTATAATAATTTCTATAGAATTTCATGTGGTTTTCAAAGCGGATTATTTTTTTGGTATTTTGTAATGCAATTTTGGAATGCAAAATGCAAATGCGGCCAATTTGTTGGACTAGAAAATAAATATCTATCAAATGATGTCCAAAAAACATGAAATTGGGTCGAGATGTAAAATATGATGAAATAAATTCTCTGTAATTTTTTGGAATTTTTGGATGCAAAATAAATAATGAATTTATGAATGCAAATAGAGTAAACTTAAATAATTTATTATAATAAAAAATAAACCTATTTATTTTCAAAAAAAATTATAAAAGATCTATCAATAGGTGATTGATCTTAGAAAAATCATAAACCTTGGAAATACGAGATTTAATACTTATTGAAAATTAAAAATTGGAATCTACAAAATAAATTTTGTAGATCAAACCATGTACAAAAATGCAATTCTTTTCGGGCATAATGTGAAATATAATTAATTATACTATCTTTGATTTTTTGGCAATTTGTGGAGTACTGGTTAATCATATATGAATTTTGATGTGTAGAGTTGGAAAAATAAGTAATTTTCCACTAGAATATTAATTGTCAAGTAACCAAAGCATAGAAAAATTATAACAATTATGCCATAATTTAGAGAATTAATTGAAAAACACAATTGTATTTTTTAATAATAAAAATAATGCAATAAATATACTCAAAATAAAGGAGGAACATAGGGTTTAGATTGCAATTTACAATAATTAAATACAAAAGAAATGCAATAAGAGGGACTAGTGTGTAATTACCTAAACCATGGGGGGTTAACCACAAAAAAAACCCAAGCAGTCACGTGTCAAGCACGTGACCGTTGGAGAGGCGGGCAGCGGTTGGTAATACGGTGATCTGCGAGGTGCTCTTGCGTAAAAAGTCCCCGAGCTCATGTGACGACCACATGAGGGGATAGCTCTGGAATAACAACGAACTCTGGGGAGGTCTTTGTAGATTTTGCCTTTCCCCACGCGTGTGGGTCATGTGCGGGGAGGGTCAACTCTGTGCACATGTTCCCTCCGACATGTGCATAGCACGTGAGAGGGCCTCAGGCTGTGTGCCCAACCATGAGTTGCGGTAGTGTAGGCGGAGGTCCAGTGAGCAGTCCAGGTTGTGAAGAACGCTTATAGAAGTAGAGAAGTGGCTGTAACATAGGCTTTGTGAAGCGTAGCGAGCCTTGGGGGTTCCTAGAAGATGTAGTAGCAGAGAGGTCTCACCTCTTCATCTGAGGTCGAAGAAGGTGCGAGGAGGAGCTTCTGCGGAGGCTGATTCTAGAAGGTGGAGTTGTGTTCTTGGACGAGGGTGGTCGAGGCGACGTCGGTGAAGAATTTGCTCAATTGTGGTATCTCCTTGGAGCTCGTATCTCACCAAGGGAGAACATGGACCTGGGCTGTCACCACTGGAGTCCCTTGTTCATGCGTGCAAATGATAGATACGGCTAAACAGAGGGGGCGATGGGGCTTTATAGGGCAGGTGAAGGGGTCGGAGATGGAAGGTCGACGTTGAGATTGTGGTTTGTGATTGAGGAGATTTGATCTGGGGGCGGGCCTGAGAGGGAAAGAGGGTGGAGATCATGAGGGATTTCGTGGGTGGAGGCGTGCGAGATTCGGGGGATGGCGGTGTCATTGATGGAAAGGGAAGATCGGGGCCGCTGCGGCGAGATCGACCACAAATGAAAATGGGTGGCGGCGCACACAAGGGAGGAAGGAGAAGGGCACGTGCTGGGCACGTGCATTGTGGGCAAGTGCGCAGCACGCACGAGTTTTTCTAATAATACCTTTTTTATAAAAATAAATTAAATAAATACAAAAAATGGTGATGCGTTGTGGTCCAGGAGCTTCCTCGTGTGACTCCTAAAAAAGTCAAAACAAAAATACAAAGATAAATAGAAAAAATAGCAAACAACCTCGAATCAAAAAATTTTCTTCATGAAAGATGCTCGTCTCGATGAGTTCTACAACTTGCATGGAACCAAGATCAATCATTTATGCAAAGTGATATTTTTGGGGTACTCCATGAATATAGAATACCTTGATTTTTGGATTTTATATTTTTTGTCATTTTTAAATAAGATAAAAATCGGGAAAAATCACGATAAAAGCAAAGTTAAATATTTACACATTAATCTATTTTTTTGGGTTTTTATTTATTAATAAAAATAATGAATAAAATAAAGTACAAAAAACGACTACTTTTATACAGACTGTTAGTGAACACTTGGACTTAGTTTCTTTGAATTCAAGCTCATTTTGGATTTGGACTTTTGTGTATTTTAATAAAACTTTAGTCAAAGAAGATAAATGAAAAAGAAATAAAATAAAATGAGTTAATTATGTATATAAAATAATAGGTCTAAAGCTGCTAAAATACAAAACAAAAGAGGCCCAAAACCAACTTTCACATATGAGCTCAGATTTACTTGAACTTGGTTTTATTTTGAAGGTAATTGAATGTACATTAGTTCAAAAGTGAGAAAGATCAAATCGGACACTGCATGAGGAAGATATCAACATTTTAGTCCACAAATCCTTGAATTAGGTTTTGAGTTTCTGGTCCACTTATTTGTGTTAGTGATTTTTTTCTATTTTTCATTTATTCTTGTTAGTAATACATACACAGTGGAGGTGATTTCAGGTCATTTGGAGTTAGAATGAATTAGTTAAAAATCAGAGACTTTAAGCTATTTTACAGGTCAATTGGGTTGGGATTTTTTTGGCTTCTTATTATATGCAATATGAGTGGTAAAATGCAATTATTAATTATACATGCACGGATGGTAATCATGCAAAATTGAAGAAATGCCAATGAATTTTGGGGATTTTACATTAATTAGTCACTTTTAGAGTAATGAATCTGAGATTCATAAACCATCGTGCTCCACCTTGAGCGAGCTTGAGCCTCTGGCCAAGGTGAGACATCGAGGCAACGACTCAGGGCTTTGTGAAGCCCCAACACAGGCATTCCCTTATCTAGGTAACAATAGTTTAATTCTCTTGCGAATTTTGATTTTGAATTCTGTAGGCATATCCAAATACACCCTCTGATCATCACGATCATAGGACCACCACCTCCTATCTTGATCCCAAACCCCACAGCCGATCACCTCACTCACAGATCTTCATTTCTCCAAATTCATCCACTGTTGACCATCTCTGATTTGAGATTCGATTCCTTTCTCCCACTTCATCGAGATCGCCCATCCACTCACACTATTCTGTTTGCAATTTGGATTTAGCCTTGTGATCAAGTCATCTGAAATACTTACAGGACCTAGAAGAACTAGCCTCTTCTAGAGGCAACCCTTTGTACTGAACCACGTTTGAATCATTGGCCATGCTTGGAACACATGCACAATATCTACTGTGAGCAATCACCTATAGATTGAAGAACCAGCAAATCAAATACCGTTGACCATAACCATCGCACATTGAGAACTTTAAGACGAAGAGAATAATTTGAACATCCTTGCTTTGAACCACAGAAGAACTATTGTAAATCACATCGCATAGCCGCCGCCTCGATGCCTCGAAGAACAATCGCCAATCACCTTCCACAGCACAAAAGAAATCCACCGCCTACAGATCAAAAGAGGGAAGAAGAAATGAGTTGTTCCTGATTATACAGTGACCATTGTATCATATATGATCCAAAGGTCCATATCCCGCTATGTGTCAACTCTATCGAGCCTGCCGCCCACCTCTAAAGACCCTCACGTGCATCGCACATGAGGCGATATTTTTGGGTAATTTTATTTTTAACCACTGATGAATCTCCATTTAATCTTCTTTATTATTTCATTTTAGCCTTTAAACTCTATCTATATGCATGTAAATATCATTATTTTGTTCAAATTAGCATTCATTATTTAATGTATAATTATTGTATAAATTTTATTATTTAAAGCCAAAATAAAAGAATCAAGTAAAGAAAAGAAAAAATGCCAAAGGTATATTATGACCCTAAACCCCTGAGACCTAGGCATCTTCATGACTAGGTCAATAAGGAATAAAGTAGGGGGAGATAAAGGTCAGAAACACAATAATGCTCTAATTTCTATCCTCCAATTTTCCATTTTTGGGACCTATTTTATTCTTTACTATTTATACGTCAAATAAAGAAACATTGTCATGAAAATTACAGATAAAAATACATATAAAAATACAAAATTGATTTCACACAAAAATAAAACACAGTGTACAGTTTATACCCAGAACAAAATTCCAAAACACAAACTGTCTAGACCCATATATTCTCCATATGAACTCAAAATGCACAAAAATCACATTTAATTATATATAACTTTTAATAAGCTATTTAATGAAGTTAGTTTCAATTAATTTGGAGTTAAGATGCAAAATTTAGGTTTTGGATCCCTATTTTACAATATACATGTATACAAATAAAGGAGAAATTATTCTTTTATTATTTAATTCTTTTACTTATTTTATATTTTTAGAACCTTGTAAATATTATTTATTTTCTATTAAAAATATAAAAATAAAATAAAACCAAAAAATACAATAAAAATATATAGATTCAAAAAATACATCTTTAAATATGAAGACACTATACTTGTTCCTATATAATTAATACCCTTATTTATTTAAGTGTACAAATTATACGAGACAAATAAAATAAAAATATATTTATATATCTCTAAATAAGTTATATATATAAATTAAGTATATAAAATAATAATATATAAAATACAAAATAAAAATAATATGCAAACCATGGGTCACTATACCTATAAGGGATTTTATCAGTTGTGCCCCTCCGAGATATCGCAATATCAGTTATGCCCCTATCTTTTTGGTAATATCAGTTGTGCCCTCGACTTCTTGCCAATATTTCACTTGTGCCCCTCAGAGGGGCATAACTGATAAAAGATTTTTATCAGTTATGCCCCTCTGAGGGGCACAAGTGAAATATTGGCAAGAAGTCGGGGGCACAACTGATATTACCAAAAAGATAGGGGCATAACTGATATTGTGATATCTCGGAGGGGCACAACTGATAAAATCCCTACCTATAATTATACATGTAAAAAGTAACTTGTGATAATTAAAACTATAAAAATAAAAAAATATAATAAATTACTACATAAACTAATAAAAAATATCATGTTTTAACAAAAAATTAAATAAATTGCTTATTAATTATTTCAAATTATTTTCGATTTTAATTACAGTTTAGTCTTTTTGCGGGTGACATGGACCAATCTGGTCACGCCTCCTGTTGACCTGGGTCAACTTCCAGACCCAGGTTGTAGGCCTGTCAGAACCTCACGTTTGACCCATCTTCTTCGATTTTTTGCAGCCCACACCTTGCATTTTTTAGAGATTCCTTTTCCACTTTTTTTCCTCGTTCATTGCTCTATCACGCTTGATCTTTTCATCGAGGAATGCATCGGTGCACCACTCTAACCACCTCGATCTTTCCCCTCTGCTTGTCACCTGTACAAAAGCCTCGCCTCCTCCTTCCTTCGATTCTTGAATCCCCTCTTCCTACTTCTTCCCCCCATTTCAGTGCTCCAGGGATCAAGCGAGGTGATAGCTTGCTTTCCTAGCCCTTTGGCGCACGAAGGAATGGGGTAAAGGCTGGTTCCACCATCTCTGGCAGTTTGCTGCTGTGAGGTACCAATCTCATGGCCCACAACCGCTGGAGGTCAATTTTCTTTACATTCTAGGCAGTTTTTAGTTTTAGATTTCATTTCCTTTGTTTAGATTAATCTGTAATTGTTTTCATTGGTGTAAGAATCACTCCTTCGTAGTTCGCCCATGCTCCACTCCGACAAACCCTCCACCATGACTCGAATGTGTTTCCGCCTCGCCTCTCGCCATCATCTCATTTACCGACACTTCTCCTACATCCCAAACCATTCCAGCCACCTTGCTTCTTTCTGGAGCAAGCTCTCTGATCCCCACCTCATCGCCTCACTAGAGATCTGTTGCCACACCACACCACTTTTCCATTACACCATTTTACGGGATGGGGCAGTTTGCCCTCAACCGTTGTTCCTTGTTGTCCAGGTCTTGGAGGGTACACATCTTAAAGGTGGCGATTTTGAATGTGACCAGAGGTTCCTGGAGCACCATCCTTCCTCCGACCTCGAGAGCTCGCCAGAGACCTTCTTGGTCTTGCCTGGGCCCACCAAATGGTGCGCAAGGCTTCCAAGAAGCTTTTGTGCTTCAGAGGAGCACCAGAGTCTGCCCAAGGAGGGAGTAGAGCACGATCAAAGCTCAGGCTGGGTCGAGTTCATCCATGTTCTCCCAAGGGAGGTCTCGACCGTACGATTAAGATGGAGTCCTAGATGATGCAACCACCATTGGTTGCATCATTCCAGATCCATTGATCTATATCAAGCGATCTTATCTGGACCGTACCTGTTGAACTGTCATCGCGAGCTGCGGGTGTGCCACATATCCAAGTAAGATTCCCGTTACCATCCAATCACGCCGTAGTGGGGGTAAATTACAGAACACACCCTCTGCCTTTTGTCTTCATATTTTTGTTCTGTAAAATATTTTATGTGTTTAATATTTTGTAAATTTTACAAGGAATCCTTTGCTTTTATTTAATATTACATTTGGGTTCATGCTAGGTCACCTCATGTGTGGTCCCACGTGAGGCGGCCATTTTGCAGCGAATTCCAACGTACGTCTTTGTATTTTAGTTTAGTATTAAATAATTAAATACTAGTTGTAGCTTTTTGGGTAAATTGCACTATAGCACTTGACTTTAATTTTAATTGCAAAAATACCCTTTCTAGTTCAAGAAATTTTGTGCTAATTTACTATTTATTAAAAAATATCATACATGCTCCAAAAATTCTCAAAAAACAGGATTAAGTGTATGTTAGTGTGCAATTTCATGTTATATTTTTAGTTTTGCATTTTAGGCATTTTACATATATTAAAAATAAAAAAAGAGCACATTGTGCCCCCGGTTGAATTAAAAAATCGATATATATATATAACCTTTTTGAAAAATTTTAAAACACAATAATTTGTTTATTTTAATTTTTTTTACTCCAGAAAAACCAGTAAAAAGGAAAAATTAAATAACTAAAAAATAAAAATGTTGAAAATCCTTTATAAAATTATAAAAAATCATCAAAAATCCTAATAATATTTATTTCTCTCTCTAAATTTTTGTTATATTATTTGTTACAAGTTAAAATTTGAGTTAGAGAAATTTTTTCACTTTTTTACATTTTTAATCTTCTTATCAGTTTGACCTATTTATTTATTCCTTATATTGGGAAATTTTTTACTTTTAAAATACCTAAAAATTAGTAAAATTCCTTTAAAAATAAAAAAGTAGTAGAAATTATATAAAAACAAAAACATTTTATTTCTTCTTTTTTTATTTTAGTAGTTTTATAACTAAATTACCTTGTATTATATATATACTTATATATAAGCCTATACTAGTATATTAAAAAGAAAAAGAAAATAAATAAATATAAAAATATAAAATAAAAAACAAGTTAAAAATATAAAAATTAAAATTCATAAAAAATCTAAAATTAAAACGCCCACAAAAAAAGAAAATAAAAAGAAAAGAAGATGATAAATTTTGGATTCAATATTCACAATCTACCATTTTCTCCCTACATTTGACACTCTACATACTTGCACTATACACACATTTTGTAGAATTAAATAAAATAATTTTGAAATCCACACCTTTATTTACATTGCTATATTTATTTGTTGGTTAATTATTTTTTTGACTTGGGATTTATTTTGGGTCGCCTCAACAAAATTTATCTTCGCTTTCTGTGAGGATATTTTCTGAACGACATAAAATCTCAATCATCAAATGGCGTTGTTGCCATGGAGCAACACCGTATAGATTGCATTTTCATTTTATTTCTTCTTTCTTGTCTATTTATCTCTTTATTTTAATTAATTTTTATTTGATATTATTTGTGAATTTTCTAACCCTCTTACTTGTTTGAATTTGTTGTGAGGGACTGTGGATTGAGGGAGTCTCTCATAGGAGAACTACGCGCCCACGTGAAGCAGAGTCGGGTTTCTGACCTAGCTGATAGGAGAGAGGGACAGAGGAGGACTTGAGGATTTTTGATGACAATGCATTTTGTCATGTATTTTATTTTATTTTATTTTTAATTTAAGTGTATGAGAGAGATATATATACTTTTTTGTAATAATTTGGACTATCCAAGATACTGCAACTTCATGAGGTCCATTTCCCAAGCGATTGTTTTCTTATGGGAATCTTAAGTTTTCTCCGTCATAATCGCTTTTCTATTTCTTTATTTTTTGGTTTTATTTGTATTTGTTTTGTGTGATTAAGCCTTAGAATAATATTGCTTGCTCGATATAATAGGTCCAAAGCCCTAATTGACTTGTACATACCTATACTTCGTGCTTGGATCTAGTAAAATTAAATAGCTAATTATTTGGACTTGAGACTGCGTGCCGCGAGAAACCTCATACAACACTTACTAGGCCCACTGTGCGGGTACTGAGAGGTTTCCAAGACCGTATCTTTGGTCTCTTTCTAGATATTTCACCTTGTTCTTCACAATAATAGCAATTAATATTCTAGGGTGATTTCATCGGCTTTGCATTTCATATAGATAGGTTCCAATTCTGCTTAGCATCCTTAAATGAAGAGAGTTGGAGGCAAGGTGAGCATTTCTACTTAGCATTCATCATTACTTTTGCCTCGCATTTCTTTTCCGGTTCCAATCCTCTGATTTTGACCATATAGCATCTAAAAGGACTTGACTCCTTGTTAGGTTTGTGCATTTCTAATTATAAATACAAAAAGGAAAATCAATAAAATTGGGAGTGCTAACATTACTCGACTTTAAATCAAAAAGGAAAAAATCTTTGTCTTCTAGAGAGTAACCCCCTCGTTGTATCTACATTTTTTTGATACGCACACACTAAGGAGTAGTGCACCAATCCCAAGGCCTTCCTACGTGTTTGTACAACTGTGTGAAAATCACCTAACTCTAAAATTTGACAAGATAAACAGGTTGAACATTTATTATTGTCATTGTGTTGAGTAGGTGAATGGAGGGGGTTGTTTTGTATATTTGTGTTTGTCTGTGTGCATACTCAATCTTCTTTGCACATTTGCGCCTTTTATTTGCATAACTTGACTTCACCTTTGTGCTCTCCCGATTACTTTCTCTTGTTTAAGAGATGGTCGATTGGAGTGATTTTTATCTGGAGATTATGGATCCCTCATGCCCTTCAAATGGTCTGCCTCGATTTTATCAGGAGGACTTTGCTGTTGATTCTTCTTTTTGTACATATCCGCTTAACCCATTATTTCAGGCATCGGATTTTGAGTTTTACCCATGACCACACTCACATTTTCCACCATCTTACTCACTTGATATTGAATTGTGGAAGTCGCCTCCTTTGGGTACCGCTCTTGAGTACATGAACCAGTTAATGGAGCAAATGAATAAGAGGATTGATGACCTCACTAGCCTAAATAAGAGCCAAAATCTTGCTTGACCGTATGACGATATGTATTCATTTGAGGACACTCATGAGAGCTTGCAATCTCTTAAAGTAAAAAAATGACAAAAATTTTAAAACGCAAAAAGATTTTGGGAGACACATAGTCGAGTCAGTTTGTGAGGAGAGAGCACCATTGCCAGTCCCTTTTACCACACAAACTCATCACAGTTCCTACCTTTGACCCCAAGGATGACACTATACAGACTGATCTTAGTCATCCTTGTGTGGATGATGATTCAGATTTCCTCCCTTGTATGGAGGATATCTAAAATCTTAAAAAAATGTTGATTGAACCAAAATTGGTGGAAACTATTCAAGATATTGTTGTGGCCCCGCTTTGTCAGGCCATGACTCATTTACCGCTAATCCCAAGAAGAGAAGGCAAAGGATCAGATCTAAGCGACATATTTTGACCATGGCCACTGCCTAAGCCATCACTCACCGTCCACACATTATGAAAGGTAACACTATCACACCTCTTGTGAGTTGCATCGTCTCTGACCATTCATGTGTTCCACTCTCCTTGTCGTCGTTGCTTTAATTAATATAATATTCTTCTCATTAGTATAGTCTTTTCATATAGGGCATCTCAAGAAGACCAGGATGATTTGCCAATTTGTTGATGGATAAATAAAAAGGCTGAAGGGTATTCTAGAGAATGTCATTATTCAGATTCAGGGCATGAGCTTCATTATTGATTTTGTTGTATTGTCCATGAAGATCTCAACCTCCGTGTGATGCACTCCAATCATCCTGGGACATCCTATCCTTGCCTCAGTGAGCGCCATTATCGATTATGAATCTGGAGAGATTCGCATTCATTCTGTTGATGAGAGCGATGTGTTGATCATTACACCCACCACTAACCAGAGACCCGCATAGGACGAGAGTGTGTCTGTATTAGCTAACCCGGAGGACAATGACCTTGATGCTGGTATCCGAGAATTTCGTTTTATATCGGACAATACTGAGACTCAAGTTCTCCTCTCAAGGCAGGAAGACTCGGAAAGCATAGACCTTTGAGTTCCCCCTACCGGTGAGTGGTGATGCATTGATGACATCTGTGTCATTTACACCATTGACACCTTAGCACGGAGGGTAGACTTAGTAGAGATTGTAGAGGCCGAATTTTACCTTACTGCTTTCATTAAGGAATCTGAGCCTTTCAGTTTTGACCTAGCGGAAACATTCCAGGCCGAGCACGACCACACTACTACCACTGAGCAGTTCGTACCTTTCCACTTTGATACCACTAAGGATCTTCATCAGGTTGATCCTAATCGGTTTGTGTCTATTGATGACCTCGATATCGACCTACATCTTGTAAGATCCATTCCTCAGCAGTCATGCAAGAGGTCCATTTTCTACCTTATTGATCTATGTATATCCATCTCTTTGTATATTCACTTTATTTTTCATCTTTCCATCTACCATTTTTTCTCATCGACCTTGTTCCACGTGTTTTGCCTTGTTTAGGACACACTTTGTCCTAAGTATAGGGTAGGCGGACGAGTTGAGTGTTCTTTCTTCAGTCTGTTTGATCACTTCTATTATTGCCTATAATTAGGGCTCTTTGATCGTATGTATAGGGGAGTGATGAGTATGTTCACCCAATGTTTTTTTCATTTTATTGGTGTTTTATTAATCCCCTCTACTGTCTCCTCTCATTTTTATCTATACTAAGGGATATCTTATGCTAAGTATATGGGGAGATAGACTGAGTTGTGATTTGTTTATTCCCGCCCCCAACCCTCCCTACTTGCAGATACAACCTGCTATACTTAGGATTATTTCATCCTAACTCTAGGAGGGACGATCGACTTCTCATTCGTACATTCTTTCATTCCTCATTCAGTCATTTTAGTATAGACTCTTAAATACTCAGTATGGGTTATGTCTTTTCTTTTTCTCACTGATCTATGAGGACATAGCTCAAGCTAAGTATAGGGTTGTCATATATACTTCTAATACTTTAGCCATAAATCGTACCTTTGAATTTTTAAAGTATGGCTAAAATACAATTATTGACACACTTGTATAAAATTCATTAAAATTCTTTATATTTTTATTTAAATAAAGTATTTTTTTAAAAAAAGATTGAAAAATGGTTTGAAATTTTTAAAAAATCTTTTGAAAACTACTTGGAAAATGTTTTGTTAAGTATTTTCAATCTCTGAAAAAGATTTCGTTTGTAAAAATTCCTTTCTTTTTTTGAAATAAAAAGTTTTGAAAATCTGTTTGCAAATGTTTGGAAAATGGCTACAAAAATACTTTGAGAAATCTATATATACCATTTGAAAAATCTTTGCCAAATGATTTTCAAATTTTGTAAAATATTTGTAAAAATTACTTGTCAAATTAGTTCGTATAATAAAGTTTTCAAAATGTTTGCAGAATTCTTTTTTAAATTATTTTGAGAACCATGTACATAATTTAAAAAAATAAAATCATTACAAACGTTATTTTATAAAAATCTTTAAATAATAAAAAGTACTCATGTGTAAATATCTGCTCGTAAAAAGTACTCCTGTGTAAATATTTGTACATATCGCCTTTGTTTGGAAATTCTTTTTGTTTTATAAATTCCCTAGAAAATGAAAAACCTTTTTTAGAAATCCTTAAAAAGTTCAAAATCAGAAAAAAAACTTCACAAAAATATTTTCTTTATTTGCATAACATTTGTATTTTTAGGATTGAGATTGATAATTGAACTAGTCTAAATAAAAGCCAAAGATTGAAGCTTGGTTGGACGTTAAATCTACTTAATCACAGGAACTTTATAGGAACTAGAATTGAGATACTGCATGTCTACTAGACTTAATTCCTTTGAGATCGTGGCACATAGTTCAATGTCATCTTGACTGCCTAGCTAGGGTATTTTGGAGCACACGCATGACTCTTGTTGATAATGACCTAGATTGTACACCTGCACCTTTCACTTTGCTCTGCTCAGTTGAAGTGGTAGAGGGCTTGATGTGTCGACATGAGACACAAGACAATGGAAACGTCAGAAGTCACACATTTTGTGGCCATTGTACCCCAACCCGATTTAGTAGTCATGAGGACTAAAGACAGAAGTTGTGGGTTGCAATAAAGCTTCAAATGAGGGATAGTCTACTGGCTCAAGAGGAAAAAGTCCTTATGTAAATGTTGTTATATATAATATCCAAAATGCAAAATAAATAACTCCCAAAAAGTGGACCAACCAAATTGAAAATAAAATTCCTATCGGAGTCTGTATATGTGTGTATTGTCAATAAGCAAGCTTGAGCATCAAAGTCTCATGTATGTGAGCCTACAACCGGATGACTTGGCTTCACTGGTCAAGCATCTTAGGATAGGTAGCAACACTAGCTACCGTCCATTCTTCTATCTGCCTCCTCCTCTTGGTCCAGGTGTACTAGAACTTAGAAGGGAATACCCTCTTCTCGAGGAAAGAATTGTTGGATTGGGGAATTAAGGTCACCATGTTTGAGAAGATTGACTTTTACAGCTTTAGCCGAGGAGAGCGACATATCACACACACTGTCCAAGATAGATTCTTAGTCATAAGGGTTTGCATACAAGTTGCTTTGTTCTGACATGGATATGTAGTAGACTTGAGCAGAGTTTTGTGATTCTTAAAGGTTGTTGTGTTTCAACTCCAATACCCACTACGGTTCCAACTACACCTATAATCCAAAGGTCCGACTTAAGCTCCAAACTTTTATTTTATGATGATGAAAATTAAACGCAATCCAAGTTATTTCTTTTTCTTTTCATTATTTTTTTGCACTAATTACAAAAGTGTTTTCTATTGATTAGCGAAGGTAAATATAGATGGGTGATGAATCTCCATTTCATCACCTGTATTCTTTCATTTTGGCCTTTAAACGCAAGCTAAATGTATGTAAATATCATTACTTTGTACAAATTAACATTCAGCATTTATTGTATAATTATTGTATATAATACATTGTTAAAGCCAAAATAAAGAAAAAATAAAAAAAGGAAAAGAAATAAAATGTAAAAGGTATTTTATAACCTTAAACCCCCAAGACCTAGGCATCTTGATGACAAAGTTGACAACGAATAAAGTAGGGGGAGATAAGGGTCAAAAACAAAATAAAACCCTAATTTTTATCCTCCAATTTTGCATTTTTGGGTCCCATTTTATTCTTTATTATCTATACGTCACATATAGGTACTTTATACATGAAAATTATAGATAAAAAAATATAGAAAAATGAAAATTTTATTTCACACAAAAATAAAACACGGTGTATATTTTATACTCAGAATAAAATTTCAAAACTCAAGCATTCTAGACCCATATCTTCTCCATATGATCTCAAAATGTATAAAATTACTTTAATTGTGTATAACTTTTAATAAGCTATTTGATGAAGGTGGTTTCACTAAATTTGGAGTTAAGAGGCAAAAGTTAGGCTTTGGACCCCTATTATACAATATTCTTGTTTATAAGTAAAAAGTGAAATTATTCTCTTATTCTTTTATTTGTTTTATATTTGTTACCGTTATAAATTTTATTTTATTTAATAAATATATAAAAATAAAATAAAACCATAAAAAAGTACAGAAAATAAAATAGATACAAAAATACATAGATGAACACACTATACTTGTACCTATATAACTAATACCCCTATTTATTTAAATATACATATTATATCAGAAAAATAAAATAAAAATATAATTATATATCTTTAAATAAGTTATAAATATATAAATTAACTATATAAAATAATAAAATATAAATACAAAATAAAAATAAAATATACAAAACATAGGTCAATATACTTATAATTATAATTGTAAAAAGT
The DNA here is from genome assembly GCA_037367405.1 of Ottelia alismoides. NCBI lineage: Eukaryota > Viridiplantae > Streptophyta > Magnoliopsida > Alismatales > Hydrocharitaceae > Ottelia > Ottelia alismoides. Next base: position 118,135 of record JAZKJV010004741.1, on the reverse strand, counting down.
AACTTGTAATAAAATAAACATATATAAAGAAATAAAAATCATATTAAAATACTACATAAATTAATAAACATTTTTCATGTTTTAACCAAAAAATAAATAAAGCATTTATTAACTTATTCAGAATTATTTTCAATTTTAGTTACAGTTTTGTCATTTTGTGGGTGATGTGGACTAATCAGGTCACACCACCTATTGACCTAGGTCAACTCCCTGACCTAGGTTGTAGGCCTATCAAAACCTCACGCTTGACCCTTCTTCTTTGATTTTTGCAGCCAACACTGTCATTTTTTGGAGAGATTTCTTCTCCACCTTTTCTCTTCATTCATTGCTCTATCACGCCAGACCTTTTCCTCGAGGAATGCATCGATGCACTGCTCTAACCACCTCTATCTTTCGCCTTTGGTGTCACCTGCACAAAAGCATTGCCTCCTCCTTCCTTTGATTTTTGAATCCCCTCTTCCTAATTCTTCCCCCATTTCGGTGCTCCAGGGCTCAAGCGAGGTGACAGCTCGCTCGCCCAACCTTTTGGCGCATGGAGCAGTGAAATAGAGGTCGATTCCACCATCTTTGGCGGCCTGCCGCAGTGAGCTACCTATCTCACGGCCCACAGTCGCTTGAGGTCCATTTTCTTTGCATTTTAGCTAGGTTTTAGTTTTAGGTTTCATTTCCTCTCTTTATATTATTCTATAATTGTTTGCATTAGTTTAAAAACCACTCTCTCTAGTTCACAAGAGCTCCAATCTGGCGAACCCTCCACCGTGACTCGACTGTGTTTCCGCCTCACCTCTCACCATCATCTCGTTTCCCAACACATCCTACATAACATACCATTCTAGTCACATTGCTTCCTTCTGGAGCAAGCTCTCGGATCCTCACCTCATCACCTCGTTGGAGATCTGTCGCCACACCACACCATGCTTCCATTCCATCATTTGACGGGTCAAGGTAATTTTCCCTCGACCCTCATTCCTTTTTGTTTAGGTCTTGGTGGGTACACATCTCGAAGGTGGTGATTTTGACTGTGGCCGGAGGTTCCTGGAGCACCATTCTTCCTCTGACCTCAGGATCTCACTGGAGAACTTCTTGTTCTTACCTGGTCCCAACAACTGGTGTTTGAGGCTTCCAAGAAGCGTTTGCACTTCGGAGGGGCACCTGAGTCTGCAGAGGAGGGAGTAGAGCACGATCGAAGCTTGTGAAGGGTCGAGATCTTCCCTGTTTTTCCAGGGGAGGTCTCGACCGTCCGATTCAGAAGGAGTCCTAGATAATGAAGCCACCATTAGATGTGGCATTCCATAGATGTTGATCTCCATCCGGAGAACTAATCTCGATTGCATTAGTCGAACCATCATTACGAGTTGCGGATGTACCACGTGTCCATGTAAGAAGCCCATTATCGTCCGATCGCACTTTAGTGGGGGTAAATTGCAGAACACACCCTCCACATTTTTATCTTTATATTTTAGTTCTGTTAAATAGTTTGTATGTTTAATACTTTTGTAAATTTTGCAAGGAACACCATGCTTTTCTTTAATATTGAATTTGGGTCTGTGCTAGGTCACCTTATGTGTGGTTCAATGTGAGGTGGACATTTTATAGCAAACCACTCACAAATCTTTGTATTTCAGTTTAGTATTAAAAGTTTTCATATTAGGTGTAACTTTTTGGGTAAATTGCACTATAGTCCGTGACTTTATTTATAATTGCAAAAATATCCTTGCTAGTTCAACAAATTTTGAGTTTATTTCCTATTTATTAAAAATATCATCCATACTCCAAAAAATTTCAAAAAAAGGATTGTCTGCTAATGTATACTTTAATGCTATATTTTTATTATTTTTCATTTTAGGCATTTTACCTATTTATTAAAAATCAAAAACAGCACATTTTGCCCTTGTTTGAATTAAAAATCAAAAAAATATAAAACCTCTTTGAAAATTAAAAAAAATATTTTATTTATTTTAGTATTTTGTGACTCCAAACAAGAAACCACTAAAAATAAAAAAATTAAATAACAAAAAGTTAAAAAGCACCAAAATGTTTTAAAAAATATAAAATCACTAAAAATCCCATAAATATTTATTTCCTTCTCTAGGTTTTCTTTACATTATTTGTTACATATTAAAATTGAATTGGAGAATTTTTGACACTTTTTGTTATTTTAATATTCAAATAAATTTGTCCTATTTATTTATTTTTGGTTTTTGGATATTTTTTACTTTAAAAATACCTAAAAGTTAGTAAAATTACTCAAAAATGACAAAAATAGTAGAAGACTATATGAAACCCCAAAACATTTTAATTCTGGTATTTTGATTATTTTAAGTAGTATTTATAACTAAATTATATTATATTTTATATATAGTTATATATAAGTTTATATTAGTGCATTAAAAAGAAAAAGGAAATTAAAAATTAGAAATATATTAAGAATGTATAAAATTAAAAAAATCCATAAAAAATATAAAATTAAAACCCATAAAAAATGAAATAAAAAGACAGGACGAGGATAAATTTTGGATTCTATTTTCCCATTATAGCGTTTGCTCCATGTGTTTAACATTCTACATACTAGCACTATACACACATTTTATATGGTTGAATAAAATAAATTTCACTCCAAACCTTTATTTGCATTGCCTATATTTACTTTTGGGTTAATTGTTGATTGACTTGGTATTTCTTATGAGTCGCCTCAGCGATAATTTATCTTCGCTTTCTGTAAGGATATTTTCTTACCTGCATAAAATCTCAAATATCAAATGGTGCCGTTGTCGAGGAGCAACGCTGTATAGATTGCATTTTCATTTTGTCTCTTCTTTCTTGCTTATTTGTCCCTTTATTTCTATTTCTTTTTATTTGATATTATTTGTGAACTATCAAGCCCTCTTCCTTGATTGAATTTGCTGTGAGGGACTATGGATTGAAGGAGTCTCTCCTAGGAGACCTTCACACCCACGTGAAGCAGACTCAGTTTTCTGACCGAACCGATAGAAGACAACGACAAAGGAGGACTTAGAGGATTTTTCAAGACATTGTATTTATCTTGTATTTTATTTTATTTTTTTTGTAATTTAAGTTAGAGAGATAAAATTTATTTGTAATAATTTGGACTCTCCAGGACACTGCAGCTTCACAAGGTCCATTGCCCGAGCGAATGTTCGCTTGGGGCCTCATCGGGTTTTCTCACATTTTGACCGATTTTCTTTTTCTTTGTTTTTCGATTTTATTTTTATATGTTTTGTGTGATTGAGCCTTATAATAACATTGCTCTCTCGATAGAACATTCCTAAAGCCCTAATTGACTTGCATGCACCTATAGTTTGTGCATGGATCTAGTCAAATTAAATAGTTGATTATTTGGACTTGATACCGCACACCAAGAGAAACCTCATACAACACTTATAGAACCCACTGTAGTGGGCACCAAGAGGTTTCCAAGAGTGGACCTTTCATCTCTTTTCTAGATATTCGACTCGTGTTCCTCATGATAATAAAAATTAATATTCTAGGGTGATTTCATCTGCTTTGCATTTCATATATATATATATATATATAGGTTCTAATTCTTCTTGGCATCCTTGCATGAAGAGAGTCGGAGGCAAGGTGAGCATTTCTACTTAGCAGTCATCATTGTTTTTGCCTCGCATTGCTTTTCCGACTCTCTCCCTCTGATTTTGACCATGTAGGATCTAAAAGGAATTGACTCCTCGTAAGGTTTGTGCATTTCTAATTAAAAATACAAAAAAGAGATAATCAATTAAATTGGGACTGCTAACATTACTCGACCCTAAAATCAAATAGGTAAAAAATCTTTGTCTTGGGGAGAGTAACCCCCTCTTTGTATTCTCATCATATTTTGATACGTACACAGAGTAGTGCCCCAATCTCAGGCCTTCATACGTATTTGTACAACTTTGTAAAAATCAACTAAATCTAAAATTTGACAAGATAAATAGACTAAACTTTACAGTTGTCATTGTGTTGAGTGGGTGAATAGAGGAGTTTTTTTGTGTATTTGTGGTTGTTTGTGTGCATACTCTATCTTCTCTGTGCACTTGCACCTTTTATTTTCATATCTTAATTAGACCTTCATGCTCTCACGATCTCTTTCTCTTGTTTCAGAGACGATCGATTGGAGTGATTTTTACCCGGACTTCGCAAATCCCTCGTGCCCTCCAGCTGGTCCACCTTCATTTTATCTAGAGGACTTTACTCATGATTCTTCATTTTGTACGTATCCACTTAACCCACTATTTGAGGCATCAAAATTTGAATTTTACCCACCACCACCACCCTCACATTTTCCACCATCTCATTCACCCGATACTGAGTTGTGGTAGTCACTTGAGTCACCTCTTTTGTGTACCGCTCTAGAGTACGTTAACCGGTTAATGGAGCAAATGAATCAGAGGATCACTGATCTCAATAGCCTAAGTAAGAGTCACAATGTCGCTTCACCGTATGATGATTTATATTCATTTGGGGACACTCATGAGAGCTTGCAATCACATAAAATACAAAAAAATGAGACAAATTTTAAAACACAAAAATATTTTGGGAGACACATAGTATAGTCAGCTTGTGAGGAGAGGGCACCCTTGAAAGTCCTTTGACCACACACACACTCAACACAATTCCCACCATTGACCCCAAGGATGACACTGTACAGACTTAGTCATCCTTGTGTAGATGATAATTTCAATTTCCTCCCTTGTACAGAGGACATCCAAAATCATAAAAAATGTTGACTGGACCAGAAGTGGTGGCAACTATATTATTCAAGACCTACTTCATACGGCCATGACCTAATTATCTACACCCAAACCCAAGAAGAGAAAGCAAAGGAGTAGATATGAGCGACACATTTTGAAATTGGCCACTGCCTACGCCATCACTCACTATCCACACATTAGGAAAGGGAAACTTTCACATCTCTTGTGAGTTTCACCATATCTGACAATTATTGTGATCACACTCTCCTCGATGGTAGTGTTAAATTAATATAATACCCTTCTCATTGGTATAATCTCTTCATCTGGGGCCTCTCAAGAAGACCATGATGATTTGCTAGTTTGATGGAGAATTCAAGGTACTCTAGAGAACTTCGTTGTTCAGATTCAAGGCATGAGCTTTACTTTTGATTTTGTTGTATTGTCCATGGAGATCTCCACCTCTATTGGGTGCACTCCAATCATCATGGGACAGCCCTTCCTTGCCTCTATGAGAGCCATTATTGATTATGGATCTAGAGAGATTCACTTTCGTTTTGCTAACGAGAGCAATGTGTTAATCATTACACCCACCACTGAACAAAGACCCACATTTGACGAGAGTGTGCTTGTGTTAGCCGACCCCGAGGACTATGACCTTGATGCTGATATGAGGGAATTTTGTTATATGTTAGACGATACTGAGACCCGAGAATTCCTCTCCAAGAGGAAAACTCGGAAAGCATAGACCTTGGATTCCCACTTCTAGTCAGTGGTGATGCATTAATGACATCCACGCCATTTACACCGTAGACACCTTAACGTGGAGGGCAAACTTAGTAGAGACCACAGAAGCTGAATTTGACCTTACTACTTTCATCAAGGAATTCAAGCCTTTCAGTTCTGACCTAGCGGAGACTTCCCAGGCTGAGCACGCCCACACTACTTCCATTGACCACTTCGTGCCTTTTTGCTTTGACAATACTGAGGATCTTCTAATCAGGATGTGTCCACAACGACCTCGATATCGACCTGGACCTTTATAGATCTATTCCTCAACAGTACGCAAGAACGCCTGCTTTCTACCTTCTTGATCTCTATGTATCCATCTCTTTGTATATTCTCTTTCGTTTTTTTTCTTTACATCTACTATTTTTACTCATCGAACTTATGAAATGTGTTTTTCCTTGCTTAGGACGTGATTTGTCCTAAGTATAGGGGAGGTCGATGAGTTGAGTGTTCTTTCTGTGTTCTATTTCATCACTTCTATTGTTGCCTATACTTATGATTCTTTTACCATCAGTATAGGGGGAGTGATGCGTACATTCACCCAATGTTTTTTTTCCTTTTTATTGTTCCACTCCATTGTCTCCTTTCATGTTTGTCTATACTAAGGGATATCTTACCCTATGTATAGGGCAAGCTGACTTGTGATTTGTTTATTCCCACGCTAGACCCTCCATGCATGTAGATACAACATACTATGCTTAGTATTATTTCATACAAAGTGTATGGGGGACGTTCGACTTTTCATTCATTCATTCTTGCATTCCTCATTCGGTCGTTGTATTATAGACACTTCAATACTAAGTATGAGTTATGTCTTTTCTTTTTCTTTCTGATCTATGAGGACATAGCTCAAGCGAGGTACAGGGGGGTCATATATAGTTCATATATAATTTAGCCATAACTTGTACTTTCGTATTTTTAAAGCGTGGTTAAAATACAATTAATTACACACTTGTATAAAATTTATTAAAATTCTTTATATACTGATTAATATAGAAGGTTATTTTTTTGTAAAATGTTTAAAAAATGGATTGAAAATCATTTTGAAAAATCATTTGAAAACTATTTGGAAAGTTTTTTGGTAAATTTAACCTTTGTAAAATTATTTTGTCTATAAAATTTTTTTGCTTTGTTTGAAATAGAAAGTTTTGAATGTCTATTTACAAATGTTTGGAAAATGGTTGCAAAAATACTTTGAAATATATATATATATACTATTTGAAAAATATTTGCAAAATGATTTTTAAAATTTTGTAAAATGTTTGCAAAAATTATTTGTCAAATTACTTTGCAAAATAAAGTTTCCAAAATGTTTAAAAAATTCCTTTCAAAATATTTTGAGAACCTTGTACATAAGTCAAACAAATAAAATACTTACAAACCATGTTCATAAAAACCTGTAAATAAATAAGAGCACTACCGTGTGAATATCTGCATATATCCCTTTTGTTACGAAAATCTTTTATTATGAAAAATCCCTAAAAATTTGCAAAACCTTTTTCAAAAATCCAAAAAAGTTCAAAATTACAATATTGAATCACAAAAATATTTTCTCCCTTGTGTATAGCATTTGCATTTTTCAGATAGAGATTGATGATTAAACTAGTCCAAATAAAATCTGAAGATTGGAGCTTGGTTGGACCATAAATCGACTTAATCGCAGGAACCTTATAGGAACTGGAATTTAGATACTCCAGGTCTACTAGACCTAATACTTTGAGATCATGAGACTTACTTCAATGTCATCTTGATTGCCTAAGTAGAGTATTACGGAGCACATGCACAGCTCTTATTCATAATGACCTAGCTTGAACACCTGCACTTTTCACTTTTCACACCTCAGTTGAAGAGGTAGAGAGATGGATTTGCCTAAATGGGGCACAAGCCAATGGAAACATCAGAAGTCGCACATTTGTGGCCACTGTACCCCAACCCGATCTAGTAGCCATGATGTCTAAAGACAGAAGTTGTGGGTCGTAATAAAACTTTAAAAAGGGATAGTTTACTGGCTCAAGAGGGAAAAGTCTTTATGCAAATGTTGATGTATGTAGTATTCAAAAAAATGCAAAATCAAAAACTCTAAAAAAGTACTCAAGCATGATTGAAAATAAAATATCTGTCGGAGTATGTATACATGTGCATAGTCAATAAGCAAGCTTGAGCTTCAAAGTCTCATGTATGTGATCCTACAGCCAGATGACTTGGCTACACTTGTAAAGCATCCTAGGATAGGTAGCTACACTGGCTACCGTCCATTCTTCTCTCTGCCTCCTCATCTTGGGTCGGGCGCACTTGAACATAGATGGGAATACCCCGCCTCTCTAGGAATGAGTTGTTGGATTTGAGAATTAGGGTCACCATGTTGAAGAAGACTGACTTTTACCTCTCCAACCAAGGAGAGACACATATCACACAGACTGTGCATGATAGATTCATAATCATAAGGGTTTGTGTATGAGTTGATTTGTTCTAACATAGATATTGAGGAGACTTTAGTAAAGTTTTGTGATTTTCAAAGGTTGTTGCGTTTCAAATCCAATTCCCAATAAGGTTCCGACTGCAACTAAAATACAAAGGTCCGACTTAAGCTCCAAACTTTGATTTTATGAAGACAAATTTGAAAATTAAAATCAATCCAATTTCTTTCCTTTTGTTTTCTTTATTTTTATTTTTTGCACCTATTGTACAAGTGTTTGCTAGGGGCTAGAAAAGCACCTTTATTCTTTCATTTTGGCCTTTAAACCCTAGCTAAATGGATGTATATAATATTATTTTGTACAAACTAACATTCATTATTTATTGCAAAATTATTGTATAAAATACATTCTTTAAAGCCAAAATAAAATAATAATGAAAAGAATAGAAAAAGAAATAAAATACCAAAGGTATTTTATGACCCTAAACCCCCGAGATCTAGGCATCTTGATGACTAGGTCGACAAGGAATAAAGTAGAGGACATAAGGGTCAAAGATACAACGAAACCCTAATTTTTATCCTCCAATTTTGCATTTTTGGGTCACATTTTATTATTTATTATTTATACATCAAATAAAGAGACTTTGTACATGAAAATGATATATAAAATTACTTAAAAAATACAAAATTAATTTATGGAAAAATAAAATATAGTGTACGTTCTATAACCAGAATAAAATTTAAAAACTCAAACTTTCAAAACCCATATCTCCATATGAACTACAAATGCACCAAATCTTTTATTATATATAGCTTTTAATAATCTATTTAATGAAGGTAGTTTCACTTAATTTGATGTTAATAGGTTTTGGACCCATATTATACAGAATACATGTATATGAATTAAAGATGAAATTATTCTTTTATTCTTTTCTATTATTTATTTTTTATATCCATGTAAATATTATTTATATTCTATTAAAAAATAAAACCATAAAAAAAGACAATAAAATAAAATAAAATAAATACAAAAATACATAGATGGACACATTATACTTATACTTATGAAATTAATACCCTTATTTATTTAAATATACATATTATATTAGAAAAATAAAATAAATATATATTTATATATATCTAAATAAATTATAAATTTATAAATTAATTATATAAAATATTAAAATATTAAATACAAAATAAAATATACAAAACATAGGTCAATACACCTATAGTTATACTTGTAAAAAGTAACTTGTAATAAATAAACACAAATAAATAAATAAAAATCATATAAAATTACTACATAAATTAACAAGCAATTTTCATGTTTCAACCAAAAATAAAATAATTTTTTTATTAATTTATTTCGATTTAAGTTCGATTTTAATTACAGCTTTGTCTATTTGAGGTTAACGTGGACCAATCAGGTCACGCCACCCATTTACCAGGATCAACTCCTTGACCCAGGTCGTAGGCTTGTCAGAACCTTGCGTTTGACCCTTCTTCTTAGATTTTTGCAACCCACACCTTGCATTTTCTTGGAGAGATCCCTTCTCTACCTTTTCTCCCCATTCATTGCTCTAGACTCCAGATCTTTTCCTCGAGGAATGCATCGATGTACCGCTCTAACTACCTCGAACTTTCCCCTCTGCCTGTCACCTATACAAAAGGCTTGTCTCCTCCTTCCCTCGATTTTTGAATCCCATTTCCTAATTCTACCCCCATTTCGATGATCTAGGGCTCAAGCGAATGACAAGTCGCGAGAACCCTACTTTAATCAGTGTGAGTTATTATTAAGGGTCTAAAATTTGATTGTGTCATTTCATTGTAGGCAGGTAATCAGAATCAATCAAGAAATAACAAAATTTATTTATTCTATTTTATTTAGCGTGGTTTTATGTTTATTTTACTTGGGACTTGTCAAACTCAAGGAGGTAAAGGAGCAACCTAGAATTATGTTTATCGAATTTCATGTACGATTTTCAAGGTGTAATATTTTTGGTCTTTTTAATGCAATTTATGGAATGCAAATGAAATGCGGGCCAATTTTGAGGACAAGAAAATTGATCACTATAAAATGATGTCCAAAAATTATGAAACTCGAACGATAGGTAAATAACAATGAAATAGATGCACTATATTCTTTTTAGGAAATTTTTGATGCAAGATGAATATTTTATGAATTTATTAATGTAAATAGTGTGATTTTCAATAATTAATTGTTATAAATATTATATATATATATTTATTATCAGGAAATAAAATTATCTAAGATATATCACTGGGTAATATATCTCAGAAAAATACTAAACCCTAAAAATGTTGAATTTAATGCCAATTAAAAACTAATTAGTAAACTAGACAAAATGATTTTCATAGAGCAATCAATGCATTGCAAAGCAATTCTTTTTTGGAACATTATTAAATACTACTAATTCTACGATCATTGAATTTTCGACAATTTTTAGAGCTATGGTTAAATAATTATGAATTTTAGAGCATAAAATTGAGTTATTTTCCACAAGAATAATTATTATTAAATAACCAAAACATAGAAAAATACAAAAATTATGACATAATGAAGAGAAGTAATTGAAGAACACAATGCTATTTTTGAATGATAAAATTGATGTGATGTAGAGGTTTAAAATAAAGGGGGAACATAGGATGGGCCTAAAATGTATTACCAAGCCCGATGAGGGCTATGTTGCAAAATACCCAAGGGGCACGTACAACGAAGGCGGGGCTGTGATTGGAAAAAAGTGGAATTATGGAGGTTTCTTCGTAATTATCCCTCTGCACATGCAGATCACGTGGGGGGCTATGTACAGAAGTTCCCTCCGTCTGTGCAGATCACGTGGGAGGGCCTCAGGTCCAACCCCCGGCGGTGCACAACGATGTAGGGGCCCTTCGTGCAGGCGGATAGGGCTCCGACCTCAGATGACAGTGGAGAGACGCATGTGGACAGACTATAAATCTCTTTGGGCTGGAAGCAGAGGACGACCTGGTTGAAGGTCGAGAGCAGTGCAGTTGATGGAGCAGAGTAGGAGGTGGAGGAGCTCCTACTTCGGTTATGACTGCTGGAGTTGTTGAAGATGCAGTGATGGTGGAGCATCCAGTTGATGGAGGAGGCGAAGGCATGAGTGGCGAACGGAGTGTTCGATGAAGTTGACACTGATGCGATAGTGGAGGATGAGAGAAGGTGTATCAGTGGTGGTGGGGTATACAATGTTGATTATGGTGGAATCGAAGATTGGTATCAGCTTGAAGATTGAGCAGGGGGTGAAGTTATGTGGTGAAGATGTCTCCACAGTCGGAATAGCTGAAGCGGAGGGCAACTCCGAGGAGGAGGACGTTGCAACAAGGCTCCACATCCACGGATCTCTCCACTGGATAGCAGCACGTCGACGATGTCATCGTCGCATGCTCCCTCTTCAGGTTGGATAATCGACGGATGTTTTGGCAAGGAGCGGTGACGCCATTTAAATAGTAGGGAAGAGGGAGCCGACAATGGAAGGTGGGAGATCGGATTGACAAGGAGATGCGGGTGATATGTGATTGACGAAGGGGGCGATCGGGGAGGATTCGATTGGAGATGGAGATCAGACCTAGTTAAATAGGAAGGTGGATGGCACTGTGATTGAGATCTGGTGGTGGCGGTGACCCGATTAGGTAGGAGGGCAGCGTGATCCGTGGACGGGGCGACACATCCCAAAAGGGGAAAGGGGGGACAACCTGAGGAAGATTATGGGTATAGGGTCGTCCGATTGGCCGAGATCGGATGACCCAGATCGTTCCATGTGGCATTTAATTTTTTAAAAAAATATAAAATAAATATAAAATAAAGGCAAAAATGAGTGACACATGGCGGCTCCAGGAGCTGACACATGTCACATCAGAAAATTCAAAAATAATAATACAAAGAAAAAATAAAAAATAAATAGTAATTAACCTCGAATCGAAATTTTTTTCACAAAAGTTGCTCGTCTGGATGAGATCTACAACTTTCATGAAGGGACCAAAACCAAACAGGTTAACTGCACAAATTGATATTTTTTGTTGTTCTATATGTACATGGAATACCTTGATTTTTGGATTTTTTTTTTTTGATTTTTAATCAAGATAAAAATCTAAAAAAATATGATAAAATCAAAGGTAAACATTTACACATTAATATATTTTTTTGGATTTCTATTAACTAAGAAGGTGAAGAAATAAAATAAAATACGAGAATCGACAACTTTTGTACAGACTATCAGTGACGACTCAGACTCAGTTAGTTACGATGATTTCAAACTCATTTTGAATTTAGATTTTTATGCATTTTAATAAAAAATTAATCAAAGAAAACAAATGAAAAAGAAATAAAATAAATTGAGTCAATTATGTACATAAAATGATTTGTCAAAAACCACTAAAATACAAAATGTACAAAAGAGGCCCAAAATCCAACTTTCACATATGAGCTCTGATTCACTTGAACTTGATCTTTTTTTGAAGGTAATTGAATGTACATTACTTCAAAAGTGAGTAGGATCAAATTGGACATTGTATGTGGAAGATATCAACTTTTTATTCCAAGAATCCTGAAATTAGGGTTTGAGTTTCTGGTCCACTGATTTATTTTAGAGATTTTTTAGTATTTTCATTTATTCTTGTTAGCAGTGTGTACACAATGAAAGTGGTTTCACGTTATTTTGAGTTAGCATGAATCAATTAAAAATCATGGAATTGGCTTATTTACGGGTTAATTGGGTTATGATTTTTGGCTTCTTACTATATGCAATTTTGAGTGATAGAATGCAATTCTTATTTATGCATGCATGAATGCTAATTAAGCAATATTAATGAAGAAGTACTAATGAATTTTGTGGATTTAAGCTTAATTAGTGTCTTTTAGAGTGATGAATATGAGATTCATCCTTCCCCCATACTTAAACCATGCTCGTCCCTGAGCATATAAAGAAATGCAATGAGGTGAAATGCGATTGGGTTCCATGCCAAGACCATGAGAAGAAGGTGAAAATGGTGCTAGACCCGACCTTTGGATTATTAATTTGGCGGAACTTCTGTGAGAATCAAGATTTTAAAATCAACAGACTCTAAGTTCTACAAGCCATTGTCACATTTTCCGCTCAGAAGTCATCTTAGATAAATCCTCCTCCTAAAGCATACTCCATGAACATTGAACAATCGACTCATGTATGTGAAAGGTTTTAGCTCTTCCCATCCAGAATGCCAGACTACCATGCAAACCTCCTCTCCAGTAACTCATCCTTGGGGAGTCAGGTATTTGCTTCTAAGGTCTCTCGCGTTGTGTTTACAATCGAAAAGAGGGAGAAATTAGATGGAGGGGAAAAGAACTTGAGGGTGACCAGTGTAGTCATCTCTCCTTATGACGCTGTCCAGTTTAGCCCAGTCTCCACCAAGATCTACAGGCTTTCTTGAAGCTTGGACCTTTTTGGTCAAATATTTATTTGGTAGTTGGCTTCTTTGTGTTTGGATTTCTGGTAGCGCTGCATGGATGTTATTGTGCCCCTACATTATGAAATCCTATTTTCTGTACATGTTTTGGGGTCTTAGAAAAAATTGTGCCCAGCCATCAATCCCTTTTTCGAAGCTTTATTTCAACCCATACAATAGTCCTTAGATGTCCACGCTACCGGGAAAGAAACTCACAGTCTTCCAAAACCCCGTATGAGTTGAGCTAAGTGCATAGTGAGAGAGTACAAATTAATTCCCTACTCCAAAGTCGTAACCAGAATGAGAAGAACAGGTTAGACACTAAGAGTCAAATCTGTACATTGTCATGTGGAACTCGAAGAATTAAGACATAGACCTGAAGCTTCTAAAATCCTTTTTCTCAGTGAAGTTCCTCTGAAAATTAGTTGGATTAAAGTAAAGTCCACACCATTATTGATTTTTGTTAATAACTCATTTCAGAATGCAAGGTCTTTTCACAGATGCATGAAATGCTGGATGAAGTGCAGATACGTGAAATTCATACATATTTTTTGTAACTTCTTTCTTTTTTTCTCTTGAGAGATTTTTTTACGCAAGATTTTTTGTGCAAAAATAAATAAGAAGCCATTTTCAAATAAATTTTGTTGTACAAAATTGGACACAATCAGTGTTAGTTGCAAAACTCTTTTTTTTAAGTTAGTTACCCATCCTGTAAATACATATAGACTTATGTGAAAGTACAAGCTATGGGTAAATATATACATATTATATATACACCCCCATACTTATGGAGTGTTATGTCCTCAAAGCACAAGAAGCATAGAGAATACATAGCTCGAGCTAAGCGTAAGAGAGTGAAAAATAATTATAAACAATAGAAGTCGGCCCGCCCCCCTTATACTTAGACTGTGAACAGTATAAGTATAGAAGAAGAGCGAAAATGAGGTGGACAAGGGGAACAATGATGAGGAGAGTAAATACAATGGTTATTGTGTCCCCCTATACTTAGGCTCTGGTTAGCCTACGTATGGAAGAAGGGTAGAGGGCTGATGGGGTCGAGAGGTGATCTAGGCGTGTATGAAAAGAGTGGAATATACAGATGGCCATTGGTTCCCCCCTATACTTAGGCCTTGGCATAAGTAGAGGAAGAATAAGTACAAGGGAACCGATGGGGTTGGAAGGAGGGTGCCGGTGATTAAGGAGGTTATCGACTGAATTTTTTGTGAGCCCATGGAGGGAGGTCATAATGATAGGAAGAAGATGAAGCATATGAGTCCCAACCATTGTCAGTGTTATCCTAAAAAAACATGCTAGAGAGTAGATGAAGTGTATGAATCAGATGATATCCAGCCATCGTTGAACTTATCCTCAGGGGAATAGATTTGAAAGTGGACGCACTCCAGATATTCTTGTTCTTCAGTTGCTTCAGTTGTTCTCTCATAATTTGTTCCTTCTTGGGATCAAGCGATTCATCCACAAATGATGAATACTCTGAAGCACCAGTCTCAGTCAGCTGATAAAAAAATTCCAGTATATTTAGTGAGACCAGGAGAGTTGGCTCTGGATGAATAATTGTGAGGAATCGAAGTCGTCCAACAAGGATCAGTGTTTGGATTCTTGTGTAGATAGGGTCTTAGGGCTACTGAACTCACCCCACTCATAAAGATCACCTTTTCCGGACCTAATGAGGAATTATTAGAAAAATCCTTTTCTGGAATATCAAATGCGACTTTCTATCTAGTAAAGGAGCATTCTGATTAGGCATTTTGGTTTGCATTATCTATGAATATGTTGGTCCTGGGAGTGAGGGGTTAACAATCGAGTGTTCAAATGAATAACCATTTAAATATTCCTCCCTGGTCAGTGCACATCCTGCGTATTTGTTCTCAATTGACTTGATATTGGTGCATTCCTATATCGGGTCGATTTGATCAAAGTGGTCAGATAAGATTTCGATCGACTCAGGGTGAGCCCATGCTTATGTTTTAGGATCATATAAGAAATCATGTATTTTATGTTTCATGGTGAGAGCAGTGGGAAATGGAACAATGGGGAGAATCTCTGAACCAATGTCAGTTCAACAACCGCTATCTCAGGTGTAGCAGTAGGGTAGGAATCTTCTACTGCTTGATCGTGACAGTTGTCTACGGCTTCGTGGTTCACCTTATAAAATCACGATTCCTCAAAGACTAGATGAGATCGAAGTGCTCCCAATGCTGTAAAATGGATTTTTCGAGTCTCTCACTCTATAATTGCCTTAGCCAAGTCTAAGAATGGCTTTCCGAGAATGATTGGAGATTGAGTAAATTCTCCTTGATGCTCAATATCAATGATCGTGAAGTCCACCTTATGCAGAGTACCTTGGAATGTAACGATGACTGAAATGGTTCCTCTCATCCGCTTTATCGATCGATTAGTTAGTTGAACGATCTCTCTTATCTTCCTAATAGGTCCGAGTTTGAGCTTGTCAAATACAGAGGTTGGGAGGATATTGATTGGTGAGTCTTCATCTATTCGAGCACGGGTAAATGGTGTGCCTTTGATTCCACAGTCAAATCTGGGCAACTACTTCACTTTGCGGCTCTTGATCTTTCTCCTCAATACCAAGGAGGTGGCCATTAACAAGATATGTTTTTCACTCTTTGTTCTCATCCTGACCAATTTTTTTATCATTAATTTTATCATTACAAATCCTTTAAGGTCGGGATGTGTTCAATGGCATGTATCAAGGGAAGTTCAAAAATCAATCTTTTCTCCAGTGATTCCCATAGAGTAGGATCCAAATTCTTCAATTCCTCCTCACTCTTAATTTTTATGTTTTTTTCTGATTTTCTGATTTTTTTTTTTAGTATTTCATTTTTTGGTGTTTTTAGTGTGGTTTGTAGATGTGGTGCTTTCCATAGATGATGGAGAGGTTTTGGTTTGCTGTGTAAGTGTCTTAATCAGAGTCATCCCTAGGGGAGTAGTATGTAGAGGTGTTGCTGTCAGAGTCATCCTAGGGTGAAAATAGTCTTTGGGTTTCTGAATATCCTTAGGGCTTTCAACATGAGTTCCAATCTTTTCAACTTCCATTTTTATACCCGAGCTATAATAGAATGAAATTAGTCTGTTAGTGGACTTTCTAAATTTATCCTCAATTAATTCATATCTTTTAGTAATCCTCGAAATGTCATCCTCCAAAAACTTTTCATGATCAATCATTGGAGCAGTCTATTTGGACTCCTGAGTTTTCTTTTGTTTTTCAACTTGAGGTCCAATCATTTCATCTTCCATTTTCATGTATGAGCTGGGAGAAGATGATCTTGGAATATCTAATATAGGATCGTTATCTTATGAAAATTTCTCCTCAAAGATCATGGAAGGAGTCTGTTTAGTGGGAGGATTTTGCTGGAATCTGTAGATCTCATACTCAGCATATCGTGACTCAAGCATGCAATGCTGGTTTGAGTAGAGTATACTTCCAAGATCATGATTGGTCATATCCCCAAATAATGGATTCAAACATGGTTCATATGTGTCGATATCATCAGTTTGGTCCTCTGTATGTGCGGGTTGTCCGAAAGAGTGGTATTCTCGTTGGTCAATAGAGGTTTGATCATTAGGGTTAATACAATATGGTTGATCATTAGGTGCAGACCTCTCCTTGTCATTTGATCGGGCCATCATATTATTTCCTAAGGTCTAGACCAGATGTATTCCTGTGAATACGGTTGGGTTTGGTGTCTCGGCCAGTCATGTATCTCAAAAGTTATTTGATCTTTAAATGGTTCACGAGTTTGGGCGAGAGATCGGGGATAAGATTGTTCAATTCAGGATGGCAATTGATCATGTGTGGTCACACGTGGTGAAGATGGAAAATATGAGGTTGTGTTGAATTTTATTGGATGATTCGAATAGAATAGATTGGAATTCATCGAGTGGGCTGGGTTCATCCGAGGGTGAGAGTTTCCCCACAAATGTTGGAGGATTTTTATATAGAAGAGTGTTTAGATGATTTGAGTTTGAATGAGATAAATTCATTTTCATAGTACGGATTTGATGGATACTCGAATCAATGTCCCGTTATTTTCAAAGGTGGATGAGTTGTCATAATAGATATTGGTTGAAAATGCTCAAGTGCACGGGATACTCAACAGAAGAAACCAAAATTTTTAAATCATGGTGGGAGAGTGATGGCACAAGTGTGCGATTTTTGATCTTCGAATTCTATTCACGTACACCAATGTAAATGTAATACAAACCTCATGCACAATGAAGCCACAAGAGTTCCGCAATTATCTTTTAAATTTAGTTGGTGATAAATCAATATTGGAAAAATTAGCGAGTTGTTTGGTGCCAGATTTTTTCTTCAAGACTGGCTCGAATCTTACGACTAATTGCACCTACTTTAAGCCAGTATGGGTATTAGTACAGATCGTATAACGTCTACCCATTATTTAAGGACGGAACCTTACATAGTGTCCTTTAAACCACCCACTCTGCTAAGGAAATCTGAACCGTTTACCGGCTACGCATATTTCCTCAACAAGAAGTAGCTAATCATTTTTATAGAATCAGTAGTTTGAACGAAGACTCCGGAGCTGGGCTCTAACCTTAAGTGTCGTCTCTTTCTCACTCAGACAAATAAATGAATCAAAGGTCGGGGTTGATCTCTCGAAAAAATTATTGATTTTATGAGTTAATTAAAGTCAACCTTGTTTAGTAGTCACAGTTTTAATTAGGTGATAACTAAAAATATAGGGTGAGCAGAAATACACGTCTACCGTCCAGTCTCAATTTCCTTTAAATTTTATGTGACAAAATAGGAGGGAGAAATTCGAGAAAAGCCGATGAACGTGTAAAACGATGATGTATGCTCAGTTAGAAGACTTACAGTGATTCCTCGCAATCTCCATGTGGTGTGCAATACAAGAATTGCAAATTAATCTATATAAATGCAAGTTGACAAAAACCACACCTAACAGAAAGTTCTATTATTGATGAATAATTGAGTTGAATTTTTGACTAAGTTGAACAATCTAATGTGCATCTTGATTAATGTGCAATGTGGTCATAGGTTCTACAAGCACAATCAAAAAAAATTATAAGCTCTAATAGCCATATGTGAAAGTCTAACCTACGAGCCGCTTAAGTCGGGCCCTAACCTCACCGGAGAGTGAAACAGGCCACGACACACCACAGAAAAAGTTTTTAAGTCAAGTTCCAAATGCAAGAGTCCAATCGAATACCGCTGTAAGTGAGCAATTAATTATAAAAAATAAAATTGCAGAAATTAAAATCCTAGACTCTACGCTCTCATGACTTGACTCGATCTTAATTTTATTAACGGCTTTTCAGGCATCGATGAAGATGCATTAGTTTCGAGAGAACCGTTCCACGGGCATCAAGTACCTCATATGAAAAATAAGAGAGAGAGAGTGCGTAAGAGAGTGACACAAAAATTAATAAAAAAAGAAAATAAATGTTGAAAATACAATAAAATAGAATAAATGTAGAAGAAAAAAATGGAAAATATACAATGATGAGATTCAGGAGTCAAACTACCCGAATATGTGGAAAACATTGCACTATTTTTTTAGACAAAATCTAAGCCGTTTGCCTCCACGATAAGGGTGCCATATGACGAGTCACGAGAACCCTTCTTTAATGGATGTGAGTCATTATTAAAAGTTTAAAATATGATTGTGTCATTTTGTTGTAGGCGGGTAATCAGAATCAATCAAGAAATAAACACAATTAATTTATTCAATTTTAATGAGAATGGTTTTATATTTATTTTACCTGTACAAGTCCCAAGGTCGAACTCAAGAAGGTAAAGGAACAACCTAGAATTATGTCTATTGAATTTCATCCACGCTTTTTGAGGTGGAATATTTTTGGTCTTTTTAATGCAATTTATTGAATGGAAATGAAATGCGGGCTAATTTTAAGGTCAAGAAAATTGATCTCTATCAAACAATGTCCATTATGAAACATGGCCAAAAGGTAAATAATGATGAAATAAATGCATTTTTTTTAGAATTTTCTGATGCAAGATGAATATTTTATGAATTTATGAATGCAAACAGTGTGATTTTCAATAATTATTTATAATAAATATGAAATCTACTTATTTTCAGGAAATAAAATTATCTAAGATATATCACTGGGTAATATATCTCAGAGAAATCCTAAACTCTAAAAATATTGAATTTAATATTAATTAAAAATTAATTAGTGAACTACACAAAATGATTTTTATAAATCAATCAATGCATGCAAATGCAATTCTTTCTGGGCAAGATGTTAAATACAATTAATTCTACGATCAAGGAGTTTTTGGTAATTTTTAGAGCTTTGGTGAATTAATTATGAATTTTGGAGTGCAAAATTGGCAAAATAGGCAATTTTTCACAAGAATAAGTAATATTAAATAAACACAGAATAGAAAAATACAACAATTATGCCATAAGGTAGAAGGGGAGCACATTGTCAATTTGCAAGAAAATAAAAATATAAAAATGCAAAGGATGGACCTAAGATGTATTACCAGGCCCGGGGAGGTATAAGTTGCAAAATGCCCAAGGGGCGTGTGCTGTAAGGCTATAATTTGAAATAAGTGGATTTATGGGTATCTCTTCGCAATTATCCCTCCGTACGTGTATATCACGTGGGGAGCGCTTTACAGAAGTTCCCTCCACACGTGCAGATCATGTGGGAGGGCCTCAGGTCCAACCCCCGGCAGTGCACGACGATGTAGGGGCCCTTCGCACTGGCGATTGGGGCTCTGACCTCTGATGACGGTGGAGAGGCACAGGTGGTCGGAGTAGCAAGCTCATGCGGTTGGAAGAGGAGGATGACCTTGTTAAAGGTGTAGAGCATCACAGTCGATGGAATGGAGCGGGAGGCGGTGGAACTCCTACTTCGGTTGTGGCGGCTGGAGTTGTCGAAGATGCGGTGGTGGAGGAATGTCCAGTTGACGGAGGGGGCGAAGGCATGAGTGGAAAACAGAGTGGTCGATGAACTTGGCGTTCGTGCGGTGGTGGAGGATCAGAGAAGGTGTATCAGTGGTGGTGGGGTATACAATGATGATTATGGTGGAATCAAATATGGGTATTGATTTGAAGATGGAGCAAGGGGTGAAGTTTGGTGGTGAGGAATGTGGCTCCACGCCTAGAATAGCCGAAGCGGAGGGCAGCTCCGAGGAGAAGGACGTTGCAACGAGGCTCCCCGGCCTCGGATCTCGCCAATGGATAGCATCACGTCGGTACTATCACTGCCATGTGCTCCCTCTTCTTGTTGGATAATCATTGGATGTTTTTGCAAGGAGCGATAGCGAGATAGAGGGAGCCGATGATGGAAGGTGGGAGATCGAATTTTACAAGGAGATGCAGGTGATCTGTGATTGACGAAGGGGGCGATTAGGGAGGATTCGATTGGAGATGGAGATCGGATCAGGCTGAATAGCAAGGTGGAGGCCGGTGTTATTGAGATCCGATGGGAAGTGACCCGATTAGGCAAGAGGGTGGCGAGATTCGTGGAGGAGGTGGCAACGCCCAAAAAGGGAAAGGGCGAACGACCTAATGAAGATGACGGGTCTGGGGCTATCCGATCGCTCAAGATCAGACAACCCAGATCATGCCATGTGGCATTTAAATTTAAAAAAATATAAATTAATATAAAATAATGGCGGAAAATGAGTGACATGTGATGGCTCCAGGAGCTGCCACGTGTCACCATCAAAAAAATGGAAAAAAATACAATGAAAAATAAAAAATAAATAGCAAATGAATCGGATCGAAAAATTTTCTTCACAAAAGTTGCTCATCTTGATTAAATCTACAGCTTTCATGAAGGTACTAAAATAAAAATCGATCAATTGCATAAAGTGATAATTTTGGTGGTTCTTTATGTACATAGAATACCTTGATTTTTAGGTTTTCTAATTTTTTGTGATTTTTAATAAAAATAAGAATCCATGAAAAAATGATAAATCAAAGATAAATATTTGCTCATTAATCTATTTTTTGGATTTTTATTAACTAAGAAAGTAAAGAAACAAAACAAAATACGAGAATCGACTACTTCTGTACAGATAGCTAGAGACGACTCGGACTCAGTTAGTTTCTTTGATTTCAAGCTCATCTTGAATTTGATTTTTTGTGCATTTTAATAAAAAATTTGTCAAAGAAAACAAATGTAAAAGGAATAAAATAAAATTAGTCAATTATGTACATAAAATGATAGGTCAAAACCGCTAAAATATGAAATGTACAAAAGAGGACCAAAACCCAACTTTCACATATAAGCTCTGATTCATTAGAACATGTCTTGTTTTGAAGGTAGTTGTACGTACATTAGTTCAAAAGTAAGTAGGATCAACTCGGACATTGTATGAGGAAGATATCAACATTTTAGTTTGAGAATCATGAAATTAGGGTTTGAATTTCTGGTCCATTTATTTATGTTCGTGATTTTTTTGTGTTTCTCATTTATTCTTGTTAGTAATATGTACACAATGGAAGTGGTTTATGGTTATTTGTAGTTAGCATGAATTAATTAAAAATCATGGAATCTAGATTATTTATAGATCAATTGAGTTATGATTTTTGGCTTCTTACTTTATGCAATTATGAGTGATAAAATGCAATTATTATTTATGCATGCATGAATGCTAATCATGCAATATAAATGAAGAAATGCCAATGAATTTTAGGTATTTGAGCTTAATTAGTGTCTTTTAGAGTGATGAATATGAGATTCATCAGTGAGATGACAACTCGCTCACCCAGCCCTTTCGCATGCGGAGGAGTGAAGTAGAGGTTGATTCCACCATCTCTGGTGGTTCTCGTCGTGAGGTACCTATCTCACCACCTACAACCGCTCAAGGTATAATTTCTTTGCATTTTAGATAGATTTTAGTTTTTGATTTCATTTCCAATTTTTAGATTAATCTTTGATAGTTTGCATTAGTGTCGAAATTGCTCCTTCGTAGTTAGCTAGAGCTCCACTCCGGTGAACCATCCACCGTGACTCAATTGTGTTTCAACCTTGCCTCTATCCATCATCTTGTTTCCCGATGCTTCCCTTCATTCGACCTTGGTATTGCCCAAGAAAAATAAATCTGATCGTTTTCGCATCGAATTGAACATTATTTAAGTGGTTGTTTTGATTAATCCTAATTTTCCCATCTGCAACAAACATTGTTGTAATTCCACATTATTAGCAAGGGCATTCTCAGGTTTTTCATCCTTCTCGAAAGAATTCCTTCAGATGTGCTTCTTAATCTAGCACTTGACTTTCTCCATGTACATTAGGTTCTTGTCATAGGCATAATCACAGAATTCTAAGAGACGATTCAAATTTTATTTTCGGTTCTGACCACTTTTCTTTGAGTCAAGATTACATATGTTCACTGCCCACAGTGATTATGAATTAGTTCAACAAGCTGGTGGAATGGCTTCCCATAAACAAGCTAATAGGGAGACATCTCAGTAGGAGACTTGTAGGCTGTGTGATAAGCCAAGAGAATGGAAAAAGGAGTTGAGACCTTTTCATCCTATCAGGTGGTACAAGCTTCTGCAATATACTCTTGATCTCCTTAATGTATAATTCTGCCAAGACATTACGATGATCAATACTGTACTCCTTAGCAAGCTTTATGACTTTCTCATTCACAAAATTACTACCCTTGTCTACTATCAAGATTTTCGGAATTCTGAACCGCAAGATAATGTTGTCCTTGAGAAAGCATCAGACACTTGGGCTATCAACGGCTCAGCCTGGGGTGGCTTCCACCCAACGATTCACATTATGGACAACAAAAAGGATGTATTCAAACACCTGACTATTGGGAAATGGGCCCATAAATTCAATGCCCCAAGCATCAAAAACATTAGAAATCTGAATGTACTTAATATGCATCGAGTCTTTGGAAACAACGGTCATTCCCATCTTCTGACAATCAGTGCAGCCTTTCGCATATGTTGATGCTTTCTTAAATAGTGTAGGCCACCAAAGGCCATACTGTAGTACTTTGGGTAATGTTCGGTTTCCAAAATGATGTGCTCTATTCTCTAGGATAGTAGTGTATTCTTCCCGAGGGATGCACCGTCTCTAGATAGAATCTGTACCTTCCCTAAAAATGTACAGATCTTCCCCTTTGATAGAATGTATGTCAGAAAAATTTGCCTTTCTTGTATTTGTTCCAATCATTGGGACTACCCCAAAAATAAGGTAGTTCACAATATCGAGATACCACGGGAGTGAAGATATACTCAAGACCGACAAATCCTGAAACGTGACTGAGATTGGTGCATCAATGAGGGAAATAGTTGGGCATTCAATCCTATAATCCTATAAAGTTGATATTCCGTCACATTTTTTACTTGAGGTTTGTCTATTATTCTCAAATAAAATATCTGGAGCAGAAGAATCCAATCAAGAAGATAGGATTTGGCATCCTTCTTTAGTTGAAGAAACATGATGGTAAAATGGTCAGTAGAGATAATAATTTTCAATCCAAGTAGATGTGACTTTGAATTTCTCTAAGTGGAAATTCACAGCCAGCAACTCTTTCTCGGTAAAAGTATAATTCTTTTTGGCCCCATATAATGTCTTGTTGGCATAGTGAATTGCAAATGGAATACCATCCATATGTTGTCCTAAAACAACCCCAACAACAAAATCAAATGCATCCATCTTGAACTCAAATGGGAGAGACCAGTCATGTGGTTGTACGACAAGTGCTTGAGTAACCAAATTTTTTAGGTGATTGAAGGCTTGGAGTACTTCATCATCAACACTAAAGTCTGATGATAACTAGAGTTTTGTTGATAGTTAAAAATGATAAATAGAGATGTTGGTTATAGAAAATCTCTTCAAAGCAAAACCCTGATCAATCAAACAAAAATTCAACATAGAAATAAAATTGACGTTGTTCACTATTTATTTATCTTGATAAGTGTGCCTAGGTCGAACACAAGGATGCAGAAAATCGTGCTCAAGATTTTCGAGTGGAGAAAGTAAGTTTTTGTGATAATTTTAATTTTCTTTTCTTCTCTTCTTCAATAAGAAAACTCTTTTATGTAATTTTAGTTTTTTTATTCTTTTTATTTGATTTTTAATTTTTCAATTTTTATTTAATTTTCAAAAAGGAATATTTTTCAACAAATTTATCTACAATATAATATGCAAAATAGTAGGGAAATTTAGGTTATACTATATAGTAGATAAGATGCTCGAGCAGCAAGCTAGAGAACGAAGTCAAAAAGAAAACTCAAAATGTAGTTGGAAATCGACAAATAAAATCTTGATAAAAGCATGAAGAAAATACATAAAAAATACTAAGAAACCTCTCTAGGTAGTTGGCTAACTACCCTAGAAAAATCGATCAAAAATAATGTCCAGCACATGTCCAAATATACCATACAATATAGTGGCACAACTATAATAGAAGTTTTGGAAAAAATATGAAGTTCTTTCATTTAGGCCGCTAAGGAGGGACCTAAATGCAATTATCAACATTTTTTAGGCTCGTAGGGTTTCTGAAAGGTGCAGTGACTTTCTAGCAATTTATCCACCATTTGAACAATAACAACTGAGATTAGAATGTATCATGTGGTCATGGTTGTCTTATGTAGCTATGTGTCGGTGTCTACAACTTCTGGAGATGGGGTTGTTGTTCCCCAAAAAATGAACAACGACGGCGACTAAAGTTTCGATCTCTTCATTCTGATGATGTTGCGGCTTTGGCTAGTAGTGGTTTCCCTCCAGTAGGGCTAGGAGGAGTTCGCCTACCTCCTCCGAGCTAGCATGAGATGGGGCATTGTCGAAGAAGGCGGTGGAGTCGACTGACGGTCCTGCTAGGGCTTGGAGCTCTAGGCAAGAAGATGTTACACGTTTGATCGTTTTCTTGGTGATAAGATGCTTCATATGATGAAGTTAATGTGGTTGCACTCTGGATGGCGATAAAGACTTGCAAATGAAGTACTATCTCTCGATTCACAAAGAATCAGCCAGAGATTTAGGGTTTCTGCGTATATGAATGGTTTTCCAGAATGAGTGAATATCAGGATGAAACAGGCTGTGATTTAAGTGAATTGAGAATGAATTTTGAGTGCAAATTGGAGAATGATACGTAAGGTATCTGATTATGTAATTAGGTGGTCTAATTCAAAATTAAAAACGAGGACTGCGAAGAATGAATGAGAAAAAGAAGTGCAGAATAAGTCACCTAGGGAAGGAGGTATACGACCTCCAGGTCATCGCTGGAGAACTTGGTGGAGGTTTGAGCTCTTATGTTGGTCAGTGGACTGTGATGCAAGGTAGACGAATGCCTTGGAACGCTCCTCTATCGTTCCATATTCAACGCAGTATCATTCTCGGGCTTTTTCACAGCCGGATTGAGGCAACATGATGTGGAGAAGATGGAGTGATGGCCAGGTTGTTCTAGAGAAAGTAGGAGTTAGGTTGTTATTGGCGAAGCTTTAGGTTAATATCTAGATCGATCGCGGGAAATCTGGTAGTAATCCAAGGTCAGTCATCGATTAGGTTTGTTAGAGTAAGACAATGGAGGGTTTGGATTGGGTTTTTAGAGATGTGGGAGTAAATGTACGAAGATCGGTCGGTCAAACAACCTGCAACCAACTTCTTCTTGAAGAAGAAGCTTTAGGCGCTGACACGTCTCAACATCTGGTAGGCTGAAATGGAGAAATTATGAATTAGTTAATAAATAGTAAATATGGTTATTATAAATAGGTATAAAAATAAAAAAATAAATATTTCCATTAGCCAATTTATGATATAATTTATTTTTATAAATAATAAGTATTTAATGAAAAATAAATATAATCTTAATAAGTAATTATATAGTATACTTGATAAAAGGGTTTTGATTTTTATTGTATAATTTATAAATAGTAAATTATTTTTATATTTTATTAATTAAAAGAATAATAAATGAAGGTTGTAGGAATTTTTCTAAATTTTAGTAATTTAATTTAGATATATAACTAAAGACAAGTATAAGTTATACAATTCAAATTCATCTATGAATTAGGGTTAGTGATTTATTTAAAATATTAAGCAATGTCTAAAATTTTTAAAATAATTTATAGGTAATCTACAAGATCAAGAAAATAATTAAAAATTGTAAAATCACTAAAACTAGAAATAAAATGTTCTGAATACAATAAATATCCCAGAAACCCAATTGTCATTACATCTTAAAATTAACTTTTTATAAACACACTATGATTTTAATGAAGTAACCTTCATTAATTATTTAATATTATTTTATGAACTTTAAAGGTGATTAGAGTGAAGTTGGTGTTCGTATAATGAAGTTATGATGTCCGGAAGTTGAGAAATTGACAATTTAAAAGCTGGATTTCTTAGCATATATACAAGCAGGGAAATTTTTAGGATTTTTATATTTTTATATACATTTTTAACAATACATAGGAGAAGAGTTTGGTGCAAAATATATAAAAATGAATTAATTGAACATCATTAAAGGTTTGATAAATAATGGATAATCAATGAATAATATGTGCAATGTATAATTATTTCTTTTTTTTGGTTTTCTTAATTATCTCTCCCTATTATTTGTTTGTCAACCAATCCATGTTGACTTGGTCTCATGGATTAGGTTATATAAATGTATACTTCAGCTATATTTATATTTTACAGTCATACTGTACATATATATATGCATAGTCTGCCTTCTTTTTAATTTATTTCTTTCTATTTCTTTATTTATTTATAATTTTTTAATTCATAAAATGGATTTTTATTCATGTGTGATGTTTTTATAAGAAATAAGAATTAATGAATATTTGCATGCATCTGTTAAGGGTTTTAAGAGAAATTACATAGGAAAAGTTAATGAATCATGGATTCATCAACTCCCTATACTTAAACTTTTCTTGTCCCTTAGCATACACTTATTTGAAAAACAAGGAATAAAGAAAGAAAGTTAGAATGAATTTGTTTTACTAAACAAATTCATGAGAACAAACAAAGGACAGAGTTTAGTCGGGCATTAAACAAGCATTTTGTCAGAGCCTTAACTAGAATTACGATTTTAATATCAACATTCCTCAAGTTCCAGAAATTCATAGTTAAGTTCACCTCAACAACTAGCTCAGATCCACTTATACATATCGCAAACTCTATCAACATCGAATTCAACTTGCATGGTGTATGAATTGTGTTAGCTCTTCCTACTTAAAGAAGAAAAGAAACCTCCCATCCCAATAATACACTCCAATTGGTTCCTAATCTAGCTACTATTTCCTCGTGGAGGGGGCTATTTCCTTCTTAGGTCATGTCATGCTATGTCCACAATCGATTAGAGAGAGAATATAGAAGCATGAGAAAAGAACTAGAGTGTAACCAGTGTAGTCATATCTCCTTATGAAGCCCAGCCATTATAGATAAGTAACCACTAAGATGTGTAGGATTTTTGGAAGCTTGGACCATTGTGGTCTTATTTGGTATTTGGTGGTTTGTTTTTTTTGATAGACTTTGTAGTGTTGCTTGCACTGCATCGATCTTTTTGTTCCTTGAAGGATATAACATCTTTTAATTCCATCCATTTTTTTAGGTTTTGGAAAAATTGTGCCAGCAGATCCTTCCCTCATTTGAAGCTTTATTTCAACCCCACAACTCCTTTCTTTAGATGTCTGTGCCACAAGACAAGGATGAAAATGCACCACTAAAATGAACTGCCCTTCGCAGCCACGTGCAAGTCGAGCTAAGTGCAAAGTGCATGTGTCCAAAATTGGTTCACTGATGAATAGTTGAATGGATGACACCAATTATTCTACTTAGGCAAGATTAAGTTGACTTCCCAACCATAGTATTTTGAAATCCAAAGAATTAAGTCAATGACCTGAAGAGTTTAAGTTCCAATTCCTAACTAGGCTCCTTACAATGAAGGTCAAAGGCCATAATGAAGCTCCATCCATTAGACTATTCCCAATCTGTAGTTCGAGAAGTCAAATTTATTCTGAAAAATGCTAATGCAAATGCAACTATGTTTTCGTGAAGTATTTTTTCTAAATTTTACTCATTTTTATGGATTTTAAAGCTTTTGTAATTTTTATAAATTTGTGGACTTCATACTTTTTATGGACTCTTCAATTTTTGTAAACAAGCATATGTACAAAAATTATAAAAGACAAATTACCAATATTTTATTTGGATTGAATAACTAATGTAGTTTACAAGTTTTATATACAAAGAATTTCAAAAGATTAAATTATTTTTGCACATATATTAATACATAGGATTTTAAATAAATATTATACATATTTTAAGTTTAGAATTTTTAAATAAGAATTTTAAATATATTTTGCTTATTTACAAAGATTTTATAAATAACTAAAAAGTGACTTTTAAATAAATTAACCCTTACCTACTTATTTGGATTTTCTAAATATAGAAAATACATAAAAGTATGAGTTATGCACGAAAGTATATATACAATGTATACACACATCCATATACTTGGCTTGTGCTATGTCCTCATAGCATGAAAAGAGACAAAGGAGGACACAACTCGTGCTAAGTAAAAGTGGTGAAAAAGAATAAAAGAATTGAAGTCAGTCAACCCCCCTATACTTATGATCTGGTCATCGTAAGTATAATGGAAGAACAAAAATGAGGTGATTGAGGAAAAGCAATATACAACAGAAGGAACGAAGAAAGAAGAAATGAAATCAATAAAATCACTCAGTCCCCCCGTATAATTAGGATCAAGAATCTTAAGTATAGAAATGAATGTAGCAAAAAATTAGGGACCAGTGATTTGTGTAAAAGAAAGGAAAACAAGAGAAAAGTAAAAGGAACAAAATTAAAAATGCAAATAAATGGGCAATCGGTCCCCCCTATACCTACGATCTGGTATCCTAAGTATAAAGACGAGCAAAAACTGGGGATGATTGGGGACTACGAAGAATATACAAGTGGTGTACTCCAGAAAACTGCATCGCTCACAGGTCTCTATACAAAATGATGTGGAAGATTAGTCATGAGTCATGTACAAAGTAGATCACCTCAACTCAAGCCAAATGATCAATAATCTCCACAAAGTTCTTCAGCTTCTACCCATTCACTTTGATGGTTCTGCACCAGGTGATGCACCTGATATAGTTATACTTCCATTATTGTGCATCGTTCTAACTATGTATGGTCCTTCCCATTTGCTTTTTAATTTGCTAGGAAAAATTCTCAATTGCGCATTGAACAACTAGACTTTCTGACCAAGGACAAAGATTTTGTGACGAATGTGTCTATCTTGCCATTTCTTCACTTTGTCCTTATAAATGAGGGTGTTCTCATATGCATGATTTAGAATCTCTGATAGCTCATTCAGATCCATCTTCCTCTTAGTTCTTGCTCTTTGCATATCAAGAGAAATCTCTCTAAAGGCCCATTCAGAATTGTGCATAATCTCTACCTGCAGATGGTATGGCTTTCCATAAACCAGTCTGAAAGGAAAAGGAGAAGTACATAAAGGAGTCTTGTATGCAGTACAATATGCACAAAGAACCTGGTATAGAAGCTGGGACCAATTCTTCCTATCTAGCTGTACTAATTTCTGAATAATTGATTTCACCTCCCTATTTGAAACTGAAGGATATGGTAAAATCCTCAAGCACATCATGGAAGCGTGAGTGTCGTATCGAATACGACGAGGAACGACTAGTCACACTAGTTGTTCTATGCAGCGGAATTTAAAAAAATTTTCTTGCGACGAAACCACATGATCCAAGAACACTTCTCGGATCATTTCGTCTAAACAACAAACAAGTAATAGGATTACCTCTTGAAGCGTGGTTGCGATCGAGTCTCTAAACAAAGAGACCTCCTGTCTCAAGTCCGATCCAACGGAGGAGACGCTTGCGAGCGTGGGGATGAATCACGTGCTTCTCACAATCCAAGTTGATGATCCAACGACGGATCTCCTGATCTCGACAAACGAGATCCGACGTCTACTTCACAAGCGAGGCGCACCGAAGGAGACGGAGATCCACGAGCAGATGATCGAGCATCATAACGACGACGCTGCGGCGATTGAGGCTCCCTCTAGGGCATCCATGGTGGACGGCCATATGAGAGGGAGAGAGTATAGGCGTGTAGAGAGAAAGAGAGAGAGAGAGAGATGTGCTCCAATAGCATGTATTAGACAATCATCATGGAGATTGCATCTCCTATTGGAACAAGGTGGAAAGCCACTTGTTTCCAATTGGAGGCAATCTCATGAGATTGCATGAGATTGCATATCTCCATGAAAATCTCCATTATTTATTCCAACAACTTTTGTTGTGATTTATTCTTCAAAAATAATTCATAATTAATTTTGAGAATATTGCAGTCTTACCATTAGAAAATTGTGAATCACATTCACAAACCAAAACAAAATATAATTTAAATTTTCAATTAATTACACAATGTGTATCCAATACAAATCAATAATTAATCAACAAATATAAATTATAATTAGCTCTCTCTAATACATTATAAATCACATTTATAATATATTATTAATAATATGGATAGTGCTATCCTCATTATTCGTATCCATGATAATTAAATCACATTTAATCATCTTGGATCTCTATTCTCACGTGCCCAAATAATATGAATCACATTCACATTATTCACATCTTAGATAATCAAATCACATTTAATTACCTAAGATAACTCTCCTTGTAATATGAATCAAATTCATATTATCCATGATAATTATATCACATTTAATTATCCATTTTCTCTATGCTCGGATACATATGTCAACAACAGAATTATCCATGAACTCTTTCAAGGATAATGCGCTTTCTCCGCGAATACTTGGAGATAAGGATAGGGCAATTGTATTGTTCCACATATAGTGACTTGGATATTGAGATTATATCTCAAATACAGATCTCGGGCCTCCCATAGATGCTTGATTAAATCAAGACCGCAAATCTAATCTTCTCATTGCATCTGAATCACATTCAGATCATGTCCAACATTTGGATCAAGATCAAATTACTTCTCTACTGAGAGGAGTCACTAAAATCCAGACCCGTTTCATCACTCCCTAGGAATGGAAGCGTCATGGTTATACAATCGTTTATGATCACATCACCCTCAAGTATTCCCAATACCTGTACATCCTAAATACTGGAAAACTCAGAATAAACCCAAAGTATTATATCAACTTTACACTGTCTACTTCAGCGTTTTATCAGTAATTTTCTCATTTTGATCATTGGGATTTGGTATTGATCATATACATTCCAAAAGCATATATCATACCTAGTTCTTGATCATATACTTTCCAAAAGTATATATCAAATCTAGAAATTCAATCAAGCTTCCAAAGTGAGACGACCGTGCGCACAGAATTTGATTCTTCCCAATATCTCATGAGTGAGCTCGTGTCTTCCGGTTCAGTAGTGAACCTATATGATCCCTTTGATAGATCGTATTACTCATATGCCCTTATATGCACACCGGCGTGCCGGTGTATAGACCTTGTTTAGGTCATCAACCTATTGGTCTGCCAAATGTACATACTCAAACATATAGTAACACATCTGTCTCCGGTCAGAGGATGCGTGCCAATATCATGACAGCATACGATATAGGACTTTGGTTATCTCGATCTCGTTAAATCAACTCTTTGACCTAACTAATCTGACACCTCCGAATCTCTATTCCTATGAAGAGGACCTGCATCAAGAGGTCGGTCATATATCAGCCTAACTGAGAAAGGATTGCCATCTCCTACTCAGGTTGGAGATCATCTCTTAATAATCATTTGACGGTGCTTGATGAGTCCTCAATCTAACTCATTAGATATTCATCTAAGCACCAACCTATATGATTCAATAATTTAATCGAAAGCTATATGATCATTAAGAGAGCCATGGTACATAACCCTAATTGTACTAATGGACCTATTATGCAAATTATGTATTCTTCATTTCAGATTAGGGAATGATATTTGCAATAACATTTATTGCATAATGGCTCGTCGTGGGCTCGCATGTCCAACAATCTCCCACTAGCCCAAAGAGTCATTAATGGGCTAATCATTTAAACCCACACTCATGTGACAATCGTAGGCTATCTAGAAAGTAACTAGGTAAGCTCATCAATCACTCTGTTCCCAAGAGACTATGCCAAGTCCTTTTATTCCCCAAGTAACAGTGCTCGCATCCATTGCGAATGTTGCATCTTATGCAACCAATACTCAATATTGTTATAGTGTCCTTGACACTTTAACTCGATAATTATTTTAACCAGTATGTCCATAATCCTTATCAGAATACCTTTATTCCTAGAGATCTCTATCTCCTAAGGTATCAACTATTAAGACCTTTGAGATCACTATCTATAAAGTCTTAATTTCTTGAAGATAAGACTTTGAGATCACTATCTCTAAGTTTCACCATCTTTGAAGATATTGTTATTACTGCAATCAAGTGTTTTATTCCATAGTAGGATTAGTAACAGATTACTACTCCCACTACATGGTAGACATATGGCTCTTTTGCACATCTGGCATACACTCAGCTTCTCGTAACTGATGCACAAGTGCAAGCAGTTCTAGCATTCACTTCCTCAACTCTCTGAGGTGCTATCCCTTTAGATAGGTCATCACCATATCTTAAGGGAAGGAAGCCTTTCTTGGATTTTTTTTAGAAAATGGAATAAGTACAAGGTGTACCACTAATGTGACAGTCCCAATATCCTCTTCTCTTTACTTCTGAACAACTTCAGAACTAAGATCTAAGAGGTATCCTTGAGATCATATCTCGAGGTATGGGATAACCAGATTATAAAATACTTATAATTATCATCCTTAGATCATTCCAAATGATTAGGATAATATCTACATTTAGCATGATGAACACAATGGCACTCCCACTAAGCTTCACATGGTTCATCAAGATTTTATCTGAAATCATAACATTTACAATTTCATTAAATCTTATGTTCCAACTACAAGAAGCTTATCTGAGTCCAAAGATGGAGTTCTTTAGCTTGCACACCTTGCTTCATGAAGCCCTGGGGCTACTTCATATGAATATCCTCAGAGAGGTATTCATAGAGGAATGCAATCTTGACTCACATCATGAAGATGTCATAGTCAAGTTGTGTAGCTATAGTTAGCAATATTCTGATGGGTTAAAGCAAGGTCACTGGAGAGCAAGTCTCATCGCAAGAAATGTCTTCTCTTCGGTGTGTAGCTCATGGCTACGAACCGTACTTTGAAGATATCTACCTTCTAATCAAGTTTCCTCTTTCTTTTGAAAATCCATTTACACCTTAATGGGTCTTACCCGTATAGGTGGATCCTCGAGGGTCCATATACAACACTTGAAGTCTACATTAGACTTTTATTCCGAACATCCATCTTTCCATGTCATGATCCTCAGGAGCTTCATCACATGAAGTTCGATCATTTTCAGACTTAACTGACACATGGAATACATCCTCAAACTTATTTGAAGAAGTATTAGTGTTTCATCTTCAATTATTCTTTTAGTTTCCGATTTCAGGAGCCTCATTATCTTCTCAAGATTAAATGAGTTCATTTACTTCAATTTCATCTTGATTCTTGAGAGTCTCATCATCTAAGAATCACATTCTCAAAGATGAGATCCTTTTAAGAATCTCAAGGTCATAAAGTAGGTATCCAATACCATCCTTTATTTTCCTAATGAAGTAGTACTCTCTGGTGCTAGATTCCAGCTTACTAGCTTGGAACCTTGTTAGGATATACAAATGTAGTTTCTACTACATATATATACTTGAAAACTAAGAGATAATAATGCTAAGATTAATCATTGATCAAGTCTTGTCACACATGATCAATTGTATCTCCCTACAACTCTATTGAGTTAAGGTTCATTAGGAGGATTGAGATAGGAATGACATTCACATCTCCATAAGGTATTCCTTGAATTCATCTAATAGGTACAAGATACCTTGGTTAGATCAAATTCATTTCATCTTCCTTCAAACTTTGGTTCTAAACCTAAATTGTGAAATATTTGAACATTTCAAAGTTTTCTAAGTTAAGAGAAGAAATCACAAATCACAAATAATCATTAATAAATATCACATATCCATAATGTTTATTCTGATATAGATGATTCACATAGATCAATATGTATGAAATCTTGAATACCTTAACATCTTACACCATTCCAAAAGAAAGGTGCATTGGACATTTTTACTTTGAATACAATATTCATAAGTATGCAAGTTTTGAAATTTTAGACATTCTAAAGTTTCATCTCTTACTTGTCCATTGATCTCATTTACAGACATATGTCCAAAACATGATGCCAGATCATTGTCAAATGATCTATATCCTCCTATTGATCTTTAAAGGTTTAATTTTTAGTATTAGAAATCTTAATGAACCATTCATTAATTTTCTAATTTAGTGGAGTCCATGATGTTAGATTACTATCTGAAATATATCCATCATAACTCTCTATGATAGATTTATTCCAGAATTCATGTTTATTTCCAACATTTAGAAATAAACTATGAGTGTATTCTAATATTCAGGTTATAGAGACATTCTCTAAGACTAAGGGCTCCCACTGAAAAAATGAAGTCTATTGATCTAATGGAAATTGTTGCAACAATTGCATCACTTCCAACATGGATGACCATTAAACTTTAAGATCAAATTTCTAATATTCTAATACAGATGCAACCAATTGCAAGTGTCATTAGAAGATTGAGATACAATTATTATACTTTATCTTATCAAATAAGTCAATTTCAATGATTATATGTAGATTATTCTGGTGTACTATCTGATTCCTTCTCTAAGGATTCTAGATAGATTTGATATTCATACTATCAACACATTAACTTATTGTAGTATTGGCATTCATCCAACCTTTTGGATGTCATATGGAAGTCACAGAAGTACAGTCAACTCTTTGACTATACTTCTTACTTGGGTCCAACCCATGCTTCCACTACGCTCCCTTTATCTATAAGCAACCATTGCTCAAGACAAAGGATCTCTTATGTTAAAATTAAAAATTTCAATATAGGAGTATTTTAACATTTATACATGCTTACTTCAATTCATACCATTATTATGAAACCTCATGAATGACTAGAGTATAGATAGTAGAATGATGACACTCATTGTATCTACATCCATTTAAACTCTTAAAACTTAGGTTCAGGTAGGTAGTCAAACAATTTCAATACATCATCTCCTATAGAGCCACCATTCTGCATAATGCAGATAACCAAGTCATTCATGATTATATGTCGAGAGCACATATGTATGCCAGAACATCTTCTTAGATTTTATAAGGATTATTTGATAATTACGATCGTTATCGACATGTCACTTCAAAAAAACATTCGATGAGATCAAGACTTATAGAGACTTAAAACCCTAGGGTTTTAGTCCTATTGTCTATTCAATTATCATTCCTCATTATTATGAGGAAACTTGCACATTGCAACCACATACATTATGTTTCCAATTGCAAGTACAATATCTGGATCATAGGTCCAATCCATGATAATCTACTGGATATTATTGAGTATAACATTGAGTGGGATTAAAGAAGGGTTATCTGAAATAAGAAATTTGCATAAACATAAAAATATAATTTACTTTGATTTAGGAATTTTTATATCAAAGTTGTCTTGCCATGTCAACAATGAAAGTTCATTCCCTTAATCACTTTCAATGTAAGAGATATACTTACCATTATATCTCAAGCAAGATCTGGGATCTCCTTCCTTATCTTTATTACATCCCAATAATATGAGAACTTGTAACTCGGATAAAAAGAAGCGGGAACACATTCCGCCTTGCAAGTCCAACTTGCATCTCCCAATTCAGTCTTTAATACCTGGGCCCACCACCCCTAAGGTGATATTGACCCGTCATTAATTGAACCAACAGTCAACAGGAATACAACTCGCTATGCGCAATCCAATTTTGCCCCAATAATATGAGGACCCGATATTGGGGTCACTTACGCATACGTCCTTACTCTTTCGAGAAGCGACGAGACTGATCCAAATGGATCATATGCAGGAGCTGTCACTTCGGGCAGACGTCTCCTACATACAATATCTGGCGACGGAACCCTTCGCCTTGACGGGAGACCATGGATGTCACTTATGTGATCCTCCATATCATATTCAAATTCTAATTAATTATCATGAATCATATTCACATAATTAATTCTTCCAAGGGAAATAATAACTCTATTCATAATAGAGTTTTTTAATTTTGGATATAATTAACTTAATCATATTAAATTAATTATCAATCCAATTCAATCAACAAACTTGATTTTACTTGAATATACGGTATTATCTCAAAATACGTATTAATTCAAATTTTAATAATTAGAAAAATACATCATGATCTCTCAGGCATCATTCATTCCCTACCCCGCTGTCATGACCAGTACCGGCTAGAGTGGGACAGACATCATCCAGTGCAACCCGCTACCCCAGTGATCCCCGACTAGACACCATATCAGCCTCAGGAAAAAAATAATGTCGAGTCAATCACTTTGTACTTGAGATGATCATCGGTTCTTCAACCGAAATTATACCATAGAGTAATAATCAAAATATTTTTGATTATAAGGAAATATACTAGACAAATTCCCAATCCTATTCAAGCAAGGAGTTTGATGATTGTGTTTTCAATTATGATCTAGATCAAATCTAATCAATTTATTGGTTGAGGCCAAGTCAATTAAGGAAATAATCATCATTAAATATTACTCAAATATTTTCCATAATTATTTCATGAAATTAACAATCAATTTCACTAATTGACAATCACATGGTTCTTGATTAAGAAAGTAATTTCAGCAGTGCCCCTACTTACTAAAATTGGCATATCTCAATAAATTTAAATCCAAATTAAGCAAAGTAAGTTTTCAAAGTTTGCTAATTTAATTTAGAACAGAACCTATGTGATTTGCACGCATTTCAAGGCGTTTCTAGACAGTAATTAACTCCTTAATTATGTTAAGATTCGCAGTTCCCGTAACAGTGAATACATGTTCATTAAAACAACCATATCTCGAGCAAACGGAATCTAAATTACGTAAACTCAGATCCTATGGTTTCCTTATTTAATGGGGAACAAAATCCAAGTTTTATTTCGTGTTTAAAAAATTTAAACAGGGCCGAAAATAATCACTAAACAAAGATGCGAAAATGAAATACGATAAAACTTTCGCAACGCTAACGAACCCAAGTCGCCTTCGGTTTTATGGATCGTATCCAAAACCTTCGACCTAAGGATCTGATACCACTTGAAGGATATGATAAAAACCTCAAGCGCATCACGGAAGCGTGAGTGTCGTATCGAATACGACGAGGAACGACTAGTCGCACTAGTTGTTCTATGCAGCAGAATTTAAAAAAATTTTCATGCGACGAAACCACATGATCCAAGAACACTTCCCGGATCGTTTCATCTAAACCACAAACAAGTAATAGGATTACCTCTTGAAGCATGGTTGCGATCGAGTCTCTAAATGAAGAGACCTCCTGTCTCCTGTCCGACGTCTTCTTCACAAGCGAGGCGCATCAAAGGAGATGAAGATCCACGAGCAGACGATCATGCAGCATAACGACGACGCTGCAGCGTTGGAGGCTCCCTCTAGGGCATCCATGGTGGACGACCATATGAGAGGGAGAGAGAGTAGGCGTGTAGAGAGAAAGAGAGAGATAGAGAGAGAGTGAGATGTGCTCCAATAGCATGTATTAGAGAGCATAGTATTCCTTTCTATTTATAGGGTTTTAGGATCCATGGATCTCAATCCATGGGACATATAAAATCAATGGATGAGATTGATTTAAGTCTAATCCAATGGTCAAGATTGTTGTTGGTAAAATCCAACAATTTGTGATTAATTTTAAATCAAATATATTTGATAAATCAAATATAAATTAATTCTAAATTAAACCAATCAAATAAGGGAGACATTCATCATGGAGATTGCATCTCCTATGGGAACAAGGTGGACGGTCACTTGTTTCCAATTGGAGGCAATCTCATGAAATTTCATGAGATTGCATATCCCCATGAAAATCTCCATTATTTATTCCAAGAACTTTTGTTGTGATTTATTCTTCAAAAATAATTCATAATTAATTTTAAGAATATTGCAATCTTACCATTGGAAAATTGTGAATCACATTCACAACCCAAAACAAAATATAATTTACATTTTCAATTAATTACACAATGTGTATCCAATACGCATCAATAATTAATCAACAAATATAAATTATAATTAGCTCTGTCTAATACATTATAAATCACATTTATAATACATTATTAATAATATGGATAGTGCTATCCACATTATTCATATCCATGATAATTAAATCACATTTAATCATCTTGTATCTCTATTCTCACGTGCCCAAATAATATGAATCACATTCACATTATTCACATCTTTGATAATCAAATCACATTTAATTATCTAAGATAACTCTCCTTGTAATATGAACCAAATTCATATTATCCATGATAATTAAAACACATTTAATTATCCATTTTCTCAATGCTCGTATACATATATCAACAACAGAATTATCCATGAACTCTTTCAAGGATAATGCGCTTTCTCCGCGAATACTTGTAGATAAGGACAGAGCGATTGTATTATTTCATGTATAGTGACTTTGATATTGAGATCATATCTCAAATCCAGATCTCGGGCCTCCCATAGATGCTTGATTAAATCAAGACCACAAATCTAATCTTCTCATTGCATCTGAATCACATTCAGATCAATGTCCAACATTTAGATCAAGATCAGATTACTTCTCTACTGAGAGGAGTCACTAAAATCCAGACCCGTTTCATCACTCCCTAGGAATAGAAGCGTCATGGTTATACAATCGTTTATGATCACATCACCCTCAGGTATTCCCAATACCTGTACATCCTGCATACTGAAAGACTCAGAATAAATCCGAAGTATTAGATCAACTTTACACTATCTACTTCAGGTTTTATCAATAAGTTTCTCATTTTGATCATGGGAGTTGGTATTGATCATATACTTTCCAAAAGCATATATCATACCTAGGTCTTGATCATATACTTTCCAAAAGTATATATCAAACCTACAAATTCAGTCAAGCTTCCAAAGCGAGACGATCATTCGCATGGAATTTAATTCTTCCTAATATCTCATGAGTGAGCTCATGTCTTCCGATTCAGTAGGGAACCTGTATGATCCCTTTAAGAGATCATATTACTCATATGCCCTTATATGCACACCAGCGCGCCTGTGTATAGACCTTGGTTAGGTCATCAACCTATTAGTCTGCCAAATGTACATAAGCAGACATATAGTAACACATCTGTCTCCGGTCAGAGTATGCGTTCCTATATCATGATAGCATACGATATATGACTTTGGTTATCTCGATATCATTAAATCAACTCTTTGACCTAACTAATCTGACACCCTTGAATCTCCATTCCTATGTAGATGACCTGCATCAAGAGGTCGGTCAGATATCAGCCTAACTGAGAAAGGATTGCCATCTCCTACTCAGGCTGGAGATCCTCTCTTAATAATCAATTGACGGTGCTTGATGAGTCCTCAATCTAACTCATTAGATATTCATCTAAGAACCAGCCTCTATGATTCAATAATTGAATCAACATCTGTATGATCATTAAGATAGCCATGGTACATAACCCTAATTGTACTAAGGGACCTATTATGCAAATTATGTATTCTTCATTTCAGATTAGGGAATGATATTTACAATAACATTTATTGCATAATGGCTCGCCGTGGGCTCGCATGTCCAACAGAAACTTCAGCCATGTCGTTTATCTGTGGGTAAAGACCTTCAAAGCACGACTCATATCCATATGATACACACAAAGAGAAGACATCGGGTACAATGAGCACATCTCCTCAATGACCAAGCTTAAACCCATCAGAATATTGCAAACTACTGTTACACAACTTGACTATGACATCTAAAAAATAAGTCAAAATTGCATTCCTTTAAGAATTCCTCACGGAGGACATTCATATGAAGTATCCAAGGCTTCATAGTTGAGGAACACAAAGTGTGTAAGAGAATTCCATCGATGGACTCAGATAGGTTTCTTATAGTTGGAATATGAGATTTGATGAAATTATAAATGTTATGATTTTAGATAGAATCTTAATAAAACATGTGAAGCTTCGTGGGAGTGCCATTGTGTTCATCGTGGTAAATGTGGATAAAATCCTAATCATTTGGAATGATATAAGGATTATAATAAGTGTTTTATGATGTGTTTGTTCCATACCTTGAGATATGATATGAAAGGTACCTCTTAGATCTTAGTTCTAAGGATGTTGAGAAGCAACGAGAAGAGGGTGTTGGGACAGTCACATTAGTAGTACACCTTGGACATGTTACATTTTTTTGGAAAAATCATAATAAAGACTTCCTTCCGTTAAGGTATTGTACTGACCTATGTGAAGGGATAACACTTCAAGGAGTTGAGTAAGTGAATGTAAAAACGATTTTCCCTTGTGCACTAGTAACTAGAAGCATGACGTTTGCTAGATGTGTACAAAAGTCAGATGTCTGCCATGCAGTGGGATTAGTAATATGTTACTAATCATACGGTGTAGATAAAATACTTGATTGCAGAATAATAATATCTTCAATGATGATAAGACTTTAGAAATAGTGATTTCTTTGTCTTATCTTCAAGAACTTAAGAATTTATAGATAGCGATCTAAAAGGGTATTAACTACATATGCCTTAGGAGATAGATATCTCTAGAAATAAGGGTATTCTGATAAGGATAATAAAAAATACATACTGGTTATAATGATTATTAAGTTGTAGTGTCAAAGACACTGTAGCTGCTTTAACAAGATTGAGTATTGGTTGCATAAGATGCAACAATCGCATTGGATGCGAGCGTTGTTACTAGGGTATATGCAAGTACCGTAAAAGGACATGGAGTAGTCTCTCGGGAACAGAATGACTAGTCATCTTACCTATATATTTTTTCTAAATAGCATAGGATTAACACATGAATGCGGGTTTCAAAATTAACCCATTAATGGCTCTTTGCACTAGTGGGAGATTGTTGGACATGCAAACCTACGGTGAGCCATTTAGCATAAACTGTTATTGCAAATATCATTCTATAATAAGAAATTAAGAATAACTAATATGTATAATATTCCCCTTAATACAATTACATTTATGTACCATGGCCATCTTGATGATCATACAACTGTTGATTTAATTGTTGAGTCGTAGATGTTGGTGCTTGGGTGAACATCTAAAGAGTTAGATTGAGGTTTCATCAAGCATCGTCAAATGATTATTAAGAGATGATCTCCAGCTTGTTTGAGATGGCAATCCCTTCTCACATTAGTTGATATCTAACTGACCTCTTGATAAATGTCTTCTACATAGGAATAGAGATTCGGAGGTGTAACATAAGTTAGGTCGAAGAGTTGACTTAACAGGATAAAGATAGCCAAATACCTATGTCGTATGCTATCACGATATTGGCACGCATCCTCTGACCAGATATATATGTGTTACTATATGTTTGAGTATGTCCATTTGGCAGACCGATAGGACGATGGCTTGATCAAGGTCTATACATCGACGGGCTTATGTGCATACAATGGCATATGAGTAATATGATATCTCAATGGGATTATATAGGTTCAATAATGAACCGGAAGACATGATCTCACTCATGAGATATTTGGAATTAAATTATGTGCATGATCGTCTTTCTTGTGAAGCTTGGCTGAATTTGTAGGTTTGATAGATGCTTTTGAAAAGTATATGATCAATACCTAGGTATGATATATGCTTTTGAAAAA
Organism: Ottelia alismoides; assembly: GCA_037367405.1. Taxonomy (NCBI): domain Eukaryota; kingdom Viridiplantae; phylum Streptophyta; class Magnoliopsida; order Alismatales; family Hydrocharitaceae; genus Ottelia; species Ottelia alismoides. The sequence goes on along the minus strand of JAZKJV010004741.1, from coordinate 75,859 downwards.
TATATACCAATTTTCAATGATAAAATGAAAAACATAATGATAAAACCCTCAAGAAGACAATCTAAATATATCTAAGACTTCGTGTCTATTCTAGGTCATACAGTATGCAAGATGTACATGTTTTAGGAAAACCCGAGGGTGATGTGAACATAAACGATTGTATAACCATGACGCTTCCATTCCGAGGGAATGATTAAATAGGTCTGGATTTTAGTGACTAGTCTCATTAGAGAAGTAATCTAATCGTGGTCCAAATGTTGGACAATGATTTGAATGTCATTCAGATGCAATGCGAAGATTAGATGTACGGCTTTGATTTAATCAAACATTTATCGGAGATCCTCGACATCTGGATCTGAGATTTGAGTCTCAATATCCATGACACTATACATGGAACGTACAATCACCTTGTCCTTCTCTCAAAGTATCCGCGGAGAAAGCACATGTTTCTTGAAAGAGTACAAGAATAGTTCCATTATTGAATTATGTATCTGAGCATTGAGATATTAAAAACTGAATGTTATTTAATTACTACGAATAATATAAATTTGATTCATATTATTTGTCCATATATGGAGAGTTTTCTAAGATGATTATATGGGAATAATGTGAATGTGATTCATGTTATTTGGGCACATGAGAATATATATCCAAGATAATTAAATATGATTTAATTATTATGGATATGATTAATATGGATATCACTATCCAAAATAATAATGGATAGTACAAATATGATTTATAATATGTAAGAGAGATTTAATTGTAGATAGAATTACAAATTATATGTTGTTGTGAATTGGATTCACAATGAACATTTAGTTGTAAATCTAATTTACATATTATGTTGGATATATGAATATCATATTTGTCAATGTCATATTTGAAATTTTCACAAATTAAATTTGGAATTATTTTTTTGTGAAGATAAATGCAATAATTTTTATTGCATATTAATTAATATATATTGATAAAAAGAAGTCTTTCTCTCCTTGTGGTCGTCCACTTTAACTTGTTCAAGGGGGGACAACTACCCTATATTTAGTAAAAGAGACTTAGTTTTTTATATTATCTATGTATATTGATTAAAATTAAAATAAATTAATTATTGTCTTAAAAAAGGATATAGTTTATTTGTTTTAAACTAATTTTTGTTGTTGTTTGGAGAAACAAATCATGACCATTGATCTATAAACTTTTTATCTACACCGTAGGTCAAGAGAGCACATTGATTGAGAACAATGTCCATCAAATTAGTATAATAGGACGGGTATACCTTGCCTTTAAAAGATATATACAATAATTCCAAGAGGAATAAAAACTCTCTCCATCTCTCTCTACATGCCAACTCTCTTTCTCTCTCTCTCTCACCCTCTTATGGTGCTCGTACACCTTGATGCCTTAGAGAGAATCATCGTCGTAGTCACTATGCCATTGTGCCCTAGCTTCGACCATTCCTGGAACTCTGTCTCCTTCAGTGCATCTTGCTCGTGACGAGGTCGGATCTCATGAGACGAGATCAGGAGATTCACCACTTGGATCATCAACATGGATTGCGAGGAGCATGCATTTCATCAACACGCTCGCAAGTGTCTCCTCCGTTGGATCGAACTTGAGATAAGAGGTCTCTTCGTTTAGAGACTTGATCGCAACCACGCTTCATGATGCAACATTAATACCTGCAAGTGGTTTAGATGAAATGATCAGAGAATTGTTCTCGAAACATGTGATTCATCATTCCAAATTGTTTTAAAATTATGTTGCCCCGAGCAACTAGTTCGACTAGTCACTCCTTATCGTATATGATGCGATATTCAAGCTTCTGTGATGTGCTTAAGGATCCTTCCATATCCTTTAAGTTGTATTAAAGCCATAGTTCGGAGGTTTCGGATATGATCCATAAATCTAAGATGATAAGGGTATAAATTTGTTTTGCGGTTTTTCAGTGCATTTCCTGCTGTCCTGTTTTGTGTGATTTTTTCCCCGTTTAAATATGTTTAAAGTATAAATTAGATTATGTTTATACTTAAATAAGGAAACCATGGGACTTTAGTTTACCTGATTTGGAATCCATTTGCTCAAGTTATGATCTTTTTAGTGAATGTGTATCCATTATTTCGGACATGACGAATCTTGATGTAATTAAAGAGTTAATTATAATTTTTAATTCACCTATAAATGCATGAACATCACTTTAGTTCTGTTATAAATCAAATTGGTAAATCAAAGAAACTTAACTTGCGTGATTTGGATTTTATTTGGTCGAGTTGTGCTAATTTAGTAAGTTTGGGTCACTGCTTGAAATTACATACTTGATCATGAATCTGATGATTGTCATTCAATTAAATTAATAGAAATTAATCGTTATATTTCAAAAATAATTATTGATGAATATTTGTGAAATATTTAATGATGAACAATTTCCTTAAATGGCATTGCCATAACCAAAATTGATAAGATAATTGATCTCGATCACAATTGGTTACATCAATTATAACAAACATAGCTGCTTGAATAAGATCAGGGATTTGTTTAGCAAATATTCTTGTAATATTAATCAAAAACTGTTTTGATCAATATTACATGGTATAACTTCGGTTGAAAAAACGATTATCATCTCAAATAGAAAATGATCAAATCGCATTATCATGACCATAGGCAGATATGGTGTTTAGTCGCGGATCGATGGGCTAGCAGGTTGCTCCGTGAGCAGTCTGTACCACATCCTGTGCGTACTGGCCATGACAGTGGGTATGGAAAGGATAATGTTTGAAGAGATCATGATGTATTTTCTAATTTTTAAAATTTGAATAATACATATTTTGAGATTATACCTTCCTTTCTAGTAACAATCAAGCTTGTTTGTTGGTTGATTAAATTGCAATTCAAAAAGGGCTAGCGATGTAGCTTGTCGCCTGCTTGTCTCCTATTTCTATGTAATCCTTGACGGAAATTAATCGATATCTATTAGTATAAAAATATAAAAGCTTGGTCTTTGTAAAGATTGATTTAATATTATCAAAGTAATTACATCCAATGAATAACACTATTATGAATAGAGTAGTATTTTACTTAGAAGTATTAATCATGTGAATATGATTCATGATGATTAATAAAATTTGAATGGGATATGGAGGATCACATAAGTGATATCCATGGTCTCCCGTCAAGGTGAAGGGTTGCGTCGTCAGGGATTGTAAGTAGGAGACGCCTGTCCGAAGTGACAGCTCCTGCATACAAGCGTGTCTGGATCGTGCACTTTGCTTCTTAAAAGAGTAAGGTCATATGTGTAGTTACCCCAATATTAGTTCCTCATATTATTGGGGTAATATTGGATTGTTCATAGCGAGTTCTAATCCTATTGACGGTTGGTTCAATTAATGACGAGCCAACATTGCCTTACAGGTGGTGGTCCCAGATGTTAAAGATTTCTTTGAATTGGGATATGCAAGTTGGACTTGCAAGGCAGAATGAGTTCCGACTTCTTTTTATCCACGTTACATGTTCTCATATTATTGCGATGTAACAAAGATAAGAAAGGAGATCCCAGATCTTGCTTGCGACATAATGGTAAGTATATCTCTTACATTGAAAGTGAATAAGGTAAGGAATTAGTTTTGACAAGGCAAGAAAACTTTGATATAGAAATTCTTAAATCAAACTAAAATATGTATTTATAAAAATATCTTATTTCAGATAATCCTCATTAAACCCACTCAATACTATACTCAATAATAACCAATGAAATATCACGGATTGGATCCATGATGAAGATATTGTACTTGCAATTAGGCACATAATGTATGTTGTTGCAATGTAAAAGTTTCCTCATAATGATGAGGAATGACAACTAAATGGACAATAGGGAGAAGAACCTAGGGTTTGTATGTCTCTATAATATTGACCTTTCATCGAATGTGCTTCGAAAGTATCATGTCGATGATGATCGTAATTATCTAAAATCCTTATATAATCTAAGAAGATGTATTTGGCAGACATATGCGCTCTCAATATTTAATCATGAATGGCATGGTTCACTGCAATATGCAGAATGGTGGCTCGATAAGAGATGATGTACTCAAAATGTTTGAGTACCTACCTGAACCAATGTCTTTAAGAGTCTAGATGTATGTAGATACGGTGAGCGTAATCATTTTACTTTCTATACTCAAGTCATTCATGAAGATTCATAATATTCATATTGTGTGAATTCAATGAACCGTGTCTAAATATTGAAATAATCTTAGATTGAAATCTTTTGAGTTCAACATAAAAGATCCTTTGTCTTAAGCAATGATTGCTTATAAATAAAGGAAGCACAATGGAAGCATGGGTCTGACCCAAGTAAGAAGGAAAGTCAAAGAGTATTGTACTTTTATGACTTCCATATGACATCCAAAGAGTTGGATGAATTGCCAAAACTGCAATAAGCTGATGTATTGATAGTATGACTATGTAGACTAAGTCTAAAATCCTTAGAGAAGGACTTGGACAGGGCATCAAAATAATCAACATTTAATCATTGAAATTAACTTACTTATTTGATAAGATCAAAGTCTAATAATTGTATCTCTGACGAGCCTCAAAATCGGTCCTTTAATAGTGCTGAATTAGCACTTGATAATGTCATCGCAGTCGGGCCGAGATGGGCTCGTCAAAGACCATCTCATTTTAATATATCTACATATGAAAATGAGATGGTCGTATAATTTTTTTTATTTTACTTGGCAAGATACCAAGGTCGAACTCAGGGACACGAGCCTCTCTCGTATTATTTGGATTTTCATCTATTTAACTAAGTGTTAAATTGAAGATCAATATAGGTCAAATCATGCAAGGAGACACACAATAATGTATTAAATAAATAAACATGCATTTTTTATTTATTTTAATCATGCAAATACATGCGATGTGATGCCATGAAAATACGCCCTAGGTCAAAATGATGAGACAGCTAAACCACAAGTTAATTTCAGATTTAAATGAAGCAATAACTCATTTGACACACATTGCAAGGTTAGTCAAAAAGGCATAAGAGACACTCGAGTTGTTTAGAGAAATACACTAAGATCACCGTGTCAAAACAAGAGAACAAGTATGCCATTAATAAGTACATCAAACAAGCTTTAAAATGCTACAGAAATTAACTGAATTGGACACACGATGCTCAAGTATGAAATAAAGAAGACAAGGGCATAAATGAAATAAAACATGAAATAAAATTGCAGACAGGTCCCTGGGAGGGACTAAAATGTAATTACGTAAAAGAACATGACCTTCCCTGGAAATTGCCCCCACGCACAAGGGCATCTTTGCAAATATGGAAACTGCGGGGGTGTGGTTACAAAATAACCACAGTGCACGTGGACGTCATGTGATAACAGGACCTGAATGCAAAATGGAGAAGTTCGGAGGGCTTCTGCGCAAACTACCCAGAATGGCACGTGCTCTGCACGCGCCATTCAGGTTCAGACGATGGCTCGGGCGCGGAGGTGGCTCGGACTGCTTCGGGCTCTGGCTCGTGTAGGCTCGGTGTTGATCGATGCTCTAGGAAGTACAACGTAGGCTCGGGAGATCCAAGCCTGGAGGCTCGGGCGCCGAGGTTCGGTGGTGCTCTGGCTCTGACACGTGGCTAGCTCGGAGCCTTTGGATCACAAGGATCCAACGGCATCTGGAGATAGTACTCTGGGCGATGCGACTGCATCTGGCCCGTTAGATGGTCGCTGGGCGAGGACCATCTAACGACCACTTTACCTCCTCCCTCGGCCGAAGGCGGGCGGCGGATTCAGAGCTCCGACGAAGGTGCTCTTCCTCCGCCGCTGGAGTTCCAGCTCTGTAGGCCTCCCCGGAGCTCGTTGTATATACGTCGATGAAGCTCGGAGCTCGGGGAAGGTGTCTGGCGTCTGGGTTCAGGTCATTGGAGCACTGATGTTGAGGACGACGGTGACGAAGTTGGGTCCGATGAAGCTTCGATCGTTGAGAGTTATGCGGACCTGCATCGTAAGAAGCACAGAGCCGAAGCACGAAGGTGTGTGCGTGAGTGGAGTGAGAGCTCAGGTGGGGCGAAGAGCGAGGGAGCTCGGGGCTCCTCCGCTGCGAGGACGGAGGTGATGGACGGAGGTGGTCAAGGGCTGTGAAGGATGGGGAAGATGAACAGAGGGTGGCGCGTGAATGGTGAGTGCTTGGCGGAGCTAAGGAGGTAAACAATGGAGCGAGAGAGGGTGAGTATCGACCTACAAAATTACGAGAAAATAAAAGAAAAAGATAAAATGGATCGGAGGAAACTTACCGGAGGTTGGCGGAGCGGGAGCTTGGGATGGGCATCGCTTGTGATGCTTGGGTCTTCGCTGGACCCCGGCAGCTAGTCGGAGCAGCTCGAGCGGGCTGGAGGGCACCGCAGCACCGCCATGATCAGCGGTGGATCTCACTGGGGGCAACGGTCGTCGTCGCTCGATCCAGCCACCTCCCCCTGTCACTGGGAGGTGGCGGAGGGCTGGGCCGTGCCCCGCGTAAAGGTGGATAAGGGAAATCGGAGGAGGAAGCGGCGTTTTTAAAGGCGAAGGTTGTGGTTACGGTGAGGGGAGTGGTAGTTTTAGTGGGGGATATGGAGTGACTGGAGACGAATCGTGGATCGTGGGATGACTGGCGAGGACGACAGAAGATGAAGGAACGTGGTGAGGTGGTTAGCGAGGGACGAGGTCATTGGAGATGTCAGGAAAAAGGGGAAGGGCGAACTGGGTGTGCAAGATGGAGATCGTGGAAAGATAAAGGCGTTGTGAGGTTGACTATGACGCTTGGCCGTTGGATTTTAAGATCCAACGGTTGAGCGTCGGGCGCAGAAGAGTTGCAGCGATTAGATCTGGACGGCTCGATCGGATGGCGAACGAAGAGCCACGAGTCGCGCTCATAGGCAGGCGGTAGCGGACGGTCGTGATGTAACGGAGGGCCTGATCGAAGGGCTGGAAAATGGCCATGGGGATAACGGCGGAGATGGTTGTATGAATGTGTGACCTAAGGGAGTTCAAGTCGCCACGTGGCGTGGGGATGAAGAAGCGGGCACGGGCGGTTGTGATGAAGCCTGCGGGAGATCGGATGGTGGTTACCAAAGAGTGGCGTGGAGATTACTTAGCCGTTGGATCAAGAGAAGATCCAACGACCCAGGTCAAGGGCAGATGAGACAAGGTAGGCAGGCCACGTGGCTCACCCAGAATGGGCAACGTGGCCCAATCAAATTATTCCAATCTTAAAGTTGAAAAATGAAGGTCAAGATGGCCGAATTTGAGAAAACTCAAAACATGAAAGTTGTAGATCTCGATGAGATCTACAAGTTTCATGTTGACCAAAACTGATGATGAGATCAAATAAATACTCGAAATATTTTTATGGGTATTTTTAAGCCTAAACATACCACGGATTTTTGCTTTGCCATTTTTTTTGTGATTTTTAATCTATTAGAGACTCAGATAACTACAGGACATTATCAGGGTTTTATTGACACATGTTTAAGCAAGAGGGTTAATAAATGGAAATTGAGATGATGAAATTGGGTTTCATCACCCCCCTATACTTAAACTATGCTCGTCCTCGAGCATCAAAGACAATGAATGAGCTGGATTAACCCCCTTGTGCATGTGAGTACAAGATCCGATCCGGTCATGTCTACTCAACTTTAGAGGTCCAAAATCCTAGAGTTCAACCCAGCCTTAATCAAGAGGTACCCAATTCCTCTAATTTTCCAGACTCTCTCTGATGTACATATAATCTAAAGGATATGACATTTTAGTGTTGACTGCGATTCTGAGAGTAGAGTCAAATCGTCACCCAAAGTCTTGGTCTGAGAAAATCTCCTAAGGACCCAACCTCAACACTAGGGAATAAATCAAATCTTGCACTCAGTCCACCGTCTCTTTAGTTGTCAGACTTAGAAAATGTAGATGGCAGGCCAGTAATGGAGGGTATGGGTATGTGTCATTTCTTCTCTCCCTTTCATTGGAACAAGGATTCTCTCTAGTACCTTTTACGCAACACATTTTTTTGGTGTTGATCAGTGCGTCCGTAAAGAGAAGTTGGAGCGGTCTGCACTTGTTTTCTTGGGAGTACACCGGGGTGTGTCTCTTTTGAGTACCTATCGTACCTTCTACACCCTGACTTGTAGCATTTACGATGCAGAGCCCTTTTTTGGTGCAACCCCGACTCCTGGTCCTAATAGCGGTGGTCCAAGTGGACACTTTGAAAAGTTTGGGAGCGCTCGCCTTTGGTGGAAGCTCTTTGATATTTAACTTTGTGGAATGAGCTTTTCTTTGGAATTTCATTGACTTGTATAATTTTTGGCTAGCTCCACTACTTTTACCAAGAGTTGGCGCACACTGATCAACAATTTTTTATTTATTTCACGCCCTGGCACTTAGGTCAATATCAAGAGATTAGTATAAGAATCAAGTTCTCATACTGGCTAAGATTGCTGACACTCAGGTTTCCTGAAGCCTCCAAAGATTTCATCCCATCCTTGAGCATCATTAGATCAAATCTAAACTTGACTTCCTCATCCCAATCCTTGAAGTGAAAAATCAACTCATCTCATCAAAAACCGCAATCGTGCATGTGATGTGCTGATCATATTCTTTTTGTCTGAGACTAAGCATGGAATATAGCATGCAAATCTAGAAACCTAGGGGAATGTGGATGATTACGTCTAAGACCCTAATGGCTAAGGTTGGTTAACCTAAAATCTCAAAGACCTCAAAAAGCTAAGTCTCCTTGATCATTTCAGATCCTGGGTGAAAGTGTAAGTGTAGAGGATTAATCCATCTTCTTCATTCAAAAACAAGACTCTTTTTTGAACTTCAAGAGATATTAGAACTGCCTAAACTCAATTGAGCATCTGCAATTCAGCCAGTATGGATGTAAGTACAGGCCGAAGCCTGTTGCTTGAAGACGGGGCCTTACGCGATGTCCTCTAAACCATCCAATCTGCTAAGGGTGAACCCTCACTGAATGCAGCTTACTTAATTGGGTTTAGTAGTCACCAATGACTCTTAAAGGGTTTTGGATTTTTCTCATTTTTATGGATTTTAATTTTAAAGGTTAAAACACAAGTTAGACTCAACTTTCCTTGAAAAGGGATATAAAATTTTCAAAACCATGTCATATAAATAAAAAGTTTTCAAAACATTTTCAAAAGAATTTTTCAAGGAAAAATCATTTTTCGAAAATATTTTTAAAATAGCGTAACATAGTATCGAAAAAGCCGTGAAAAAACATTTGAGTCCACTTAGTCCAAAGAATTTTACCTTAGCCAAAAAGTTTAGAATTTTTCAATTTTTTCATATTATAGCCAAAGTAAGTATACGGTATATACAGTATACCCCCCTATATTTAAACATTGCTATGTCCTCATAACACTAGATGTTACAAGTACATAGATCCATTTAAATATATTAGAATATAAAGGAGCTAAGAGGGGCTCCCCCTATACTTAGGTTAGAAATAACCTAAGTATAAAGGCAAGGAAATGAGAGTAGAGAAAATCACGGGGACTCGGGTCCCCCCTATACTTAGGTTGAGATTAGCCTAAGTATAAAGATGGAATTTGATGTTGGGAGGGACCCAAGGGGAACGAAGAAGATGGATGGATGTATAGATGAGCGGATGAATCTACGGAGATGGATGGAGTGACTAAGGTTTTGGGGAGTGTATCGAAGCAATCATGGCTCAATCAAGCAAGAAAATCCCTCAAATTCACCAACTCACACATGAAACAATCGGGGTTGGTTTATTATCTTGTCGGTTTTATTGGTGATAAAACATTAGATATTTTACGCGAAGAAAATGTGACGTGAAAAACGATGCGTAAACGAGGGTGTTGCTCTCCCAAAACAAAGTTTTACTCCATTTTTTTTTGTTGACTTGCAAATAACAGTCCCATTTTTTTATTTAATGTTGTCACTGAATTAAGGTTAGCACATAAATCAATAACTCATCGTCTACCGTTCATTCCCATTTTCCATTAACCTAGGTCATCAAGCTAGGAGGTGAAACCGAGAAAAGCCACGTATTCGATAAAACCATGATCTAAGCTAAGCGAGAAATCGTGCAGTGACTTAGCGAAAAAATTGTGAAAAACTTGGGCCATTTTGAAAACCAAAAACTATGTATGCAAGTCGTTAAAAACCGCACCTAACATGCTTCTATTAGCGGTGAAGAATTTCTTTTAATTTGGCTAAGTGAGGCGATGCTACGTGCATCTTTATTTAAAGTGTGTCCTACCTACGAGCATGCACGTAAAAGATAAAAATGAAATACGCTCAAAGAGCTGCGTGCCTGGTCCTAGGTCGACACTCAAGTGGGGACGATCCCCACACAACCACGATCGTTCGATTACAATCGCGAGCCTTCGATCGAAGACCGATGTAAAAGACGAGTTTATTACAAAATACATGTCATGCAAAAATGGAATTTTTTTATTTCTTCTCAACGTACTCCAAGTGTGCTTCTGCGGCTCCTCACAGCGGGCAGCTCCTGCTCCTCGCCTCCTCGAACCATGAATGGCCCTGCCACAAAAACAATGGTTAGAGATCGATTAAGAGAAAATTTTTTATGATGCAACATAAATGACAGAGTTGACCTATAAAGAAAGATACACTTAATTAAATATAAAAAATCCAAAAAATATAAGAAATGAGTCGTGTCCCCGGCAACGACGCCATTTGACGAGCCTCAAAATCGGCCCTTTAATAGTGCTGAATTAGCACTTGATAATGTCATCGCAGTCGGGGTGAGATGGGCTCGTCAAAGACCATCTCATTTAAATATATCTACATATCAAAATGAGATGGTCGTACAATTTTTTTTATTTTACTTGGCAAGATACCAAGGTCGAACTCAGGGACATGAGCCTCTCTCGTATTATTTGAATTTTCATCTATTTAACTAAGTGTTAAATTGAAGATCAATATAGGTCAAATCATGCAAGGAGACACACAACAATGTATTAAATAAATAAACATGCATTTTTTTATTTATTTTAATCATGCAAATAGATGCGATGAGATGCCATGAAAATACGCCCTAGGTCAAAATGATGAGACATCTAAACCACAAGTTAATTCCGATTTAAATGAAGCAATAACTCATTTGACACGCATTGCAAGGTTAGTCAAAAAGGCAAAAGAGACACTCGAGTTGTTTAGAAAAGTACACTAAGATCACCGTGTCAAAATAGGAGAACAAGTATGCCATTAAAAAGTACGTCAAACAAGCTTTAAAATGTCACTGAAATCGACTGAATTGGACACGATGCTCAAGATATGAAATAAAGAAGACAAAGGCATAAATGAAATAAAACATGAAATAAAATTGCAGACAGGTCCCTGGGAGGGACTAAAATGTAATTACGTAAAAGAACATGACCTTCCCTGTAAATTGCCCCCACGCACAGGAGCGTCTTTGCAAATATGGAAACTTGCGGGGGTGTGGTTGCAAAATAACCACAGTGCACGTGGACGACATGTGATAACAGGACCTGAATGCAAAATGGAGAAGTTTGGAGGGCTTCTGCGTAAATTACCTAGAATGGCACGTGCTCTGCACGCGCCATTCAGGTTCAGACGAAGGCTCAGGCGCGGAGGTGGCTCGGACTGCTTCGGGCTCTAGCTCGTGTAGGCTCGGTGCTGATCGACGCTCTACGAGGTACGACGTAGGCTCGGGAGATCCAAGCCTAGAGGCTCGGGCGCCGAGGTTTGGTGGTGCTCTGGCTTTGACACGTGGCTAGTTCAGAGCCATTGGATCACAAATATCCAACGACATCTGGTACTCTGGGCGATGTGGCTGCATCTGGCCCGTTAGATGGTCGCTGGGCGAGGACCATCTAACGACCACTGTACCTCCTCCCTCGGCCGAAGGAGGGCGGCGGATTCAGAGCTCCGGCGAAGGTGCTCTTTCTCCGCCGCTGGTGTTCCAGCTCTGTAGGCCTCCCCGGAGCTCGTTGTATATACGTCGATGAAGCTCGGAGCTCGGGGAAGGTGTCTGGCGTCTGGGTTCAGGTCATCGAAGCGCTGATATCGAGGACAACGGTGACGAAGTTGGGTCCGATGAAGCTCCGATCGTTGAGAGGTTTGCGGACCAGCATCGTAAGCAGCACATAGCCGAAGCACGAAGGTGTGTGCGATAGTGGAGTGAGAGCTCAAGTGGGGCAAAGAACGTGGGAGCTCGGGGCTCCTCTGCCACGAGGGCGGAGGTGGTCTGGGTCTGCGAAGGATGGGGAAGATGAACGGAGGGTGGCGCGTGAATGGTGAGTGCTTGGCGGAGCTAAGGGGGTAAACAATGGAGCGAGAGAGGGGGAGTATAGACCTACGAAATTACGAGAAAATAAAAGAAAAAGACAAAAGGGATCGGAGGAAACTTACCGGAGGTCGGCGGAGCGAGAGCTTGGGATGGGCATCGCGTGTGATGCCCGGGTCTTCGCTGGACCCCGGCAGCTAGTCGGAGCTGCTCGAGCGGGCTGGAGGGCGATGCAACACCGCCATGATTGGCGGTGGATCTCACCGGGGCTACGGTTGTCGTCGCTCGATCCAACCACCTCCCCCTGTCACTGGGAGGTGGCAGAGGGCTGGACCGTGCCCCGCGTAAAGGTGGATAAGGGCAATCAGAGGAGGAGGCGACATTTTTAAAGGCGAAGGTTGTGGTTCCGGTGAGGGGAGTGGTAGTTTTAGTGGGGGATATGGAGTGACTGGAGACGAGTCGTGGATCGTGGGATGACGGGCGAGGACGACGGAAGATGAAGGAACGTGGTGAGGTGGTTAGCGAGGGACGAGGTTGTCGGAGATGGTAGGAAAAAGGGGAAGGGCAAACTGGGTGTGCGAGGTGGAGATCGTGGAAAGAGAAAGGCATTGTGCGATTGACGATGACGCTTCGTCGTTGGATTTTTAGATCCAACGGCTGAGCGTCGGGCGCAGAAGAGTGGCAGCGATTAGATCTGGACGGCTCGATCGGATGGCGAACGAAGAGCCACGAGTCGCGCTCATAGGCAGGCGGTAGTGGACGATCATGATGTAACGGAGGGCCTGATCGAAGGGCTGGAAAATTGCCATGGGGATAACGGCGGAGATGGCTGGATGAATCCGTGATCTAAGGGAGTTCAAGTTGCCACGTGGCGTGGGGATGAAGAAGCGGGCACGGGCGTTTGTGATGAAGCATGCGGGAGATCGGATGGTTGTTACAAAAGAGTGGCGTGGAGATTACATAGCTGTTGGATCAAGAGAAGATCCAACGGCCCTGGTCAAGGGCGGATGAGACAAGGGAGGTGGGCCACGTGGCTCACCAAGAACAGGCCACGTTGCCCAATCAAATTATTCCAATCTTAAAGTTGAAAAATGCAGGTCAAGATGGCCGAATTTGAGAAAACTCAAAACATGAAAGTTGTAGATCTCGATGAGATCTACAAGTTTGATGTTGACCAAAACTGAAGATGAGATAAACAAAGACTCGAAATATTTTTAAGGGTATTTTTAAGCCTAAAAATACCACGGATTTTTGCTTTGCCATTTTTTTGTGATTTTTAATTTATTAGAGACTCAGATAACTACAGGACATTATCAGGGTTTTATTGTCACATGTTTAAGCAAGGGGGTTAATAAATGGAAATTAAGATGATGAAATTGGGTTTCATCAATCTCATATTTGTAATAACACTTGCAATTGGTAGCATATGTTCTAGAAGACTCGAAAATAGGAGGATGAAGATCATTTGATAATGATCTGGCATTGAGTCTTGGACATGTCTATTGATATAATTAATAGACTAGTAAGATATTGAACTTTAGATTGTCTAAAGGTTCAGAACTTACATACTTATGAATAGATATTCAAATTAAAAATGTCCATTTTACCCTTCTCTGGGAATGTTGTAAGATGCATAGGTTTTTAAGACCTCATATATATTGATTTATGTGGATCATCTATATCATAAAAAACATCAATGATGTATGATATCAATTACTTATTTTTATGATATGATACTTCTTCCTTCACCTTCGAAACATCTGAAATGTTAAAAGATTTCACAATTTTAATTTAGAACCAAAGTTAGAAGGAAGATGAAATGAACACAATCTAATCTAGCTAGCAAGTACCTATTAGATGAATTCAAGGAATAACTTCTGGATAAAGGAATATCATTCCTTTCTCACTCCTGCTAATACACATAAGCTCAATATAGTTCTTTGAAGATGCGATTGGATCACGTGTGACATGATTTGATCAATGATGAATATTAGCATAATTATCTCTTAGTTTCTGAGTATATATGTAGTAGATACTATGTATATATATCCTTAATAAAATTCCATATAAATCTAAACTCAAAATCCTCATAAGCTATGGTTTAGAACCGAGCCTAGTGTTGGACACTTGAGGATATAGGGTTCCTCAGTCCATGACCATATCATGGATGCAAGTAAGTCGGAATCTAGCATCAGAGAGTATAACATCATTAGGAATATAAAGGGTGGTATTGGATACCTACTTTATGACCTTGAGATTCTTAAAAGATGTCATCTCTAAGGATATGATTCTTAGAGGATGACTTTCGTGAGAATTGAGATGAAAATGATGTAAAGGAATTCATTGAATCTTGAGAAGATAATGAGGCTCCTGAGATCGGAAACTCAAAGGACAATTAAAGATGAAACATTCATACCTCTTCAAATGAGTTTGAGGATGGATTCCATGTGTCAATTAAGTCTGACAATGATCTGACTTCATATGATGAAGTTTCATACGGATCATGACAAGGAAAAAAGGATGTTAGCAATAAAGTCTAAAGTAGACTTCATATACAAGTGTTGTATATGGACCCCCGAGGATCCACCTATGGTATGACCTATTAGGTATAAATGGATCTTCAAGAAGGAAACTAATGAGAAGGTAGGGACCTTCAAAACATGTCTCGTATCCACAAGATATATATGAAGAGAAGACATCACTTGCGATGAGACTTGCTCCTTAGTGACCATGCTTAAACCCATCATAATATTACTAACTATTGTTACAAAACTTGACTATGACATCTACAAGATGGAAGTCAAGATTGGATTCCTCTATGAATTCCTTACGAGGATATCCATGTGAAGTAGCCCCAGGGCTTCATAATTAAAGAACACAAAGTGTGTAAGAGAACTCCATTGATTAACTCAAATATGCTTCTTAGAATTGGAATATGAGATTTGATGAAATTATAAATGTTATGATTTCTGATAGAATTTTGATGAATCATGTGAATCTTAGTGGTAGTCTCATTATGTTCATCGTGCAAAATGTAGATAAAATCCTAATCATTGGGAATGATGTAAGGATGATAATAAGTGTTTTATGATCTGGTTGTTCCATACCTTGAGATATGATCTCAAGGATACCTCTTAGATCTTAGTTCTGAATATATTCAGAAGCAAAGAGAAGAGAGTGTTGGGACTGTCACATTGGTAGTATACCTCGCACATGTTCTATTTTGTTGGAAAATCCTAATAAAGGCGTCCTTCCCTTAATATATGGTACTGACTTATCTAAAGGGATAACACCTCTGGAGTCGAGGAAGTGAATGCTAAAACTGCTTGCCCTTGTGCATCAGTAATTAGAAGCCTGGTGAGTGCTAGATGTGTACACAAGTCAGATGTCTGCCATGCAGTGGGAGTAGTAAAATATTACTAATCCTACTATGGAGATAAAACACTTAATCGCAGTAATAAAAATATCTTCAATGATGACAAGAATTTAGAGATAGTGATCTCTAAGTCTTATTTTCAAGAACTTGAGATTTTATAGATAGTGATCTAAAAGGGTCTTAACTGCAGATACCTTAGGAGATAGAGATCTACAAGAATAAGGGTATTCTGATAAGGATAAAAGAAATTAAATATTGGTTTTAACGATTGTTGAGTTGTAGTGTCAAAGACACTAAACTGATTAAACAAGATTGAGTTTTCGTTACATAAGATGCAACATTCGCATTGGATGCGAGCACTTTTACTAGGGGATATGCAAGTATCGTAAAAGGACTCAGCGTAGTCTCTCCGGAATAGAGTGTCTAGTCAGCTTACCAAACTATTTTCTTATGATTAGCACAAGAATGTGAGTTTAAAGATTAGCCCACTAATAGCTCTTTGGTCTAGTGAGAGATTGTTGGACATGCGAGCCCATGGCAAGCCATTTTGCAATAAATGTTATTGCAATTATTTTACAGTAATCTAAAATGAAGAATGACGAATTTGCATAATAGGTCCGTTAGTACAATTAGGGTTATGTACCATGGTCATCTTGATGATCATACAACTGTTGATTCAATTGTTGAATCATAGAGGATGGCGCTTGGATGAATATCTAAAGAGTTAGATTGAGGAATCATCAAGCACCATCAAATGATTATTAAGAGATGATCTCTAGCTTGAGTAGGAGACAACAATCCTTTCTCTAATGGGTTGATATCTAACCGACCTCTTGATGTAGGTCCTCTACATCGAAATAGAGATTCTGAGGTGTTAGATAAGTTAGGTCAAAGAGTTGACTCAACGAGATCGAGATAACTAAATACCTATGTCATATGATGTCAAAATATAGAAATGCTTCCTTTGACCAGAGACACGTGTTACTATATGTTTGGGTATGTACATTTGGCAGAACGATAGGTTGATGGACTAATCAAGGTCTATACACCAGCGCGCTGGTGTGCATCCAAGGGCAAATGACTAATACGATCTCTCAGAGGGATTATACAGGTTCAATAATGAATTGGAAGACTTGAGCTCACTCATGAGATATTGGGAATCGAATTCCGTGCACAGTCATTTCTCTTTGGAAGCTAGACTGAAATTGTACGTTTGATATATTCTTTTGGAAAGTATATGATCAATACCTATTATGATATATTCTTTTGGAAAGTGTATGATCAATACCGACTCCCAATGATCAAATGAGAAACTTCATGATAAATCCCTAAAGAAGATAGTCTAAAAAGATCTAAAACTTTGTATCTATTCTAGGTTATCCAGTATCCAAGATGTACAGGTATTGGGAATACCTGAGGGTGATGTGATCATATATGATTGTATAACCATGATGCTTCCATTCCGAGGGAGTGATGAAACATGTATAGATGTTAGTGACTCCTCTCAATAGAGAAGTAATCTAATCTTAGTACAAATATTAGACAATGATCTGAATGCGATTAAGATTCAATGAGAAGATTATATTTACGACTTAGATTTTAATCAAACATCTATGGGAGGTCCCTAAGATCAGGATTTGAGATTTGAATCTAAATATCCAAGTCACTATACTGTAATGTACAATCCTCATGTCCTTATCTCCAACTATCCGTGGAGAGAGCGCATTGCTCTTGAAAGAGTTCATGAATAATTCCATTGTAGAATTATGTATCTGTGCATTGAGATATTGATAATTAAATGTGATTTCATTATAACAAACAATATGAATCTGATTTATATTATTTAGCCATCTAACGAGAGTATTCTAAGATGATTAAATGTGATTTAAATATTAAAGATGTCAATAATATGAATGTGATTCATGTTATTTGGGCACATGAGAAAAGAGATCCAAGATAATTAAATATGATTTAATTATCAAGGATATAGTTGGTATGGATATCACTATCCAAAATAATCATCCACATTAAAACTATGATTTATAATAGGTTGGAGAGATTTAATTGTAAATAATTTCCAAATTGCATGGTGTTGTGAATTTGATTCACAATGAACAATTAATTGTAAATCTAGTTTACATGTTTTGTTGGATATATGAATATGACATTTGTCAATGGAATGATTGAAATTTTCACAAATTTATTTTGGAATTATTTTTTGTGGAGATAAATGCAATAGTTGTTATTGCATATCGATTAATATGTATAGATAAAAAGAAGACTTTTTCTCCTTTTTCTGGTGGTCGTCCACCTTGACTTGTTCAAGGGGGGACAACCACCATATATCTAGTAAAGAGACTTAGTCTTCTACATTATCTATGTATATTGATTAAATTTAAAATCAATTAATTGTTATCTTGAAAAAGGATATAACTAATTCGTTTTAAACTAATTTTTGTTGTTTTTTGGAGCAACAAATCATGGTCATTGATTAATAAACTTTTTATCTACACTGTAAATTAAGAGAGCACATGGATTGAGATCAATGTTCATCCAACTAGTATAAAAGGAAGGATATCCCTTGCCTTTGAAAGATATATATACAATAATTCCAAAAGGAATCAAAATTCTCTCCATCTCCTTCTCTCTACATTCCAACTCTCTCCCTCTCTTATGGTGCATGTCCACCTTGATGCCCAAGAAAGAATCGTCATCGTAGCCTCTATGTCGTATTGCCCCCGCTTCGAGCATTTGTGGATCTCTGTCTCCTTTGGATCATCAACATGGATTTCGAGGAGCACGTGTTTCATCAATGTGCTTGCAAGCGTCTCCTTCGTTGGATCAGACTTGAGATAGGAGGTCTCTTCATTTAGAGACTCGATCGCAACCACGATTCATGAGGTAACATTAATACATGCATTGCATTTAGATGAAACGATATGAATAACTCTTCACGAATGTTCCTGCATCTCTAGTAAGAGGTTGCCACCAAAATCCACTCTGTAGTACCTTTTGTGTTGTCCTCTTCCCTAAATGATGACCCACGCCTTTATAAAGGGGCACAGAGTAAGGACACTATTGTTTTCCTCCTGAGGAATACACCACTCATCAACACATTCCGATCCCTCACGAAAAAGAATCAAATCCTCCTAGTGGTTTTATCGTTCCTTGGAAACTAGCCAGTCAACTCGGTCCTTTGGCCAACCCCGTGGACTCTTCTGTCTAACCATAAATTCGCTATGTCTGCGTACCATGGAAGGTCTATAACTGCAAAGATACTCTCGTCTGGAAATCTCTCTGCAATCTCTGGCATGTACTCATCTGAAGGCTGCTCTATCTGTAATTGGGAGAGGTGATCAGCTACCACATTCTTTACTCCAGGTTTATCCTTAATATTCAAATCAAATTCTTAGAGTAAAAGAACCCATCTAAGAAGGTGTGCATTGGCATCCTTCTTCTCCATCAAGTATATGATAGCTGAATGAACCATGTAAACTATGATTTTTGAACCAAGAAGATATGATCTCAATTTATCCAATGTGAATACCACTGCTACCAACTCTTTCTATGACACTGTATAACTATGCTGAGCATCATCTAAAGTCCTACTAGCATAGTGGATGGACACAAAAAGTCCAATCCTTCTCAGTTATAATATAACCATGACCGTGAAATCTAAAGCATACGATATGATCTCAAAGGGAATAGACATATCAGATGGTTGTAGGACAGGAGCACTAATAATCATCTCCTTCAATTTGAGGAAGGCACTAAGACATTTGTCATGTCCCATGTACTCGATGTCTTTGCCTAATAATTCAGTTAATGATCGGGCAATCTCAGATAAATCCTGAATGAACCATCGGTAGAAATCGACGTGCCTTAGAAAAGACCACAACTGCTTGATGTTGGTTGGTGACTCAAGATGCTTGATGACGTCCACCTTGGCAGGGTCAACTTCGTACCTCTCTTGGAGATGACTTTCCCCAACACAATCCCATTTGTTACCATAAAATGGCTCTTTTCCAAAGATAAAATGAGATTCACCTCACAATATTTTTGAAGTGCCTAGTATAGGTGCACTAAACAATTGTCAAAGGACTCATCATATACCGAAAAGTCATCCCTAAAGATCTTGAGAGAATCGCCTACCATGTTTGCAAAAATGGCAAGCATGCACCTCTAGAATGTAGCAGGGGCATTGCACAATCTAAAGGGCATCCATCTAAAAGCATATGTTCCAAAAGGACATGCAAAGGTAGTCTTTTCCTGGTCCTCAGGAGCATATGACCTGGTTATATCTAGAGTAACGACCAACGAAACAGAAGTACTCCTTCCCTTCCAACCTCTCTATGGACTGGTATATAAAAGTTAAAGGGAATTGATCCTTCTGCATCGTGGCATTCAATTTCATGTAATCAATGCACACCTGTCACGATGTGGTTACTCTCTTTGAATCTCTTCTCCACTCCCATTCTTAACCATCTGAATTCCCAACTTCTTCAGGACAACATGTAATGAGATCACCCACTTAGAGTTGGTGATGGGCTAAATGAACCATGTGCATCACCATTTTTTAGTCTCTTTCTTGACAACATCTCTTAAAACCAGATTCAGCATGTGCTGAAACCCTCTAGAAGGTATGTTATTATGATCGAGAAAGATATGGTGAGAGAACAAAGTAGGATTTATCCCACGGAGATCGGATACAGTCCACCCAATAGCCTTGTGGTCTCTTTTAAGAATCTCCTACAGACTATATTCTTGCTCTTCAGTTAAATATGAGTTGATAATGATTAGAAACTATCGATGTGGACTAGCAAGGAAAGCATGTTTCATGTTATGTCTCAATGTCTTCAGTTCTGGAAAGGTGTAAGGGCTCTATTGTATCCTCATCTATATATGTACTGGATATGTGCTAGTGGTAGATGTGTATGCAATATGGTTATCCACCATCTCAATATGCTCCAGAGTCAGACTACAAAGGGTGTCTAAAACATCATCTGACCTGCAATTATGCTAATCCTTAGAGAAAAATAATTCAACCAAATGAAAATCAGTCTCTGGCTCATCTGAAGTGGAGGAATAATGTAAACTCTCAAAATCTAAAATATCTGCAATAAAAATCATAAGGATTCTACTCCAACTGCTCATCATCCATGGTAAAATATAATGTACCATTGGAAGAACTGCCAAATGTAGTCTTAGACCCATCCTCTGCTAATGAGTCTCTACCAGATACCCCTCGAGGTCGTCAAGGCAAACCTCATCCTTGTAATTATAGGTGGCTAAAGAACTCAGAGCATCTGAAGTAGCTTTAAATGTGGTAAGGATGTAGATGATTCTCTCAACATATCTATTTTCCCTCGGCACAAAAAGATACCTTCCATGTATCATAATCGAAGAGGGCCTTCGCCGTCTCTAAGAAAGGCCATCAAAGAATGATCAGAGTAAGGTGTAACTATGTAAGGCAATCCATGTCCAGGACAGTAAAGTCTATTGGGAACTGCAGGCCCTGTATGATCATGATAAATTTCCTTAAAATACCCCTATGTCACTTTACAGATCTACTAGAAAACTGAAGGATCGTGCATGATTTGTAAAGTGGACCTAACTCAAGCTTGTCGAGTAAAAAGATGGTAATAGATTGATCGAGTACCCGTTATCTAATAGAGTGGGATCGAATGCTTCATGAGAAATCTCACATCTAACATAATGCGCTCCTCATTCTTTCTTCTTCTTTAGAAAACTATTCTATATGGAGCAGGATATGGCCTTTGTCAATATGTGCTTCTCTGTTTGTGATTTCTTTTTCCTATATGTGGTACATCTATTCTTCAATTGTTGCTTGAGCGTAAGGAGGTGATCCAAGGTATCATGGAGTAGAATCTTCAATAATATATGATCTTTCAACAATCGCTCATTCTTAGGAGTAACAACATTCTTTTTCGATTTTTTCCTTTCCTTTTCCATAAAAAGCATTAGGAAAAGGAACAAACGCGATAATGAAAATTTTTTCCTGATTTTTATTCATATCAACATGGGAATCAGGATGTACATCAGAAGTCTCAGAAGTATGTACAAAACTCTTGAATACAGGAAAAGAAACAGTCATCGGGAGTGTCTGTATGGCGTGGTGTGGTATCATCATCTGAATCTCCAGTGTCCATATCAATCATATATGCATTGATCCCCTAAATAGTGTCATCGTGGACATCATGCTTGTCCTCATCGTGATGGTCCTCCTCCTCGGCATCAGAATGTTTAATGTCATCATGGATCAGCTCTCACTCCTCAACATGAGCCCTCTCCTCCTCTCGATTAGGTGCTCATATATGTATACCTCTTTTGAGATGAATGAAGTTAGATAAAAAATCAGGAAAAGTGACCATACCTTTAGTGATGTCTACCTGATATGGATGTCACCTCTTATTATTCGGATTCATTTGAGGCTGTGTTGGGAGAGTGGTCTAGGGCATGGCTAACTCATCCAAATGATTGTTAACCTACTCCATCTCAGTCCTATGCACAGTCTGAAGCGTGCTCAACATATCCATGATTTGGTTTAGTGTTAGGGACTGTCAAGATATCCCTGGCTCAGTGTGTTGTCCTTCATTGTCTACTCTCTCTCCTACCTAGGAGTGTTTTTATGGTGTATAAGGGTGAGGAGACCTTGTTGGACATGCGACCCCACGGTAAGACATTATGTATTAAATGTTATTGCAAATATCACTCCCTGATCTGAAATAATGAATAATTAATTTGCATAATAAGTCCCTACTTACAGTTAGGGTTATATACCATAGTCATTTCGATGATCATACAGTTGTTGATTCAATTTTTGAATCATAGAGGTTGGTGCTTGGATGAATATCTAACGAGCTAAATTGGGGACTCATCAAGCACCGTCAAATGATTAGTAAGAGTGATCTCCAGTCTGAGTAGGAAATGGCAATCCTTTCTTTTTTGGTTGATATCTGAACAACCTCTTGATGCAGGTCCTTTGCATAGAAAAGGAGATTCGGAGGTGTCAGATAAGTTAGGTCAAAGATTTGATTTAACGATATCGAGATAATCAAAGACCTATGTTGTATGCTGTCAAGATATAGCCATGCATCCTCTGACCGAAGACAGATGTATTACTATATGTTTGAGTGTGTACATTTGATAGACTGATAGGTTGATGGCCTAATCAAGGTCTATACACCAGTGCACTAGTGTGCATGCAAGGTCATATGAGTAATACGATCTCTCGAAGGGATCATGCAGGTTCATTACTAAACCGGAAGACATGAGCTCAATTGTGAGATATTCGAATCAAATTTCCTGCATGGTCATTTTCCTTTAGAAGCCTGACTGAATTTGTAGGTTTGATATATGCTTTTGGAAAGTATATGATCAATACCTAGGTGTGATATATGATTTTGGAAATTATATGATCGATACCAATTCCCAATGATCAAATCAGAAAGTTAATGATTTACCTAGGTGTGATATATGATTTTGGAAAGTATATGATCGACACCAGATCCCAATGATCAAATCAGAAACTTAATGATAAAACCTTGAGGAAGATAGTCTAAATTGATCTATCGGGTTTATTCTAGGTATTCTAGTATGCAGGATGTACATGTATTAGGAATACCAGAGGGTGACAAGATCATAAACGATTTTATAACCATGATGCTTCCATTCTGAGGGAGTGATGAAACATGTCTGGATTTTAGTTTCTCCTCTCACTAGAGAAGTAATCTAATCTTGATCTAAATGCTGGATAGTGATCTGAATGTGATTCAGATATAATGAGAAGATTATATTTACTGTTTTGATTTAATCAAGCATCTGTGGGAGGTCCCAAAGATCAGGATTTGGAATGTGATCACAATATCCAAGTTACTATGCGTGGAGCGTACAATCACCTTGTCTTTATCTCCAAGTATCCACGGATAAAGCGCATTGCTCTTGAAATATTTCAAGAACAATTCCATTGTTAAATTATGCATTTGAGCATTGAGATATTAATAATTAAATGTGATTTAAATATAATGAATAGTATGCATTTGATTCATATTATTTGTCCATATAAGGAGAGTTATACAAGATGATTAAATGTGATTTAATTACCAAAGATGCGAATAATGTGAATATGATTCATACTATTTGGGCACATGAGAATAGAGACCCAAGAGTAATTAAATATGATTTAATTATTAAGGATATAATTAATGTTGACATCACTATCCAAAATAACCACGAATATTATTAATATGATTTATAATATGTTGGAGAGATTTATTTTAAATAGAATTACAAATTATATGTTGTTGTGAATTGGATTCACAATAAACAATTAATTGTAAATCTAATTTACATAATATCTTGGATATATAAAGATTATTCATATTTATCAATGACGTGATTGAAGTTTTCACAACTATAATTTGGAATTATTTTTTATGAAGATAAATGTAATAATTGTTATTGCATATTAATTAATATATATAGATAAAAACAAGATTTTATATCTTTTTTGGTGGTCGTCCGCCTTAAATTTTTCATGGGGGGGACTGCGACCCTATATTTAGTAAAGGAACTTAGTATTATACATTATCTATGTATACCTATTAAATTTAAATTTAAATAATTATATTTTTAAAAAGGATATATTTAATTTGTTTTAAACTAATTATTGTTACTTTTTGGAGCAAGAAATTATGGCCATTGATTAATAAACTTTTAATGTACATTATAGATTAAGAGAGCTCATGGATTAAGATCCATGTGCATCCAACTAGTGTAAAAGGAATGGTAGCCCTTACCTCTGAGATTACAATAATTCTAAG
Organism: Ottelia alismoides; assembly: GCA_037367405.1. Taxonomy (NCBI): domain Eukaryota; kingdom Viridiplantae; phylum Streptophyta; class Magnoliopsida; order Alismatales; family Hydrocharitaceae; genus Ottelia; species Ottelia alismoides. Next base: position 51,361 of record JAZKJV010004741.1, on the reverse strand, counting down.
AGGAATCAAAATTTTCTCCTTTACTCTCTCTACACATAAACTCTCTCTCTTATGGTGCACATTCACCTTGATGTCCTAGAGAGAGTCATCATTGTAGTTGCTATGTCATTATGTCGTCGCTTTGACCGTTTGTGGATCTTTGTCTCCTTCGGTGCATCTTACTCGTGAAGAAGACATCAGATCTCATGAGACAAGATCGGGAGATTCGCTGCTTGGATCATCAACATGGATTGCGACGAGCACTCGTTTCATCAACATGCTCGCAAGCGTCTCTTCTATTGGATATGACTTGAGAAAGGAGGTCTCTTCTTTTAAAGACTCAATTGCAACCACGCTTCAATAGATAACCTTAATACCTGCATGTGGTTTAGATAAAACGATCCGAGAAGTGTTCTCAGATCATGTGATTTCATTATTTTAATTTTTTAAAATTCTATTGTCCCGAGAAACTAGTTTGACTAGTTGCTCCCGATCGCATATGATGCGATTCTCACGCTTCCGTGATGCACTTAAGGATCCTTCCATGTCCTTCAAGTGGTATCAGATCCATAGGTAGGAGGTTTTGGATATGATTCTCAAACCTAAGACGATAATGGCATAAATTTGTTTCGAGGTTTTTCATCATATTTCCCTCATCCATGCTTTGTGTGATTTTTCACCCTTTTTAAATGTGTTTAAACTCAAATTTATCACTTTGATTATATTTATCATTAATAAGGAAATCATGGGCTTGCCTTTGCGTTGGAATCTGTTTACTCAATTTATGATCTCTTTAGTAAACATGTATCAATTATTTCGGGAATGGTGAATCTTAACGTAATTTAAGGGTTAATTGTAGTTTAATTCACCTAGAAATGCATGAACATCACTTGGGTTCTGTTATAAATCAAATTGGCAAATCAAAGAAACTTTATTTGTGTGATTTGGATTTTATTTTATTTATTTATGCTAATTTTATTAAGTATGGGTCACTGCTAGGGATTACATACTCGATCATGAACCTTGAGATTGTCACTAAACTAAATTAAAATGGAAATGACTGATTAATTTCTTGAAATAATTACTGATGAATAATTGTGAAGTATTTAATGATGATTATGATTTCCTTGAATGACATTGCCATAACCAAAATTGATGAGATAATTGATCTTGATCACAACTGGTTACATCAATTCCAACAAACACAGTTGCATGAATATGAATGGGGATTCGTTTAGGAAATCTCCTTATAATATTAATCAAAAATATTCTTATAATTATTATATGGTTAACTTCGGTTTAAAGACCTATTATCATCTCAAATGCAAAATGATGAAATCGTATTATCCTGACCTAAGGTGGATACGGTGTATCGTCGGGGATAGATGGGGTAGCAAGTTGCTCCGTGAGCAGTGTGTTCCACATCTTACACGTACTGGCCATGACATCGGGTAAGGAAAGGATAATGTTTGAAGAAATCATTATGTAATTTTCTAATTATTAAAATTTAATAGTACGTATTTTGAGATTATACCATCCTTAAAGTTACTATAAAGATTAAGTGTTCGTAAATTGATTTGATTAATAATTGATTTAAAATGATTAAAATTAATTATATGAAATTAAAACACTATATTATGAATAGAGTTGTTATTTCCCTTGGAAGAATTAATTATGTGAATATGATTCATAATAATTTATTAAAATTTGAATGGGTATGGAAGATCATATAAGTGACATCCATGGTCTCCCATCAAGGTGAATGTATCCATTGACGGGGATTGTATGTAGGAGATGCCAGTTTGAAGTGGCAACTCCTGCATACTAGCACATATGGATCATGCTCTATGCTTCTTCAACGAATAAGATTGTATACATAGTGACCCCACTATCGGGTCCTCATATTATTGGAGCCATATTGGATTGCGCATGGCGAGTTCTAATCATGTTGATGGTTGGTTCAATTAATAACGGGTCAACATTGCCTTAGGGGTGGTGGGCCCGGGTGTTAAAGACTGATATGGGAGATGCATGTTGGACTTGTAAGGTGGAATGAGTTCCTGTATCTTTTTAACCAAGTTATAGGTTCTCATTTTATTGGAATATAACAAAGTTAAGAAAGGAGATCACAGATGTTGCATGAGATATAATGATAAGTGTATCTCTTACATTAAAAGTGAATAAGGGAATGAACTTTCAATGTCGACAAGGCAAGACAATTTTGATATAAAAAATTCTTAAATCAAAGTAAAATATGTATTTATGCAAATATCTTATTTTAGATAGTCCTCATTAAATCCATTCGATACTAACCAGTAAAATATAATGGATTGGATACATGATCAAGGTATTGTACTTGCAGTTAAACAGATAATGTATGTGGTTGCAATGTGCAAGTTTTCTTATAATAATGAGGAATGACAATTAAATGGACAATAGGACAACAACCTAGGGTTTGTGTGTCTCTATAGTCTTGATCTCTCATCGAATGTGCTTTGGATGTATCATATCGATGATGATCCTAATATCGAAACTCCTGTAGAACGTAAGAAGATGTTTTAGCATACATATTTTCTCTCGACATTTAATTATGAATGGCATGGTTGAGTACATTATGCAGATTGGAGGCTCGATAAGAGATGATGTACTCAAAATGTTTGAGTATTTGCCTGAACCAAAAGTCTTTAAGAGTTTAGATGGATGTAGATATGATGAATGTCATCATTCTACTGTATATACTCAAGTCACAGATGAAGCTTCATAATATTCATATTATATGAATTGAATGAAGCATGTATGAATGTTGAAATACTCTTATATTAAAATCTTTTGAAATAAACATAAGAGATCCTTTGTCTTATGCAATAGTTGTTTATAGATAAAGAGAGCGCAATGGAATAGTGGCTATGACACAAGTAGGAAGGAAAGTCAAAGAGTTGATCGTACTTTTGTGACTTCCATATGACATCCAAAGAGTTGGATGAATGATAGTACTGCAACAAGCAGATGTACTGATAGAATGACTATCTAGACTATCTAAGATCCTTAGAGAAAGACCCGGATAGAGCATAGGAATATCATACATCTACATATAATCATTAAAATTGACTTGCTTGTTGGATAAAATCAAAGTCTAAAATTGTATCTCATTATTGTAATAAAACTTGCAACTGGTTCATATGTTATAGAAGACTCGAAAATTCGATCTTATGTTTAATATTCATCCACATGGATATTGATGCAATTGTTGCAACAATATCTATTGTATAGATAGACTTCATATTTTCAGTGTGAGAACCATTAGTCTTAGATAATGTCTCTATGACCTATATATTAGAATACACTCATTGTTTATTTTAAATGTCAGAAATAAACATGAATTCTGGAATAGACTTATCATGAAGAATTGTGATGGATATATTTAAGATGGTAATCTAACATCTAGAGGACTCTACTAAATTATAAAATTAATGAATGTTTCATTAACATTTCTAAATACTAAAAACTAAACCTTATTAGATCAATTGACGGATGAAGATCATTTGACAATGATCTGGCATCAAGTCTTGTACATATGTCTATTGATATGATCAATAGACTAGTAAGATATTGAACTTTAGATTGTCTATAGGTTCAAAACTTACATACTTATGAATATTGTATTCAAAGTAAAAAAAATGTCCAATACACTCTTCTCCGGGAATGGTGTAAGATTCCAAGTTATTCAAGATCTCATGCATATTGATGTATGTGCATCATCTTTTCATAATAAACATTAATGATATGTGATATCAATTGACGATTTTTGTGATATGAGATTTCTTCCCATCACCTTAGTAATCTTTGAAATGTTCAAAGATTTCACAATTTTGGTTTACAATCAAGGTTAGAAGGAAGATAAAATAAACTTAATATAACCAAGGTAGCAAGTACCTATTAGATGAATTTAAGGAATACCTTATAGAGAAAGGAATATCATTCCTATCTTACTCCTCCTTATCCATATAAACTCAATAGAGTTGTTGGAAGATGCAACTAGATCATGTGTGACATGATTTGATCAATGATGAATATTAACATAATTACCTCTTAGTTTATGAGTATATATGTAGTAAAGACTACATATATATCCCTAATAAGATTCCATGCAATTCTAAACCCGAAAACCCTCATAAGGTACGGTTTAGAACCTAGCCTACTGTTGGACACTTGAGGATAGGGCTTGGTTCATGACCATATCATGGATGCAAGTAAAGTGGAATCTAGCACCAGAGAGTGCTACTTCATTAGGAATATAAAGGATGAGATTAAATACCTACTTTATGACCTTGAGATTCTTAAAAGATATCATCTCTAAGGATATGATTCTTAGAGGGTAACTTTCTTGACAATCAAGATGAACATGAAGTAAAGGAACTCACTCAATCTTGAGAAGATAATGTGGCTCCTAAAATCATGAACTAAAGGTCAATTAAAAATGAAACACTCATACCTCTTCAAATGAGTTTGAGGATGGATTCCAAGTGTTAGTTAAGTCTGACAATAATCTGACTTCATATGATTAAGCTCTGAAGATCATGACATGGAAAGATGGATGTTAGCAATAAAGTCTAAAGTAGACTTCATATACAATTGTTGTATATAGACCCTCAAGGATCCACCTATAAGGAATGACTCGTTAGGTGTAAATGGATCTTCAAGAAGGAAACTGATGAGAAGCTAGAGACCTTCAAAGCACAGCTCATATCTACAAGATACACATGAAGACAAGACATTGCTTGCGATGAGACTTGCTCCTCATGACCATGCTTAAACCCATCAGAATATTGTTAACTATTGTTACACAACTTATCTATGACATCCACAAGATTGAAGTCAAGATTACATTCCTCTATGAATTTCTCACCAAGGATATTCATATGAAGTAGCCCCAGGGCTTCATAGTTGAGGAATACAAAGTGTGTAAGAAAACTCCATCGATGGACAAAAATAAGCTTATTATACTTGGAATATGAGATCTAATGAAAATTATAAAAGTTATGATTTCAGATAGAATCTTGATGAACCATGTGAAGCTTAGTGTGAGTGACATTATTTTCATCGTGTTAAATGTAGATAATATCCTAAACATTTGTAACGATATAAGGATGAAATAAGTGTTTTATAAGCTGGTTATTCCATACCTTGAGATATGATCTCAAGGATACCTCTTAGATCTTAGTTCTAAAGATGTTCAGAAGCGAAGAGAAGAGGGTATTGGGACCGCCAGATTAAGTGGTACACCTTGGACATGTTCCATTCTTGGAAAACCCCAAGGAAGGCTTCCTTCCCTAAAAATTTGGTACCGACCTATCTAAATAGATAGCACTTCAAAGAGTAGAGGATGTGAATGTTAAAGCTACATGGCCTACTGCACCAGCTATGGGAAGCTCAGTGTATGCTAGATGAGCAAAAGCCAGATGTCTGCCATGTAGTTGGAGTAGTAAACTGTTAGTAATCCAACAATGGAGATGAAACACTTGATTGCAATAATAAAAATTCCTTCGAAGATAACAAGATTTTAGAGATAATGATCTCTATGTCTTATCTTCAAGAACTTAAGACTCTATAGATAGTGATCTAAAAGGTTCTTAACTACAGGTACCTTAGGAAATAGAGATCTACGGGAATAAGTGTATTCTGATATGGATAATAGAAATTACATACCGGTTATAACGATTATTGAGTTCTAGTGTCAATGACACTATAACAGCTTCATAATTGAGTAACGGTTGCATAAGATGCAACATTTGCATTGGATGCGAGCATTGTTACTAGGGGATATGCAAAAATCGTAGAAGTACTTGGTATAGTATCTTGGGAACAGAGTGACTAGTCAACTTACCTAGTTATTTTTCAAAACATCTTACGATTAGCACACGAGTGTGGTTTTATAGATTAGCCTGTTAATGGCTCATTGGGCTTGTGGGAGATTGTTGGACATGGGAGCCCATAGCGAGCCATTATGAAATAAATGTTATTACAAATATCATTCCCTGATCCGAACTAATGAATAATTAATTTGCATAATAGGTCTCTTAGTACAATTAGGGTTATGTACCGTGGCCATCTTGATGATCATATAGTTGTTGATTCATTTTTTGAATCATAGAGGCTGGTGCTTGGAGGAATATCTAAAGAGTTAGATTGAGGACTCGTACAACATTGTTAAATGATTATTAAGATATGATCATCAGCTTGACTAGGAGATGGAAATCCTTTCTCTTTTGGTTGATATATGACTGCCCTCTTGATGCAGGTCCTCTACACTGGAATAGAGATTCGGAGGTGTCTGATAAGTTAGGTTAAAGAGTTGACTTAACAAGATCGAGATAACCAAAGACCTTTGTCGTATGCTATCACGATATAGGCACACATCCTCTGACAAGAGAGAGATGTGTTACTATATGTTTGAGTATGTACATTAGGCAGACCGAAAGGTGAATGGCCTAATCAAGGTCTATACACCGGCACACTAGTGAGCATATAAGGGCATATGAGTAATATGATCTCTCAAAGGGATCATACAGGTTCATTACTGAACCAGAAGACATAAGCTCACTCATGAGATATTGGAATCAAATTCTGTGCACGGTCGTCTTGCTTTGAAAGCTTGACTGAATTTTTAGGTTTGATATATTCTTTTGGAAAGTATATGATCAATATGTTGGTATGATATACGCTTTTGGAAAGCATATGATTGCTAGTAGCTCTTAATGATCAAATAAGAAACTTAATGATAAAACCGTGAAGAAGACAATCTAAATCCATCTAAAACTTTGGGTTTATTCTAGGTCTTCTAGTACGCAGGATGTAAAGGTATTAGGAATATTTGAGGGTGATGTGATCATAAACGATTAAATAGCCTTAATGCTTCTATTCCGAGGGAGTGATGAAATAGAAATGGATTTTAGTAACTCCTCTCACTAGAGAAGTAATCAAATCTTGATCCAAATGTTGAATAGTGATTTAAATGTGATTCAGATATAATGTGAAGATAAGATTTACAATTTTGATTTAATCAAACATCTGTGGGAGGCTCTAAAAATCTGGATTTGAGATGTGATCTCAATATCCAAGTCAATATATGTGGAACTTACAATCACTCTGTTCATATCTCCAAGTATCAGCGGAAGAAAGCGCATTGTTCTTGAATGAGTTCATGAATAATTCCATTGTTGAATTATTTATCTGAGCATTGAGATATTGATAATTACATGCAATTTAAATATCATGAATAATATGAATTTGATTCATATTATTGGGCCATATAAGGAGATTTATCCAAGATGATTAAATTATATTTAATTATCAAAGATGCGAATAATGTGAAGATCATTCATTTTATTTGGGCACAAAAGAATAGAGATCAAAGATAATTAAATATGATTTAATTATCAAAGATATTATTAATGTGGATATCACTATCTAAAATAAAAATAAATATTATAAATATGATTTATAATATGTTGGAGAGATTTAATTTTAAATAAAATTACAAATTATATGTTGATGTGAATCAGACTCACAATAAGCAATTAATTGTAAATCTAATTTACATATTCTGTTGGATATACGAATATGATTCATATTTGTCATTGGCATGATTGATGTTTTCACAAATTTAATTTAGAACTACTTATTGTGAATATAAATGCAATAATTGTTATTGTATATTAATTAATATATATAGGGAGAGATTAAAAGAAGACTTTATCTATTTTTTAGTGGTCATCTACCTTAACTTGTCAAGGGATAATGACCACCCTATGTTTAGCAAAGAGACTTAGTCTTCTACATTATCTATGCATATTGATTAAATTTAAAATGAATTAAATATAAAACTATAAAAGGATATAACGAATTTGTTTTAAACTAATTATTGTTGCTTTTGGAGCAACAAGTCATGGCCATTGATTAATAAACATTTAATCTACAATACAGATGAAGTGAGCACATGGATTGAGATCCATGTGCTTCCAACTAGTATAATAGGAAGGGTTTCCCTTTCCTTTAAGACTACAATAATTCAAAGAGGATTAAAATTCTCTCCATCACACTCTCTATATGCCATCTCTCTTTCTCTCATTGTGCACGTCCACCATGATGCCCTAGAGAGAGTTGTCGTCGTAGCCGCTATGCCGTTGTGTTGCCGTTTCGAGCGTTCGTAGATCACCGTATCCTTTGGTGCACCTTTCTCATGAAGAAGCTGTCGAATCTCATGGAACAAGATAAGGAGATTCACCGCTTGGAACATCAACATGGATTGTGAGGAGCGCGTGTTTCATTTACGTGCTCGCAAGCATCTCCTCCGTTGGATTGGACTTGAGATAGAAGGTCTCTTCATTTGGGGACTCGATTGGAGCCATGCTTCAAGAGTAACCTTAATACCTTCATGTGGTTTAGATGAAACGATCTGAGAAGTGTTCTCAGATCATGTGGTTTCATCATTTTTTATTTTCTTTAAAATTTCGTTGCCCCTAGCGACTACTTCGACTAGTCGCTCCCGATCGCATATGATGCGATCTTCATGCTTTCGTGATGCGCTTAAGGATTCTTCCATATCCTTCATACCTCTGTGGAGTAAAGAAAGATTGTTGTTGCCGCTGGTGTTGATGGGAATGTGGATGTGTAGCAGGATACTGATATGCATGTGGTCTCTGATATGCATGTTGGTAAGACTGTTGCGTGTAAGGTCGATAGTGCTGGAAATATAAAGTCGGGCGTCCATGTTGTCGATGTATGTGTTGTTGCTTCCAGTGTATGTTATGAGTACTGAAATGTGTTGGTGGTTGAACAGGAGCGTGCCATATCCTGTTGATCTCAAGAGTGGAATGAGAATCAACATCATCATCAAAATAGTTGGTTATATGACTCATGTTGGCATTAGACAGATCATCATGCCAATCCAATTGTGGAAGCCCAGTAGGTTGAACTGTCTCTCTCTAAATGTATTCAATATGATGGATGGGAGGAGCATGTAAGGATCTCAGTACATGCTGGGTAGTAGAAGAAGGACGCAACTGCTGGTACTAAAGCAGCAGTTCGGTCACCTTCTTTGTCAAATCACTCAAGTACAAAGGAAGTGATGACAGTTTCTCCAACTCTCGCAGTGGCTACAATTTTTGAACTTGCTTCTGAATTACGTCAACTAGTGTCAGCTTCTTACTAACAAATCCCATGTCATATCATGAATCATAGTCAGAAATATGTGCCACCTTCTGATTCTCTTGGTGGTGTGGTGGTCGTGGGCCTGTCTAGAATGCCTGAGAGGAGTCAACTATGCGTGAATTCTCTGCCCCACTCAAAGATGTACCAAACTGACTCTGCATTACTATTTAGATAATTGCTGCAACATGTGGCTCTCACTAGTCCCTTAACATCCGACTAGATTCCTCCAAATAATTCTGTACTAGCACCATTAATTGTATCTCATGATGAGGGCATCTCTCAATCAAATCCTTAAATCTATCACATGCCTGATGGAATGACTCATGTGGAAGCTGGGCAAAGTTGGAGATCTGACTCCTCATCATGTCCGCATATCCTAGAGGAAATTATTTACGTAGAAATGTGGACATTAGATCATCACATGTAGAAATCTCCCTCCCCAAGTGTTCAACCAGTAAAGTGTCTTATCTTCGAAGGAGAAGGCATTGAGGGGTATAGGCTCCTGCTTTACTCCTGGATAGCTCGTAGTTCCAAAAATCATCTCAACTTGTTCTAAAAAGGTAAACGACTCTTCTGAAGTGTTCCCATAGTACATGGGAAGCAATACAATATAGTACGGTCTAAGCTCATATGACCCTTAATTCAGTGGTAACCGAATCCAATGTTGTAGCGTCCTAGCTCCCGGGTCATACTCATCTCGTATTATCGTGGGAACTGATGAATCTCTAAATGCATGTAATAAAATGTATCCCTTGTAGCACATGCATTTAGTGTATCACGTAGATCCAAAAGAAATATCTCCGCGAAGAGGATTCGGCTTAAATTTATAACCTGGGAAGTCTAGGTCGAATAGAAAGATGTGAGCAATTAAGTGATAAAATTTAAATGTCAAATTTGGGTAGCATTTCGTAAGGTAACTATGTTGAGCAAATGCACAATTCACAAGAATGAAGATTTTTAACACATTTTTTATGCACTCAAATTATATGAAAATAATAATGCACAAATGATATAATAAAGTCAATCACAACACGACTAAAAATACAACGAACATCTGGAGATAATCACAAGAAATCCCTAAATTAATTCAATTATCAATTAAGGAAAGAAAATAGATCCAATGATGTCTTTAAGCACTAATTAGTCTCCAAAGCAAATTCAACACAACTCTAATTTCCAATTTCACTTCGATGCTCAAATAATTTCAGCAAGAAATTAAACCATTTATTAACTCAATCACAATAATAAAAATTAATTAACTAATAATTACTCATTAAGAAGCAAGGTAATTATATGGTTTAATTGCTCATAAAGATGACAATTTCAACTTTATTAAAGGATTTAATTAAGCACTTCGAAGATGAAATAATTTGTGTGTGATTTTTAACTCAAAAATATCACCAAAGCATGTCAATGGATAAAGCAACAAATTAGTTTTTAAACAAGACCAAAATCACTTTTTTGGATATATAGATAAAATGATATTTAACATTCAATACAAGGGTATTTTTGCAAGAAAACTTTAATTTTTATTACAAAATAGGACAGAAATGAACTAAATTGCAATTAAAATATCCTACATGATTTAATTTGTAAATTTCACAAAGGCGGGAGGACTTCTCTGCATTATTTGTGAAATCGGCGACCGACACTGTAAATATCCCTATCACACACACAAGTCACGTGACCAAGCGAGGTTGGGGAAGTGAGGCGCAAGACACATGGATTTCACTGGTTCTTTGCAGGAGGGTTGGATGATGGCTTGGGTACAAAGCCTATGGGTCGAAACGATGCCTTGGGATGTCGACGTGCCTCGACAACAACCGTTGGATTACGCTCAATCTAGAGAATACAACGGTTGTTGCTCCTTCTATGTTCTTCCGCTCCCCTATGGATGGTGGTGCTTGCGATGGGCTCCAGTGAGGCTGCTCGTACTCCTCTGTGTTCCTCAACCTTCACATAAGATCGGATGACCTACTTGGATACATCGTGAAGATCATAGAAGGCACAAGAAGAATAAAGGCACGGTGAATCAGTCTGTCGATGAAGCCTCTTCGTTGAAAAAATTTGAGATCGAAGATGAATCTCAATCTCCGATTATTGAGGCACAATCAACCTGCAATGTTAGTCCCATGCACGAACAAAAACTATACGAAAATTTGAAGTGAACGTGAGAGGAAATGGAGGCTTTTCGGTCGGTGGAGGATTATAGCCTTGGAGGAACTCTTGCTCAAGCAGAGCAAGAGTGTCGATAGATGTGGATATGGAAATGAAGAAGCGACTAGATTCATTGGAAGGGCACTTATGGATAATGGATCAATTGCGAAGATGACCCGATATTTAGATCAAGAAATCATCGATGATATTATGAAAATGAAAATAAGTATTTCATCTGGAGGTGGAAGAATGAATAAAGGGTGATTTTGATTGATACTACATGCCTGGAGTGAAGCGGAGTTTCTCCGGGTCTTCGCTCGAAGATCTGGGCCGAAGATCTATGCTTGATCGGACGTGGAAGAGCTGAATCATGGCCGATTAGACCGAGGATCTCGTCGGAGATGCACAACCAGGAAGAGCTGGAATTGGCTAGGGTCTCAGTCTTCACGCTCAATCCCCATACTATCACTGGAGGTTGGAGATGCTAGGATGCAAGTCCAGGAATGGCGGATGAGTTGGAAGTTGCCAGGCGATGGGGTTTTGAGGCAAAGGTTGTTTGGAAGTTATCGGACGATAGTGGTGATTTCAACAAACCTTCTCAGTGAAGAGAGGGGGGATGAGGGGAAGTTGGCGATCAAGCGAGGTTGGGGCTGATCGGTTTAGTGCAGGGTGGTGGTGGTTGAGAAGGCGGTTGTCGGAGATAGTTACAAAAATTAGGAGAAGTTGAGGTCATGCAAATGGTCCATCTATTGAAAGGGGTGGGCGGAGGTTGATGACGACATCTGGGCCGTTGGATCAAGATCCAACGGCCTAGATTGAGGCGAAGAAGATTGAATAGGTGGGGCCATGTTGACGATCGTAGAGGAACTACGTGGCCCAATCAGAATTGAGAGAAATAAATAAATCGGAGTAAGATTCAAAATAAATAATTATGAGGAGAATTAGAAAAATTGATGAACATAAAAGTTGTAGATATTGATGAGATCTACAACTTTAATGTAGAAGTTAAAGAGATCAGAGGTCATTTGTATATAGATAAAATTAAAAACTTAATATAACATTATGAAACCAAATTCTTTTAATTTTCTTTTATTTTTCTTTTTGTATTTTATTATGGTTTATGTTAATTTAGTTATATATATATAATATTATTATAATTTTTATTTGATTTTTAATGAGGAATAAAAATATAAAATATTAGCACATGAATAGGGTTATATTAATATATAGTGTCAATTATATACAACACATAAAGTAGTAATTAGTGTGAATTAGTCAATGAATCTTGTGGATTAACTTAAGTAAGAGAGATATCATTACTAATTAATGGTGATGTACGGAATTTATCATCCCCCATACTTAAATTAAACTCATCCTCTAGCTAATAAATAAAGAATGAATTAGAGATTCAGTTTAATTAGCGAGATCCCTTACATGTGCAAGTGAATATACACGGCTCGATTTGACCTAAAACACTAGGTTTTAAGAATCGTAAAACTCAAAGTTGATCAAAGTATTAATCAAAAGGAAATCAACTCCTCTTACTGTCAGACTCTCATTGTATACATACATATAAGAAATATGACTTACTGTAGACTGCACTCATGAGAATAAAATCTCAATATCACCAAAACTTCCAATTTCATAAGCTCTCCTAAGGACCCAACCCTCAACATTAGGGAATAAATATAGTATTTCTTCAATCCACTGTCTCTTTAGTTTGTCACACTTCAAAGGGATAAATGGAAGGCTTGATCATGGAGGATATAGGATTGTGTACTTTTTTTCACTTCTTCTAATTGTAATAGAATTCTCTCAAGTGTCAATACTCAACACATTTTTTTTATTTTGCCAATCAGTGTGTCTGTGAAGGAGAAATTTGAGTCGGTTGTACTTGTTTTCTTGGGAATACATCGGGTTACATCTTCTTTAAGCATCTAATATACTTGTACCCAGAGCTGTAGCTATAACGATGTAGAGCCCTTTTTGAGGTACTAGCCCGATTCATTAAAGCCTAATGATTTGATCCAAGTGGACACTTAAAGGTTGGGAGCGCTCACCTTTAATAATGACTCATATGAGGTAACTTTATAATGTGATGAGTTTTTTCTTTCATTTCACTTTTCATTTTTTTATTTGATGCAACTTCCCTTCTTTTTGGCTAGCTCCACTTCTTTTACCAAGGATTGGCACACACTGATAAACTTATTAAATTAATGTCATCAAATCCTAGTACTTTAGGTCAAAGTCAAGAGAAAGCATGAGATCATGTACTATACCGGCTAAGATGTTGACACTCAGGTTTCAGGACACCGTCATTAATCTTATCCCATCCTCGAGCATCATATAGATCAAGTCCAAGCTCAAGCTTCAAATCCCAGTCTCCTTAGTGATATTTTAACTCATCTCAATCATAAATGCAATCGTGCATGTGAATGATAGTCAAATTCTTTTTAAAGGAGATTAAGCGTGCAATATAGCATGCATATCTAAGCGTGCAATATGGCATGCATATCTTTTAACTAGGGAAGTGTGAATTTTTAAGTCAAAGACCCTAATGATTAAGATAAGATAACTTTAAGTCTAGAGGCTCCTTAAACCCAGTGTTCGAAATCATCTCAATCCTTGAGTGCAATGTGAAAATGTCAGGGAAAAACACAAATTAAAAAGTTAACAAGTTAATAACTTACCAAATAATTAAGAAATTATAAGTTCTATTAATATAGAAACAACAGAATGGATACTTTTGTCAAAACAATACAGTGATAATACACTCACACACTTGGGGATCCTTACAATTCAAGATTGACTCTTTGAGGTTTAAAATCCAGGCCGCCTTATATTTCAGCTACTTCCTTCTAATAGAGAATACTTCGGAATCTAAATAAGAAATATCTTCATTGACTTGGAATTTTAACCTTCTAGCATGATGCCATTCTTCCTCAAAAGTAATATCCGTATCTACATGGAAAGCCTCAAAATTCTTCATAATCACAAGAAGACGAATCAAACCTTGAAATCCTACAACAGACTTCTAGGTATTCCTTAGAAAGAAAAAAGTAGACACAGAAGGATGATCAAATTTATAAGAAAGATAAGCGTTCAAAAACTGAACATCCTCGAGAAGAGGTAAGGGAGCCTCCATATCTAAGTCTTCTATCAATAAATCCTCCTCCTCGATTGGCATCATTTTTTCAGTGAACTCTTCAACAACTTGATTTTCAAAAATATAGAGTTGAAATCTGGACTTTCCTCCATGTACACTCTGAAAGACTCTAAGGCAAGACAACCTTATGAAGAATAAAGAGAAGACGGTTCAATGAATCATCGCACCCTCTTAGAAACCTAAAGCACTAATGGAAAATGAAGAGACACAACAAAATTAATGATGATGGATTTTTTTCTTTTTAAACATTTTTAGAAAAATAATGTCTGGCCTAAACTCATATGATTAGTTGCATCTACTTTCAGCCAGTATGGGTCTAACTAAGTACGAACTGTTAGATGGCTACACGTATTACTCAATGACGGTGCCATATGCGTTATCTTTTAACCACCCAATCTGCTAAGGGAATTATTCCCCCTCTGAAATGTAGCTAATCCTTTTTAAGTATAGTAGTCAGCATTAAAACTAAAAGAATTTGTTTTAATTTTCACATTTGTATTGATTTTTTAATAGAGTTATTGAGTTAATCAATTAATTAGACTCATTTACATCCTTAGCTTTCAAAAGATTTTTGAAAACCTTTTTGCAAACAATGTCACATAATATACATAGGTTTTCAAAATACTTTACAAATTATTTTACAAACATGTCAAGTCGTAGTTCTAAAAACCATATAAAACATTTTTTGAAAACCAAGTAATATATATATATATATATATATAATTTTTAAAATCATCTTCATAACATTTTATACAAAGATCAGTTCAAAATATGTAATATGATACCTATAGCCCCAAAAAGTTTGATTTTTTTGAAGGGGCTAAAGTATATATGTCATATATACGGTAGACCCCCCTATACTTAGTTTTTGCTATGTCCTCATAGCACAAAGTGATAGGAAGCCTTCTCATAGCACAAAGTGATAGGAAGCCATAGCTCAACTAAGCATAAAAGAATGTACAAGAAAAAGTCGAGTATAAGATAAGTGTAAGAATGAGTCATAATGTATACACAGAGATGTTCCCCCCTATACTTATGTTTTGAAAAACTTAAGTAAAGAGATAGAGATAAATACATGGAAGAGACTCAAGTAATGGAGAATGTATGTACAAATTTCCCCCATACTTAGGCTGAGAATAGCCTAAGTGTAGGTAGGAAAAAGAATAATAATCAAAGGGAATTTACAAATAGAATAATAATAAATATGAATCTTCCGATGTGAATCTATCATGATAATCATGCCTTCGCTAAGAAATCTTAAACTGAGTCCATATGCATGAAATCGATCATCTCAATGGGAGTTAACTTTCCTTGGATTCTACAAAATACTTAAGTAACTGCCCACTAACCAGAAAGGAATATGCATTCTCTAAAAGTTTTGAAATCTAATACACTACCATTCTCATGCACTTCCTTAATAATGAAAGGACACTTCCATTTTGACTTAAGTTTCCCATGGAAAATCTTAATTTTTGAAATAAAAAACCATACCTTTTGTCCCGCGACAATGTTCTTGCATCTAATATGCGCATCATGCCACTTCTTAACTTTGTCCTTATAGATCATGCGGCAATCATATGCTCGATTGTGGATTTCCACTAATTACTTTAGGTCAAGGTCTCTACATAATTTCCCTAAGTGACATCTCCAGTTTATCTTCTTTATTTCTCATTTAGATATGTTCACTAACTCAGCGAGCAAATGAGATAGCTTGCCATAAATCATCCTGAAAGGTGAGAGCCAAGAGGTGTCTTGTAGACCATTCTGTAAGCCAACGGAATTTGGTCCAACAACTGAGACCAGTTCTTCCTATCTGGATGGACTAACTTTTGAAGAATGCTCTTCACCTCCCTGTTTGAAAATATGCCATGTTGTTTGATTGTGGGTGAATAGGACTAGTTATTCTATGCCCAACTACATAGCCCTTTGATAAAGATTTTATCATTACATTCATGAAGTGGCTACCCCCATTAGATATCAATACTCTGGGTACCTTGAACCATGAAATGATATTAACCTTTATGAACTTGCAAATAGTCCTACTATTTGTTGCTTGGGTTGGAATAGCCTCCAATCATCTTAACAAGTAATCTACGGGTAAGAAGATGTACTCAAAACCTTGGTTATTTGGGAAGGGACCAATGAAATAGATATGCCAAGCATAAAAAACATCAAAAAAAAATCATAGGCTGCATGGGCATCTCATCTCTAGAACCAACAGTCCCTCCCATCCCCTAGCAAACAGGGCATGACCATACAAAATTAGTGGTATCTCTAAGCAAGGTCGGCCAAAAGAAACCACACTATAACACCTTGTGAGTAGTCCTCTTTCCCGAATGGTGTCCACCAACCTCAAGTGAATGACAATATGTGAGGACGCTATGGTATTCCTCCTAAGGAATACACCATCTCTAGATACAATCTGATCCTTCAAAGAAAAGGTACAGATCCTCCCAATGGTATTTCTCCAAATCTGACTTAAGACGGTCTATAATACTCCTAGTCCAACCATGAGGAACTTGTCTGGAGACAAGGTAGTTCATCATGTCAGCTTACAAAGGGTGTGTGTCAACAAGACAAATAGACTCATCTAGAAAGGTCTCTCGAATTGGCTCATTATCAGGGGAATCCTTTAATTCAATCCTCAAAAGATGATCAACCACTACATTTTTGACTCCAGGTTTATCCTTAATCTCCAAATCAAACTCTTGGAGTAACAATATCCACCTAAGAAAACACGCTTTTGCATCCTTCCTTTCCATGAGATACTTAACGGTTGAATGATCGGTATAAACCGTCACTTTTGAGCCAAGAATCACATACCTAAACTTCTCTAAAGCCCAAACTAAGGCGAGCATCTCGTTCTCGGTCAGTGTATAATTCCTCTGTGTTGAATCCAAAACTATGCTTGCATAGTGAATAGCGAACGAAATGCGATCTCTCCTTTGACCCAATACGGCTCCTATAGCAAAATCCAAAGCATCAGTCATGATGTCAATGGGAAGAGACCATTGAGGAGCCTACAAGATAGGCGAGTCACAACTCTTCTTCTTAAGGAGCTCAAAGGCCTCAAGATGCATGTCATCTACAATGAACTCAGGTCCTTTCCTAAGAGATCAATCAGGGGTCGGGTAATCTTGGAAAATCATGAATAAATCATCTATAAAATCTAACATGCCCCAGAAATGACCTCACTAACTTGATGTTGGTTGGTGGATCAAATTTTTTAATCATATCCACCTTGGCAGGATCAACCTCCATTCACTTCTTGGAGATGACGTGTCCCAACACAATACCCTATGTAACCATAAAATGACTTTTTTCCCAGGAGAGTACCAAATTAACCTCTCTATACTTCTGAAGGACTTAGTCCAAATGCACCAAACAAGAATCAAATGAATCACCATCGACCGAGATGTTGTCCATGAAGAACTCAAGAAATCCCCAACCATCTCGGCAAACACAACAATCATGCACCTATGAAAAGTACATGGGGCATTGCATAACCCAAAAGGCATGCGCCTAAATGCGTATGTTCTGAAAGGACATGTAAAAGTGGTCTTTTCCTAGTCCTCAGGGGCGATGGATACTTGATTGTAGCTAGAGTACCTGTCAAAGTAAACATATGAACTCCTTCCGTGCTAATCTCTCCAAAATCTGATCAATAAAAAGTTGGGGAAAGTGATCTTTCTTGGTCGTGGCATTCAAGCACATGTAGTCGATACAGACATGCCACAATGCGGGTACTCATGTCGCAATCTCAACTCCCTCTTCATTAGTGACCATCTGAATTGTCGACTTCTTCGGGACAACAAGTAAGGGTGCCCCCCATTTGGAGTCAGAGATTGGGTAAATAAAACCCGCTCCATACTATTTCTAAATCTCTTTCTTAACTACTTCCCGTAGATTTAGATTAGGTTTCCTCTGGAGCTCACGGGAAGGTCTAGAATTATCCCAAACAAAAATATGGTGTGAATAGAGTACGGTATTTATACCCACAAGATCTGACACTGTCTATCCTATGGCCTTATGGTTCTTCGCTAATATTTCTAACAACCTAGTCTCCTACTCTATAGTCAACCTAGAACTGTGATGACATGAAAATTAATCTTTGGTTCTGTAAGGAAGGAATACTTGAGTGTAGGAGGTAGTGGCTTCAACTCTGCAAAGGATGAATAATTAGGTACATCAGATTGTACAATCACTAATCTGGAGGTGTGCTGCTTAGTGGAGATGAATCATCTGTAATGTTGTCCACTAGTTGAACTGAAGGATAGAGAGTTAGATCGCAAAAGAAACACGGTAATTTGACCAAAGCTATGTCCGACTCATCATCTAATTCCCTTGATTGTTCCAAAGGAGAAGGAACTGACAAGTCCAAAGGGACCTATAAGTCATCAAGGGAATAGGGAGACACATAACTCAAGAACGCTGACAACATATCAACAACTGCTCTGTGTACACTATCCTCTCCAGATGAGAAGGTCTTGCTCTATACTGTTGGGTTCTGTACCCAAATCCCAATGGTTCTAACTACATCGCAATCTGTCTCTGAAAAGGAAGAGAAATATGTTCTAGACTCTAAATCAGTTCACTGTCATTTCCTTTGCTTCATCTATAGTTCCATTTCACCACTTGGAGAATGGAACTTCATCATCCATGTCTGAAAATCGAATAAGGCTCCGGCGGTCCTAAGGAAGGGACACCCAAGGATAATTTATGAGTCTCTCTAATGATTGGGGATGTCCATGTCTAGGATGGTGAAGTCCACCATATAGTCTTGTCCAACAATTGAGATAATGACATTTTTGACCTCACCCTTAGCCTTTTTCAATGATTTATCAAGAAACTGAAGTAATGCTCTAGATCGGTGTAAATGTCCCAACTTCAATTTCTCATATAAGGCGAAGGGTAACAAGTTGATCGAAGAACAATATCTAGGAGAGTGTGTGCAAACGCTATGTCATCGACTTGACTCACTACATAATGTGCCCTTAAATATTTCTTCTTCTATGGCAACTTTTGGTTCTTGAGACAAACCATAGTGGCAATCGAGAGAACATGGGTCTTGCTATAGTTGTTCAGTTTCTTCCTACTAACTCTCCTAGGTGTGCATCTCACCTTCAAGTACTTCTGTAATGAAGGATGACTTGCCACATATTCGTCAAATGGCACCTTAACCATGATGTTATCTCTACAAAATCATGCCATTTCAGGATCATCTTTTTTAATCTTATTAATGATGCGCTTTCCCACTGTAATAGCACAGGGGAAAGGGATAGACAAAGAAGGATGTGAAAACTTCGAATCACAAATAGAAACATGCATTTTTCTATCCATAGAAACCAAGTTTTTCACACATGAATCTTCTACAATTGGAATAGCAATTGAATCATCTACTACAAGATAGGGAACGCTTGTTGGCCCAAAGAACTGAGTCAAGCAGTTGAGACTATTTCTTTATAGCTGGAGATATATGTTTCTGGACAATCATCTTGATCTCCCTATTCGAACATTCTGCCAAGCCATTAGACTGTGGGTGGTATGGAGAAGCTACTCGATGTTAAATGCATTATTCTCGAGTAGCTTTTTCAATTCTCTATTGATAAAATGCCTACTCCCATCAGATATCAGAATTTTAGGGATCCCTAACCATGCAATAATGTTTTTCCTTCAGAAACCGACAGACAGTGCGACTGTCGACAGCTTGGGATGGGATAGCCTCCACCTAATGACTCACGTAGTCGATAGCAAGCAAAATATAACCATAGCCTTGACTATTGGGAAATGGGCCCATGAAGTCAATGCCCCACGCATCAAACACATTTGAAATTTGAATATATTTCAAGGGTATTGTATCTCTCATACCAATGGTGCCTCCCATTTTCTAACAGTCAGCGCATCTTTTGATGAAATCTTCTGCATCCTTAAATAGAGTCGGCCAGCATAGGGCGTATTGTAGAACTTTTTCCGCCGTACTCTTTCTCGAGTGTTGTCATCCTAATTATTGAGTGTGGCAATTCTCAAGGACATTGTGAACTTTCCTCCTGAGGAATGCACCTCCTCCAGATGCAATCTCTCCCCTCACAAAAGAGGTATGGATCCTCCCACTGATAGAAATGAATATCTGATAAGAACTTGTCAACTTTCATCTTCGACTAATCTTCTGGAGTTCTCTTGAACACAAGATAATTCACAATACGACGAACCAGGGGAGCGAGGTGACTGATAGAATCACCTCATCTGGGAAGGTTTCATTGATCGGCAACGAGCTCTACTCAAGAATTTCAAACTATGGCAATCAAGATAAATGATCTTCCACCACATTTTTAACTCCAAGTTTGTCACGGATATCAAGATAGAATTCTTGCAGCAGAAGGATAAAGGATATGGAAAAAAATTCTCAAGTGCATCGCAGAAGCGTGAGCGTCGTATCGAATACAATGAAGAACGACTAGTCGTACTAGTTGTTCGATGCAGCGGAATTTAAAAAAATTTCATGCGATGAAACCACATGATCCAAGAATGATTCTCGGATCATTTCATCTATAACCACAATAGGTATAATGCAATTACTCTTGAAGTGTGGTTGATCGAGTCTCTACGCAAAAAAGAGACCTCCTGTCTCAAGCCCGATCGTCGGAGAAGCGGCTTGCGAGTGCGAGTATGAGTCACGTTATCATCGCAATCCAACGAGTAGATCCAAGAACGGTGAACTCCTGATCTTGTCGCACGAGATCAAACTTCTCCTTCATGAGCGTAGCACTCCAAGAAGACGGAGAACCGCAGAACGTCGAAGCGGCAGTGCGGTGGCGTAGGCGACGACGGCTATCTCCCTTAGGGTTTGGTGGACGGCCACCAAAAGAGAGAGGGAGAGGGTTGGCGTGTGAGGAGAAAAGAGAGAGAGAGATGGGCTAATAATAGCATGTACTAGAGAGCATAGTATGCCTCTCTATTTGTAGGGTTTTTGGATCCATGGATCTCAATCCATGGGACATATAAAATCAATGGATGAGATTGATTTATGTTGATCCAATGGTCAAGATTATTGTAGGTAAAAGCCGACAACTTGTGATTTAATTTAGATCAAATATATTTGATAAATCAAATATACATCAATCCTAAAATTAAACCAATTAAATAAGGAGATGATTTCAATGGAGATCTTGATTCCCCATGTAATAGGGTGGACAACCACCAATTCCATATAGGACTTGGTAGCCGCCCACCACATTCCATGTGGGGGCAATCTCATGGATTTCTATGAGATTTCATATCTCCTTGAATTTCTCCATTATTTATTCCAACAACTTTTGTTGGGATTTATTCACAAAAAATAATTCACATTTAATTTTGGGAATATTGCAATCTTGACATTGAAAAATTGTGAATCACATTCATGACCCAAAACAAAATTTAATTTACATTTTCAATTAATTAAATAATGTGTATCCAATACACATTAATAATTAATCAACTAATATAAATTATAATTTGCTCTCTCTAATATATTATAAATCTCATTTATAATATACCATGAATAATTGGATATTTCTATCTATATTATTCATATCCATAATAATTAAATCACATTTAATTATATTGTATAATTCCTCATACATCATGATAATTAAATCACATTTAATTATCAATTTCTCAATACTTAGATCTTATGGAATTATTCTCGAACGCTTCAAGAATAATGCTATTTCTCCTCAGATACTTGGAGATAAGGACAGGACGATTGTATTGTTCCACGTATAGTGACTTGGATATTGAGATAACATCTCAAATCCAGATCCCATGGACCTCTCACAGATGCTTGATTAAATCAAGACCGTAAACCTAATCTTCTCATTGCATCTGAATCTTATTCAGATCAATGTCCAGTACATGGACTAAGATTAGGTCACTTCTCTAATGAGAGGAGTCACTAAAATCCAGACCTGTTTCATCACTCCCTTGGAATGGAAGCGTCATGGTTATACAATCGTTTATGATCAAATCACCCTCAGGTATTCCCAATACCAGAACATCCTGCATACTGGAAGACGCAAGATCATCCTGAAGATATAGATCACTTTTACACTGTCATCTTCATGGTCTGATCACTAAGTTTCTCAATCTTGGTCCTTAGGATATGGTACAGATCATATGCTTTCACAAAGCATATATCTTACCTTCAAATTCATGTCATGCTTCTAAAGCATGATGACCATGCATGGAATTTGATCAGACCCAATACCTCATGAGTGAGCTCATGTCTCCCGGTTCACAAGTGAACCTATATGATCCCTTTGAGAGATCGTATTACTCATATACCCTTACATGCACACCAGCTCGCTAGTGTATAGACCTTGGTTAGGTCATCAACCTATTGGTCTGCCAAATGTACATGATTAGACATATAGCAATACATATGTCTCTGGTCAAAGGATGTTTGCCTGTGATGTGACAGTATTCATCATAGGTCTTTGGTTATCTCGATCTCATTAAGTGAACCCATTGACTCAACTAATCTGATACCTCCGAATCACTATTCCCATGCAGAGGATCTGCATCAAGAGGTCGATTAGATATCAACCTACTAACAAAGGATTGCCATCTCCTTCTCAGGCTGGAGATGATTACTTGTCAATCATTGATGATGCTTGATGAGTCCTCTATCTAACTCCTTAGATAATCATCCAAGCATCAGCCTCCATAATTCAATCAATGAATCAATAGCTATATAATTATCAAGTTGGCCATGGTACATAACCCATATTGTACAGAGGGACATTATAGTGCATTCATTCAATCAATTTCAGAAAGGGAGTGAAACATAATCAATAACTTTTATAGATAAACTATTTATTACAATAACATTTATTGTAGGAATGGTTCGCCTCGGGCTCACATTGCTAACAAAGGATCCTTCTGATTAGCATTGGTTTGGCATCCTTCTTAGCATGCAAGTATTTGATGGAAGAATGGTCCATGTAAACAATCACCTTAGATCCGAGAAAGTGAGAACTGAACTTCTTCAGGGAAAAGACAACTTCTAGCAGCTCTTTCTCAGTGATTGTATAGTTCTTTTGTGCTTCATCAAGAGGTCTATTTGCATAGTGAAATGCCAATGGAAGATTGCCTCACCTTTGTCCTAGAACCGCTCCAATGGCGCATCTGAAGCATCAATCATGATCTCAAAAGGCAGAGACCAATCTGGCAGTTGCTGAGCAGGGTCCTAAGTGATCCGATCTTTTAATTGATTAAAGGCTTGGAGGACTCTGGCATCAATAATAAAACACCTCCTTTCCTAGAATCTCAGTTAGCGATTGTGCGATTTCACTAAAATCATTTATGAATCCTCTATATAAGCCTACATGCCCAAGTAAAGATCGGACTTGCTTCAGATTTGTCGATGGCTCTATCCTTGAAACTACTTCAACCTTTACGAAATCGACTTTCTGTGATGATGATGTCACCACGCTTTTGAATCTCCCGAATGATGTGGTATTTCCTTTCTACGTGCTTGCTCTTCTGATGCCATCTAGGTTCCTTTGCTTGGGAAATGGCTCCCATGTTATCACAGAGTAGCGGGATGGGAGTATCAGAGGAAACTACGCCAAGCTCCAACACGAACTTGCGCAACCACACCGCCTCCTTTGCAACATCCGATGCGACAATGTATTCAACTTCTGTTGTTGAATCTGTTGTAGTGTCCTGCTTCTTGCTTCTCCAGCTCACAACACCACCATTCATCAGGAACACAAACCCTGATGTTGACTTACGATCATCAATATCCGACTGGAAGTCAGAATCTGTATATCCCAAGACTTGGAGATCACCATCTCCATACACCAAGATGTAATCTTGCGTCCGTCTTAGATATTTAAATATGTTCTTTACTGCATTCTAGTGTTGTTCTCCATAGCAGGATTGGTAGAGACTTACCACTCCCACTGCATGGCAGATATCTGGCCTAGTGCACATCATGGCATACATTAAGCTTCCTACAGTCTATGCATAAGGTCATCCAGCCATGGCTTTCTTTTCCTCAATAGTTTGAGGAGCCATTCCTTTAGACAGGTGGATACCATGTCTTAAGGGTAGGAATCCTTTCTTGGAACTATCCATACGGAATCGTTAAAGAATCTTCTTAATGTATCCATGTTGAGACAATCCCAATATCCTCTTCTCTCGGTTTCTGAACAACTTCAGACCCAAGATATAAGAGGCTTCTCCAAGATCTTTCATCTCAAAGGTATGGGACAACCAAATCTTCACAATGGTCATCATCCATGTATCAATCCTAGTGATAAGGATGTCATATACATAAAGCACGATGAACACAATGGTGCTCCCACTAAGATTCTTGTATACACAAGGTTCATCCGGATTCTGCACAAAATCATAACTCTTTATGGTTTCGTCAAATCTGAGGTTCCAGCTACGAGAAGCTTGCTTGAGCCCATAGATGGATTTCTTCAGCTTGCATACTTTGCCATCCTCAGTCATGAAGCCCTGAGGCTGCTCCATGTAGATATCCTCCTCGAGGTATCCATTGAGGAAAGCCGTCTTGACATCCATCTGCCAGATGTCGTAGTCAAGATATGCAGCTATAGCTAGCAATGTCCTGATGGATTTAAGCATAGCCACATGAGAGAATGTCTCATCTTAGTCGATGCCTTCTCTCTGTGTGTAGCCCTTGGCTACGAGCCGTGCCTTGAAAGTCTCTAAAATTTCCCATCAGGTCCCCTCTTTCTCTTGAAGATCCATTTACACCCAATGGGTTTTACCCCTTTAGGTGGATCCTCTAGGGTCCATACACCATTTTTATGCATGGAGTCAATTTCTGACTTCATTGCTAGCATCCATCTATCCATGTCATGATCCGCTAGTGCTTAATCAAATGAAGTAGGATCATTGACAGTCTCACTTGACACATGGAATCCATACCTTTCAGGTGGTGCAACCACCCTCGAACTCCTTTAAAGAGGTATGGGTGTTTCATCTTTATTTACTTCTTCAGTTTCTGGTCTAGGAAGCTTAGAATCCTCAGGGGATTCTATGAGTTCCTCTACTTCACTTTTGTCTTGACCTTTAAGGAAATCATCCTCCAGAAATTTCTCATCTCTAGAGACAAAAACCTTATGGGTCTCAGGGTCAAAGAGTTGGTATCCAATACCATCTCTAACATACCCAATGAAGTAACACACACGAGTGCGAGATTCCAGCTTACTTGCATCCACGTTCTTCACATGAACCAAGCAACCCCAAACCCTCAAGTGATTAACACTAGGTTTGGTTCCATACCAGAGCTCATGAGGAGTCTTAGGTACAGATTTGCTGGGAATTTTATTCAGGATATATATGCAGTCTCTACTGCATATCCACAAAGTGGTAAATGTGCTTTACTCATCATTGAACGGACCATATCCATGATGGTCCTGTTGCGTCTTTCTGCAACACTATTAAGTTGGGGAATTCCAGGAGTAGTGAGATTGGAGACAATTCCATTCTCTGTAAGGTATTCCTTGAATTCATCTGAGAGGTACTCGCCACCTCGATCAGATCGAATCCGTTTAATCTTCCTATCGGTTTGGTTCTCAACAAAAGCCTTGACTTCTTTAAACTTTTCAAAGGTTTCAGATTTATGACGTAATATGAAGACAAACCCGTATCGCGAATGGTCATCAATAAACGTCTAATAATATCGATACCCATTTCGAGTTGCGGTACTGAAGGGACCACATACATCGGTATGTATTAAGTCAATAATACCTCCACATCTAGTAAGCTTGTTACGGAAAGGCATCCTAGTCATTTTACCTCGAATACAATGTTCACAGGTAGGTAAAGATTGAACATGTAGAAAATCCAAAGGTCCATCCTTTATCAATCTATTGATCCTATCAACAGATAAATGACCGAGCCTTTGATGAAAAATCATGTTTGAATGATTTTTATTATTCGTGGATCTTTTGGCATTTTCATTAGTGGTTGTAACATTCATGACATGCTCATTAATGCACAATTCATAGAGTCCACCAGAAGTCAAAATACCATCTGCAATATATTTATCATAATGATTTATGACTAACTTATTACAGAATAGGAATGAATATCCACTTCTAACTAGCTTAGATACAGATATCAAATTCCTCCTAACTTCAGGTACATAAAGAAACTATTTAAGTACTAGGACTCTACCACTAGAGAATGATAGCCGATAAGTCCCGACGGTGACTGCTGTAACACTTGCATCAGATCCCATCTTGATGATTATCTCCCCTTCTTCAAGTTTTCTAGTTTCCTGAAACAAATGCAACAAATTGCATACATGAACAGAAGCAACAGAATCAACAACCCAACTTCCTTCTCGTCCAACGAGAAAGCTAGTTTCAATGATAAAAGTATATTTCATACCTGCTGGGGCTTTACCTTTGTCGACCGACTTCAGGTAATCCGGGCAATTACGCCTCCAGTGCCCCGGCTTTTTGCAGTGGTGACAGACGTCGGTTTTCTTCGACGTCATTAGAGTGGATGCATTGGAAGATGGGCCAACACTTTGTCCCTTCTTTCTTTTCTGGGTCGGACCCTTCCGAGAACCATGCTTCCGACTGTGCTTCCCTCTGACATGTGCAACCCTTGCAGTGCCAGTGGGACGATCTTTCTTCATTACATCTTCGACAGACTTTAATGCAGCAAGAAGCCCAGAGTTTGTTAATTCCATCTTGTTCATGTGGAATAAAACCACAAAGTTATTGAAAGATTTGGGCAACGACAGCAGAATGAAATCAGATTGCATGTCTGTATCCATGGTTACCCCCAGAGTCTCCAGCTTCGATAAGTACCCAAACATTTTGAGTACATGTTCATGGACTGAGGTCCCTTCCTGCATCTTGCAGCGAACGAGTTCTTTCATAACATTGTACCGCTGGGTGCGGTTAATGTCACCAAACATATCTTTCAGATTCTGCATTATATCCTGGCAAGTACTCATCTCCACATGTTGTTTTTGAAGAACATTGGAGAGAGAACCCAAGATGTAGCATCTAGCCAAGACATGATCTTCATCAAACTTGTCATTGTATGCTTTCTCTTCCTTAGATTGAGGGTTTTCATGCTTGTTTTCTGATAGCACATAACTTATGCGCTCAGCCGAGAGTACAAGCTCCAAATTATGGATCCAATCCGAGTAATTCGGCCCAGTCAACTAGTTGACCTCCAGAGGCCTGCTTAGTGGGTTCATGGACTTCATTTTCTGAAATTAAGAATGCACTATATTAGAACATATAATCATATATTCAATTTAATTTTATTTGATCAAGGCATTTTAAATCAAATTAGTCTTACTATGTCAACTATGAAAGTTTATTCCCTTAATCACTTTCAAAGTAAGAGATATACTTACCGCTATATCTCATGTAAGAACTGGGATCTCCTCTTTATCTTTGTCATATCCCAATAATATGAGAACCTATGAATCCAATAAAGAGAAGCGGGAACACATTCCGCCTTGCAAGTCCAACTTGCATTTCCCAATTCGGTCTTTAATACCCGGGCCCACCACCCCTAAGGTGTTGTTGACCCGTCATTAATTGAACCAACCATCAATAGGAATACAACTCGCTATGCGCAATCCAATATCGCCTCAATAATATGAGGACCCGATATTGGGGTCACTACGCATACGTCCTTACTCTTTCGAGAAGCGACGAGGCCGATCCAAATGGATCATACGCATGAGCTGTCACTCCGAATAGGCATCTCCTACATATAATATCTGGCGACGAAACCCTTCGCCTTGACGGGAGACCATGGATGTCACTTGTGTGATCCTCCATTTCAAATTCAAATTTTAATTAATTATTATGAGTCAAATTCATGTAATTAATTCTTCCAAGGGAATTAACAACTCTATTCATAATAGAGTATTTTAATTGGACATAATTAATTCAATCATAATAAATTAATTATCAATCCAATTCAATCAATCAAACTTGATTGTTTTACTTGAATATATATGGTATTATTCTCAAAGTACGTATTAATTTGTATTTTAATAATTAGAAAATACAACTTGATTTCTTCGGTATTATCAAGTCCCTACCCACTGTCATGGCCAATACCGACAGACCACATACGTTGCAACCCGCTACCCTAGCGATCTCCGACTAGACACCATATCCGCCTCGGGAAAGGATAATGCCAAATAGATCAATTTGTACTTGAGTTGATCATCGGTACTTCAACCAAAATTATACCATATAGTAATAATCAAAACATTTTTGATTATAAGGACATTTGCTAGTCAAGTTCCCAATCCTATTCAAGCAAGGAGTTTGATGATTGTGTTTCCAATTATGATATAGTTGAAATCTAATCAATTTATTGGTTGAGGCCAGGTCAATTAAGGAAATAATCATCATCCAATATTCTCAAATATTTTCCATAATTATTTCTCGAAATTAACAATTAGTTTCATTAATTGACAATCACATGGTTCTTGATTAGGACTGTAATTTCAGCAGTGACCCCCTCTTACTAAAATTAACATATCTCAATCAATTTAAATCCAAATTAGATAAAATCAATTTTAATGAATTGATAAATTTTAATAGATTGCTAATTTGATTTAGGACAGAACTCAAGTGATATTTCACGCATTTCAAGGCAAGTCTAAACAACAATTAACTCATTAATCATGTTAAGATTTGCAGTTCTCGCAACAGTGCATACATGTTAATTAAAACAACCATATCTCGAGCAAACGGAATCCAAATTACGTAAACTCAGATCATATGGTTTCCTTATTTAATGGGGAACAAAAACCAAGTGTTTAATTCGTGTTTAAACAATTTAAACAGGGCCGAAATAATTCACTAAACATAAGTGCGAAAAACAAATGCGATAAAAACTTTCATGACTTCTACGAACCCAAGTCATCCTAGGTTTGCGGATCGTATCCAAAACCTTCGACCTAAGGCTCTGATACCACTTGAAGTATATGGAAAAAATCCTAAAGCGCATCACGGAAGCGTGAGCGTCGTATCGAATACGACGAAGAACGACTAGTCGTACTAGTTGTTTGGTGCAGGGGAATTTAAAAATTTTCATGCGATGAAACCACATGATCCAAGAACGATTATCGGATCGTTTCATCTATAACCACAACAAGTATAATGCAATACCTCTTGAAGCGTAAGCGTGGTTGATCGAGTCTCTACAAAAAAAAGAGACCTCCTGTCTCAAGTACGATAGTCGGAGAAGCGGCTTGCGAGCGCGGGAGGAGTCGTCATTGTCCTCGCAATCCAACGAGTAGATCCAAGCACGGTGAACTCCTGATCTCATCGCACAAGATCGAACGCCTCCTTTGTGTGCGTAGCACTCCAAGAAAGACGGAGAATCGCAGAACGTCGAAGCGGCAGCGCGGTGGCGTAGGCGACGACGGCTATCTCCCTTCGGGTTTGGTGGACGGCCACCAAAAGAAAGAGAGAGAGAGGTGGCGTGTGAGTGGAGAAAAAGAGAGAGAGAGATGTGCTAACAATAGCATGTACTAGAGAGCATAGTATGCCTCTCTTTTTTATAGGGTTTTTGGATCCATGGATCTCAATCCATGGGACATATAAAATCAATGGATGAGATTGATTTATGTCAATCCAATGGTCAAGATTGTTGTTGGGAAAATCCAACAACTTGTGATTTAATTTAGATCAAATATTATTTGATAAATCAAATATACATCAATCCTAAAATTAAACAAATTAAATAAGGAGATGATTTCAATGGAGATCTTGATTCCCCATGTAATAGGGTGGACGACCACCAATTCCATATAGGACTTGGTAGCCGCCCACCACATTCCATGTGGGGGCAATCTCATGGATTTCCATGAGATTGCATATCTCCTTGAATTTCTCCATTATTTATTCCAACAAAATTTGTTGGGATTTATTCACAAAAAATAATTCAAAATTAATTTTGGGAATATTGCAATCTTGACATTGGAAAATTGTGAATCACATTCACAACCCAAAACAAAATATAATTTACATTTTCAATTAATTAAACAATGTGTATCCAGTATACATTAATAATTAATCAACTAATATAAATTATAATTTTCTGTCTCTAATATATTATAAATCTCATTTATAAATATATCATGAATAATTGGATATTTCTATCTATATTATTAATATCCATAATAATTAAATCACATTTAATTATATTGGATAATTCCTCATACATCATTGATAATTAAATCACATTTAATTATCAATTTCTCAATGCTTAGATCTTATGGAATTATTCTTGAACCCTTCAAGAATAATGCTAATTCTCCTCAGATACTTGGAGATAAGGACATGGCGATTGTATTGTTCCACGTATAGTGACTTGGATATTGAGATCACATCTCAAATCCAGATCCCATGGACCTCTCACAGATGCTTGATTAAATCAAGACCGTAAACCAAATCTTCTCATTGCATCTGAATCTTATTCAGATCAATGTCCAGTACATGGACTAGGATTAGGTCACTTCTCTAATGAGAGGAGTCACTAAAATCCCAGGCCTGTTTCATCACTCCCTCGGAATGGAAGCATCATGGTTATACAAATCATTTATGATCAAATCACCCTCAGGTATTCCCAATACATGTATATCCTGCATACTGGAAGACTCCTGATCATCCTGAAGATATAGATCACTTTTGCACTGTCATCTTCATGGTCTGATCACTAAGTTTCTCAATCTTGGTCCTTGGGATATGGTACGGATCATATGCATTCACAAAGCATATATCTTACCTTCAAATTCATGTCATGCTTCTAAAGCATGATGATCATGCATGGAATTTGATCAGTCCAATACCTCATGAGTGAGCTCGTGTCTCCTGGTTTAAAAGTGAACCTTTATGATCCCTTTGAGAGATCGTATTACTCATATGCCCTTACATGCACACCCAGCTCGCCGGTGTGTAGACCTTGGTTAGGTCATCAACCTATTGGTCTGCCAAATGTACATGCTTAGACATATAGCAATACATCTGTCTCTGGTTAGAGGATGTTTGCATGTGATGTGACAATATTCATCATAGGGCTTTGGTTATCTTGATCTCGTTTAAGTCAACCCATTGACTCAACTAATCTGATACTCTCCGAATCACTATTCCCATGTAGAGGATCTGCATCTAGAGGTCGATCAGATATCAGCCTATTAACAAAGGATTGCCATCTCCTTCTCAGGCTGAAGATCACTACTTGTCAATCATTGATGATTCTTGATGAGTCCTCTATCTAACTCCTTGGATTTTCATCCAAGCATCAGCCTCCATGATTCAATAAATGAATCAACAGCTGTATGATTATCAAGTAGGCCATGGTACATAACACATATTGTACAGAGGGACCTTATAGTGCATTCATTCAATCAATTTTAGAAAGGGAGTCAAACATTATATATAACTTTTATTGATAACTATTTATTACAATAACATTTATTGTAGGAATGGTTCGCGTCGGGCTCACATTGCTAACAAAGGATCCTTCTGATTAGCATTGGTCTGGCATCCTTCTTAGTTTGCAAGTATTTGACGGAAGAATGGTCCATGTAAACAATCACCTTAGATCCGAGAAAGTGAGAACTGAACTTCTTCAGGGAAAAGATAACTGCTAGCAGCTCTTTCTCAGTGATTGTTTAGTTCTTTTGTGCTTCATCAAGAGGTCTATTTGCATAGTGAAATGCAAATGGAAGATTGCCTCGCCTCTGTCCTAGAACCGCTTCAATGGCGCATCTGAAGCATCAATCATGATCTCAAATGGTAGAGACCAATCTGGCAATTGCAGAGCAGGGGCCTAAGTGATCAGATATTTTAATTGATTAAAGTCTTGGAGGACTCTGACATCAATAATAAAACACCCTCCTTTCCTAGAATCTCAGTCAGTGATTGTGCGATATCACTGAAATCATTTATGAATTCTCTATATAAGCCTACATGCCCAAGTAATGATCGGACTTGCTTCATATTTGTCGATGGCTCTATCCTTGAAATTACTTCAACCTTTACGAAATCGACTTCCATGCCATGTTTTGAGATGACATGTCCTAGCGCAATCCTTTATAATACCATGAAATGGCTCTTTTCCCACGAGAGCACCAAGTTGACTTCACAACATCTCTTCAAAACTCAGTCTAAATAAGATAAGCATTGATCGAAGCTATCATCGTAGATCGAGAAATTGTCCAAGAAACTACCAACAATGTCTGCGAAAACAACCAACATGCACCTCTGAAAGGTCGCAGGAGCGTTGCATAGTTCGAATGACATCCCGCAAAAGGAATATATCCCAAATTAACAGGTGAAGGTAGTATTTTCTTTGTCTTTTGGGGCAATTGCAACCTGATTATATACAGACTCTCCATCAAAGAAGCATAAATAATCCTTCGTGTTCAGCATTTCGACTATTTGTTCAACAAAGGGAAGTTGGAAATGGTCCTTCTTAATCACTTAATTCAGGCATCTGTAGTCAACACAAGCGTGCCAAGATGTCAGAACTCTGGCTGCGATCTCCTCTCCTTTGTCATTCTTTATAATGGTAATCCCTGATTTCTTCGGCAAGACATGCAAGGGACTCATTCAATTTAAATCAAGATGGGATATATGAATCCTGCATCACACCATTTTATAATCTCATTCATAACAACCTCCCGAGGTTCGAATTCAATCTGCACTGGAATTTGCAGGATGGATTGCTATCTTCTTCCAAGTAGATGAGATCGGAGTACAATGAAGGGTTAATCCCACAGAGATTTGAAACTTTCCAGCTAATTTCCTTGTGGTTTCTTTTTAGAACCTCAAGAAGACAAGATTCTTATTCCAGAGTCAATTGGGAGTTGATGATAATAGGAAACATGTTCGGTTCACCTGCAAGGAAGGTGTACTTCATATTTGTTGGAAGATGCTTAAGCTCTAGTGGTGTCTGAATCATCTCAACAGTAACCTCTGTGACTGTGCAGGGTGTTGGTGGTGCCATGTTTGTCAACTGTATATTGTCTACCTTTAATAATGCAATCTCTAAATCTATAGATGAACAAAAATTTTCAATAATGGAATCTTGTTCAAAGAAGTCTTCAATGATATGTTCTGCCTCTACTAAGGATAGGTGACCATCAATCAATTCATCTAGCAGATCAGGAAAAATCTCATCTTCTAAGACAGAGGGGAAGTCGACTATGCTACCCACTCCTTCTTCGGTAGAGAGGAATTCATGAGTCTCAATGTCGTACATCAAAAGATTTGTACATCGGAACTCTACAAGAAAGTCACAATCTTCTGTCTACTCTGAAGGCACACTTGCATATGGTGTAGATTCTATCTGTTTCAGCATGGATCGTCTGAATAGAAACCTTGTTGTCGTTCATCGAATGGTAATATATCCACTGCCATAATCCACAACTTCTTCGGTTGCTCGGCGGAACGACTGTCCAAGTATAATAGGGTATGCAGAAGAGGAGCTGAGGTGTCCATATCAAGAGCAATAAAGTCCACAGGGAACTGCATTCCCTTAATAGTGACAATGACATCCTCCAAAATTCCACGGGGTTGCTTGATTGAAGTATCTGCGAATTGCAGAATCATTCTAGTGCACTTGAGCGATCCCAACCCAAATTCCTTCGGTCAGTAGGGCATTAGATTTATGGATGGTCCACTGTCTAGAAGAGTTCATTCAGACTCTTGAACAAACATCTGACATCGAATGAGAGGTGCTTCCATGTCTATCTTATTGCTAGGGAGATTGCTAATTACATGGACTATTGCTGCCTTCAAGATGTGCTTCACATTTCTCTGTCTAGCTTGACACGGGTGTCTCTTTGAAGTACATTCCTCTTTAAGTCCCTTCTTGATTTTTGGCATGTACCTAATGGCATGTAGCAAAGGAATCTCTAGAAAAAGATTCAGAATTATTTGCACAACATCATGATATGACAAAATTGTTTTTAAATTTTTAATTTTTTAGTTGTAAAGCATATGGACAAGGAATATTTATAGAGTCAAATGCAGAGATATTGTTCTTACTTATAGCAAAATCTATGCACACATCAGGCTATATCACTACATGACAAAAAGAAGAATCTTCATCCCTCTAAGGTGGTGGGCATCCCAAAAGAGCTGGAAGTGCTCCATTGGTTGACTACAAATTTGTTGTAGGTGTGGTCCTCTATGTTGCTTGGTGGCTACTACTCCGGTACTATTGTCCTTTTTTGTTTTTTTTCATTTTTTTGAATTTTCGTTGGTGCTTCTCCTTCTTCTTCTTCTTCACCCGACCCTACTACTGGCCTAGCTAATGCAGAAGAAGCTTATGACTCGCCCGTGGAAGTTTTATACTTTCCCTTAATTGTGTAGATGGTTGTAATGTCATAACTCTCATGAGAGTAAAATCATTAGATAATAAAGTAGTATGTGCATATGACACTTGTGGGTTGGACATGACATCACAAACTACCCCTCAAACTATCGGAAGTTGTTTGGATTTGCATCCACCTATGCCGGAATTGTGGTATTGGTAGTGGTGATGTCATCCAACTTTTGACTCATCTCTGCAAGGCTCTTGACTAGTTGGTAGTGAGGTTGTTAATTCCCTTAGATACAAATCCATCCTTGCTACTGAGGGAAAGAATAGGAGTTAGCAGACTGGCCCTACTAAGGTCCTCCTAGACGGGTTAGCTCTACATCGTTAAACTAAACTCCATTCACCTCCTTAAGGAGAAGTGGTGGAGGAGAGCATGAATCTACGATGATCTGGTGTTCTGGCTGGTCTACAATCACCTGCTACTGTGGCTATTGAGGAGATGATGGCGCAAGGGCTTGCACATAATATACATGTTGAACTGCTAGCTAGGACATACTTTGCTGAGGAGGTTGTTGTGATGATGGCTCATTCGTCTCAGCTGGAGTAGAAGACAATGCAGACATTGACTGGCATGCATTGATTGTGCTTATCAACAGCTCTAGCTTCTTGGTAACCTGATCCAATTTGTCCAAATTCTAGGTCCTTTGTTCGATCACAGCGAGCTTCTCGAGTTCTTGTGATCTCTTCTCAAGTATATCCACCTTGGACAGGTGGCTCCCAATAATGCTCATATTTGAGATCTTATACATGTCTTGCTTGTGCGAGGCTACCATATATATTGCCTTCTGGTGAAGCTGCGGATGGCGCTGGTATGCTCAAGATGACGACGAGGCAGCTTCTCCTTCTACCATTTCCTCAACAATCTGCCATATGATGTCCTTGTCCTTATTAAAGTGTGGTTCGATGTGCTTACTCTCCATGGTATGTCCACTGAAGAAATATTTGACTAGACTGGTCTGCGGGATGTCATGATGTGAACACTTTTCTTACAAATCAGTAAACCTCTCTCAAGCCTCACAGATGGACTCGTGGGTGGCTTGGGTGAATTTGGCAATATGGGCATGGATCTAATTCAATGTTCCAAGAGGGTAGAACTTCTGTATAAAGGTGGACTCAATTCCTCCCAAGTGGTGATAACCTTCCCTAAGTGATTAATCCAACGAAGAGCCTTGTCTTGAAGGTTGAATGTGAATGCAGTCATTTTGACTACACTTAATGGAATGTTAGGGTAGTGAGTGGTTCTGCAGATGCAACCAAGCTTTTGGAGATGGATGTATGGTTTCTAATTTATGTTCCAGTGGAAGGTAAGAATCAGAGCTAGGAGCGGAGGCTTCAACTCAAAATGGATGTGGACAGCATGAATCTGAATCCATTCTATCATTTGTCCAGCACTGAGGTCGTAAGTTGATGAATCCCTGATTCTAACACTTTATTCTTTTATTTTAGCTCTTATTCTTGGCAAAACATCATGAAAATATCTGTAAATATAATAACTTAACAATCTGTATGCTTTTGTTAATATCGCATAATTAGCATGTTTTTGGCTAAAT
Organism: Ottelia alismoides; assembly: GCA_037367405.1. Lineage (NCBI taxonomy): Eukaryota > Viridiplantae > Streptophyta > Magnoliopsida > Alismatales > Hydrocharitaceae > Ottelia > Ottelia alismoides. The sequence goes on along the minus strand of JAZKJV010004741.1, from coordinate 14,896 downwards.
AAAAGAATAAAGGAAAAGAAAAGGTAATGATGTATTTAGAATAAATACAGAGTGACCGAAACCCCAAGAGAAGGTCAAGCCTTGACCTGATCGCAAAATAAAATAAGTAGAGAGAGATAAGGCTCACTATGTGTTATATATTACCTATATTTGAACATATTATTTATATAATTAATTTTAAAAAATAAACTTCAATTATTATTTGTACCTTCTTGTATACAATCCTAAAAACAATATAAAAATAAAACAAAATTTAGAAAAAATAAATGAACAACCAAGAAAAAGAAAAACCTTTATCCTTTATACAAAACACCAACGTATATGTTGCATCCTCTATTTATTATATACCCTTACTAATTTGTAAAAATAAAATAAAAATTAAGTTACATTGCTAAAATTATGTTATAAATAAATAAGATAAAAAATCAGTGTATTTGTGTAAAAATAATGAAACAAAAATACATGTACATAATACATAGGTATATTATACATGTATATAATACTATATATTGTATATACATTAATTTATTTTTCATAAAATAATTAAAAATAACATAAAATAACTTTGAAAATTAATAAACAATTTTTTTGTTTTATATACTTTTTATTTTAAATTCGTTTGTTAATTTTTTTATTGAATTTTCAATTATTTATGCATATTGTTTTCTGATTAGTCCAAGGAGGATTTGTTGACTCCAGTCAACGTCGCCTTCCAGGTCAGGTCGGGATGCCCGCCTTCTCGTTGGAGCATGTTCTCCCTATTTTCTCACTTGACTCTGACCACCTCTCACCTCGATTATTGGACCCGTGATTCCTCGAACATCCATAATCCTCACGGGTCCCTAGGATTATCCGAATCTACTTAGGGTTTTGTGCTTCGTGTCGATCTTTTTGGACCCTCGCTTCGCGTATAAAAGCTCTCGTCCACCTCCACTGAAGGGTAGCTCGTCCCTCATGCCCCATTCCTTCCATAGCCACCTTCAGTGAAGTGACAACCACTCAAGGCACCGCCTAGGATCCTGAGGGAGTCGCTTGGAGGCTTGTAGGTCGACGTGGCCGGAGGTCTCTGTCGCGTGCAGCCTCGCTCGACCGCCGCAGCAGATCAAGGCCATCACCCCGACGTTCATCTTTGCTTGGATTTCGTGCTTCAGATGGTAGCTTCAGGTATCCACTTTAGCTCTTACATTTCACAATCCATTCGAATCTTCCTATTTTCCTCCATCGCACGCATTTGAGCTCTGACCAACTGGCTGGAGCTCCAACACCCATACCCATCCACACCGATTGACTCCTCGACGCACACCCCATCTCCCTCCATGACATGATCATCATTATACTTGCCCGTTAGGGTCGGGTTAATGCCGAGTATTCCTTTTTCCACTATCATCAGAGGTCAAATCCCATCCCCAGCCGCTTCACTCATCTTTTTGCTCAAATAACCCACGTCAAAGTGTCACCCTCGAGCATAGACACCTTTGCCTGTATTTGTTCACATGAAGGAGTCCATTCGATCATCCAGCTGCTTAGGCAAAGTAGCTCCAACTAGCCTTCACCACGACCAACCGGTTGTTCCTCTCTCCATCGGAGTAGCCCACCTGACGTATGGAGCCTCTACGAGCTTACCAAACCCTTCAGATCTTTCATTGGGTTGATGGATTGCCTCCCGCGCTTGATTTAAGGTCAGATGGTGGGTGTTCTTCCAGAATCTTCCTCTACCATCGGATGAGAACCTATCTGCCAGATCCTATCATAGTCGTCTGATACGTCCAGCATTTCGACCATTGGATCATCTTTGCAGCGCATCTAACAAGCACGTAGCTGACCGGATCAGAGCCATCAGATATGCATTAGGGAATGATCAGAGTCACATGATTGTGACACCCCCCCACGTGCTCCACGTGTCCCTACAGGGGCATATTTCCTTTTTACCCTCGTACGTTTATGCTTTACAATTTAGTCCACAAAATAAAATTTGTAGTTAAGGCACTTTATAGTTTGGACCTTGTATTTTCTGATATTCGCATTTCAGTTCTGACTATATGAACTCATGTGCTTCTCCACGTGCTATTTGGGTTATTTGTAGTATTTTGTATGAACTTCTATGTTGTTATGAATTGAATGATAAGTTTAAGGAATGTGCACTTATACCACTGTGAGTCAGGATCACGTGTTACGTATGTAATTGCATGGACATTTTGCAACATTATCCCTGTACTTTTCACATGCATTATTGTTAGGCCCAAAACTTTATTTTAATTGCACGTAGGTCCCTACAAACTGTATGTCTTTTATTTAACTTAATAAAAAGCATTTTAATTCGAAAAATTACCTAAACATTATCTCTAAATCATGGTGGTGTGTATTATTTAGTGTGATTCTATTGAGTTGATTTGTTTGCATTTATTAATTTTGAAAAATCAAAAACCTATAAAAAGTGTCCTGCCTATCTTTGAAAATCCATAAAAGTTCGAAAATTGACTTAAAAACTCCAAAAAAATTCTTGATAGTGTCTTCTTGTGTGCTTTAGCTACAGTAGTAATTTTGTTTGAAAATTCCCTATAAAAACCATAGAAATAAAAAAAAACCTAAAATCTTATAATATATATATATATATATAATTCAAGAAAAATTAAAAAAATCTCATTTTAGTTCCTGATAGTAGGTTTTCATCGGTATTTTCTCATATAATTGTTATCCATGATTTTAAGGCATTTTAGTTATATTTAACTTGCAATTTAATCCTATTTGTGCATTATTTAGATTTTTAGTTACTGTTTGATTTTTATAAAATTATAAAAACATCAGAAAATCCCTATAAAATTATCAAAAACATTTCAAAACCTTAACAACCCAAAAATACTTTCATCTTAATTTTCTGAGCATTTTTAGCCTAAAAGAATTACAAAAAGATTATTCTGTTGCTTTGTTTTCTTATTTATTGAATTTGTTTCCTTGTTAAAATTTATATAAAAATTGTAAAAATAAAGACCACTTAAAATATGCTATTTTTTTCTGAATTTTGACTACTTCGTACATTTTCATGCTCCTTGTGTTCGACCATGGTTGTTATAGCAGGTAAAATAAATAGCAAAGCCGCTTATATATGTTTGATTGTTTTTGATCTATTTTGAGTGGTTATTTCTTCTTGTTGAACAACGCTTGGTTATTCGGGTCGCACCGACCCTTGATATTACTTTGCCTGAGTTTCATGGCGTGTCATAAAAAGGCATCGTTCTTGGGGAGCACTGCTTAGTAGTCATTTTTCTTTTATTTCTCTATTACTATTTCATTCCCTCTATTTGAAATAATTATTGTTTGACGCATTTCTATTTCACTTTTTGTGCGAGGAACTGCTCGAGGATGCTTCGGCTTTCTGTTGGAGTATGCCCATCTGAGGAGCTGGAGAGCTAGAGAAGATAGTTACTGTAGATAGAGTAGTTTCATTTTCTACAGAACTATTGTTGTTGTAATATTTAGACTTGGATTCTCCTTGGACTTAAACTCATCGAGGTCTGTTTCACTAAGCACCAATGTACTCGAGGGACCTCATCATATTTTTCATAGTTTCGTTTTGATCGCCTTATATTTTCTTTTGATTCACGAAGTTTTAGCCCTTAGATATATGACTTGTGGTGATTGTGACGTAATTAGCTAAGGCACCACACCTAATTGCTCATCTGTTCCTATTGAACATTTTTGGACCTAGGTAATAATCAATAAGAAAAAGTTAACTTAATCGTTTGAGAGGCCATGCGCCACTAGAGGTCGTATACAACGCGTGCAGGATCCGTTGTGGCAGACACCGATCGACATCTGTGATCGGACTCAGGCCTCTCTCTTTGATTAGTAATCTATCTGTTCTTCACGATCAGTAGAAGTTTCTCGCCTATTGCCGATTTCTTCGTTGCATCATTTAGTTAGTTTACTTTTTGCCTTTAATTTATGGGTGGATCACCCTCCATGTAGAGTGCTGGAGTCAGGTACGCATTTCTATCTCTGCATGCATCATAGTGTTTGATCGCACAACAGATTTTTCGACTTCCTCCTCCTATTTTATTAGACTCAAAATAACACAGGAAATTGAAAAATTTGTTAGGAGTTGTTTCTTTCAGAAAAATACATAAAAAGTGAAAACAAAATAAAATCGGGACTGCTAATGCAAGCTGGACACTAAAATACATCTCATCTAAAAATATTTGTTTTGGGGAGAGTCACCCCCTCATTGGTTGATTTATCTACAGTGGGAGAGTTACCCTCACACTAGGCTAGAGCCATACCTGATCTCCTTTCAGAACACTAGTCTTGTGGTTGGTTGTTCTTTGGTGAGGATTTCATCGGGTAGCCAGTAATTGGTATGGGACTTCCTTAGTAGATTGGGCAGATTAATTAGCCAGTAAATGCTCCGCACCCATACTGGCTTTGAAAAAGTAACTGTGTGATTCCGCCAGTCTCCTGGGAGCATCGAGTTCCCAACAGCTCACTTAATTGCTCTTATAGATTGATTGATAACCTCAATAAAAAGAGACAAAATTAACGACCAATCTTTTATGGTCATCAGCTCCAGTGTCAAGTAGGTAAAAAAAGAGGATTCGTGGATGAGGACACAATCAAGATGATTGCCTTCCCATTTTCATTAGTTGACAGAGCAACCAACTGGCCGAAGCATTTGGGGAGGTATGTCACCACCTTGGAGTAGCTCCGAACTGAGTACTTAAATAAGTACTATCCACTTGGCCAGACCAATGCAATGAGAGCTATGATCAACAACTTCACCATGATCCAGAACGAGCAGTTTCACGAGGCTTGGGATCGATTCAGAGAGCTCATCGACCGGTGTCCACATCACGAGATATCCAAGCCCAACTTAGTCCAGAGCTTCTTTTGCGGGCTAACACCAGAGTTGTTGGGGCTTGTTAACGCCTCATGTGGAGTGTCCTATTTTGCTAAGGATGAGGAGCAAGTATGAGCCATCTACAAGGAGATGGCAGAAAAATACACGATGATGTCCCAGACTAGGGTCAACACTCAGGGGAAGCCCCTCCCACAGCTCGTGTCCTATTAGAGGATAGCACAGGTCGATGCAGGTCCATCTACTTCTCCAGCAGTAGCAGCACATGCCGAGTCATCAGATGCTGACATGGGTATCATGAGCGAAAAGTTGTACGACATCGAGATCATCAAGAAGAAGTAGTGACAGGGCCTCACGTAGATTGATCAGTTGGCACTAGCATTGAGTGACCTGAAGACTCAGATCATGTGTCTCCAGGAGAAACAGACGGCTCTACAGCCCCGTCTTAGGTCATGGGCTAACCCCAGCAACAACAACTCCACCTAGCCTTCTACTACTTCTCGTCAAGTTCATCGCATCCAGGCAGAGCCGGTCCAGCAGCCGCAGCACTACTCTCAGCCACCACCATCTCATGATACTCAGATGGTGGTCTATCAGCCGGATCAGCCACTAGCATATCTTCCTCCTCCACCTTTTGAGCAGGAGCCATTGACGGAAGTCAATGGGATTTATACGACCTGTACCAGCAGCGGCCCGGGATCCGTCGCGATCATCTCAGATTCATATGGTCTACTGGAGGCATCTCATCCCAGTAGCAGCCTCCAGCTCAGGGTGGGCAGATCAGTCAGCAGCAGCCGTATCCCCATCACTTCCAAGAGCAATACCAGCATGGTCCTCATCCTTCATACCAGGGACAGCAATGGAGGCAACAACAACAGCCTCACCAGCAATACTCCCAGCCTCCCCCTCATTATTAGCAGACTCAACCTCATTTCCAGCGAGGCAACCCATCCGATTCTCATGGACCCATCTATGAGAACCCATCCCTTGATGACCTCGTCCGCCTACTTTTAGATCAGCAAGCATCCTTCCGGCAAGAGATGGACGAGTTCCGGCAGGAGATGATGGATATCATCAAGAGAAAGGCTGCCATACCCACTCAGATCAAACCAAACCTGAACAATCTGAAGAGGAAGTCTAAGCAGGTACAGTTTACAGAGACTACTGCTCCTAGTGATACTTTGGGTGACATATATTCGTATATGTTTGATGCTGACTTTGCGACACTAAGGAGTGGTAGGATGCCAATCGACGACGCCTCGTATGAGCGACGACCACATGGAGATCTGGAGCATCGTACGAGGAGGATAGCGGTGCTGAGGTTGCCCGTGACGATGATGATGGTGACGCTGAATCCACCAAGGATGTAGATCCTGCCAATGGTACTAAGCCGTCGTGATTCTAGATGCAGACGGTGGTACTGAGGCCACTAGCTGAGCCAAAGATCGGTACTAATGCCATGAAGACAGATGTTGTGTGTGGTATTGATGCTACCATTTCAACTTCAGATGTGTTACCATATGTTGTATTTTAGGATAGTTCTAGAAAAACCCAAAAAATGGAAAATGAGAAAAGAACAAAAATATGAATAATAGAAAGTATATTGCTTCTTCTTCCAGTCCATATGTGTTGTATGATGATGATTGTATGGATTCTATCCCTTCACATACATAGGATCCTATTCTCGACCATCATCTCTCTAGAGAGGGTCCAACCATCCCCTTCTTGCAAGCACTTTTCTTACGAAGGGGAATAAAATAGAAAATCCAAAAAAGAGACATCAGTTAGAGTTCAGCTAGTAGATGATCGATAGATTCCATATTCAGCTGGCTTTACAGGATGCATTAGAGCACATCCCTCTCTTCTAAAAGATTTTAGAGAGAGAAGACCACCATCTGTAGGAAGAGAAGGAACCACAATGTAGAGATCCATGTGCTCACTCGTGCCACTTGCTTCGCCATTCAGAACCGATTGCCAGCGAAGAGACCCGATGCAGGAGCTCCATATGTCAGATGCCATATTCATGAGTAGCGGTTTGATCGTACTCTATTAGACAGTGGCTCTTCCATTAACCTTCTTCCTACAACCCTACTCGAGCGATTCGTGTTCGGCCCTCTTCGACAGAGTAGGACAGTCCTTCAGTTTGCTGATATATCTATCAAGAGATCGAAGGGGTTATTGAAGGAAGTGGTCATCACAATTCAGGGCCTGAAATTTCGCGTGTACTTTGTTGTATTGGACATAGAGATCCCTGAGTTTGTGACAGATACCCCCATCATACTAGGACTTCCATTCTTGACCACAACTAAGGCGGTGTCTGACCATGATAGTGGGAAGGTATACTTCCACATCAAGGGCGAAATGGGTACAAATAGATACGGACGAGGAGACCATAACGAGAGATTTTTCCTGTTCCGACAATTGAGCGATATAGAGCAGATGACAGAGCGAGATGTCCACCAGAAGTGTGACTTTGTGATTACAGATGATGAAGCCGTATGGTCAGACCCAGCAGTATGAGCCCTTGTCACACCTTCAGATACAATTTATTTACAGATTATGGCAGATGAGAGTTCGGAGAGCACACTCCTGGCACAAGACAGATTGGAGGCTGACAGATGTGGGACGGATGGCGAAGAAGATTTTGTTTCATGTTCTTTTAATTCATATTCCTCAGATTTAGACATTGATTGGGATAATTTTGATGACTATTTATCTGGTCTAATCCTTTAAAAGCTAAAAGCTTGGGTGGAGAGTGAGCCAGCATAGAGTACAGAGATACCAGTAGGGTTGTCTTTACTAGATGTTCACATACAACGAGATTTCTCCCATGCAGACCTAGTAGCATTCACTCAGACATTTCAGAAGCCAGATTTGCAAGCGCGCAGTTGTTCAGAATTGAAGCCTTTGCCACAGTCGATGAATTACAGATTCTTTGTGGGTGAGCCAGAGATGTTCACAGTCATTATCTCAACGGATTTGACGTGAAAAATCTCGTTTGATGGAGGTTCTTGAAAGAAATCGCAAGGCGATTGGATGGAACGTAGCTCATCTACAGAGGATAAGTTCGGCAATGTGCTCCCACCATATTTATCTCGAAGAGGACGCTAAGCCCTCGCATGAGTTCCAGCGATGGTTGAACTCGAACCTTCGAGATGTGATCATGAAGGAGATATCAAAATGTTAGAGCGTCGATTTTATCTACCCATTTTTGACTCCAAGTGGGTTAGTCCATTGCATGTGGTGCCTAAGAAGACGAGCATCACTACAGTTATGAGCGAGTCTGGAGAGGAGATAGCTACCTGGGTACCAACTTCTTGGAGGGTATGTGTGGACTACAGACGATTGAATCATGCCACAAGAAGGATCATTTCCCGGTGCCATTTATTGATGAGATCATCGAGAGGCTATCTGGGAAGAGTCACTACTATTTTCTTAGCGGGTACTCCGGTTATAACCAGGTGGGCATATCACCCAAAGACCGGGAGAAAATGACACTCACCTGTCCGTTTGGGACATATGCTTTTAGACGAATGCCCTTTGGTTTATGTAATGCCCCGGCTACATTCCAAAGGTGCATGTTGTCCATTTTCTCATACATGGTGGGTGATTTTTTAGAGGTCTTCATGTATGACTTTTCGATCTACGGTAATGGGTTCGATGCTTCTCTTGACTGCCTAGACTGCATACTTCAGCGTTGTATTGAGGTCCATCTTGTGTTATCCTGGGATAAGAGTCACTTCATGGTGACTCAGGGGATGGTGCTTGGCCATATAATCTCCAACAGGGGCACGGAGGTTGATCGGGCCAAGGTGGAGATGATATGTGTCTAGCATCCTTCGAGACTCTCAAGGGATTAGTTATCGAGGCTCCTGTCCTTTAGCCTCAGATTTGTCTCTCTCATTCGAGATTAAAACGGATGCTTCTGATTTTGCCGTAGGGTTTGTGCTAGGATAGATGAGGGATGGATTGTCGTATGCCATTCTATACGCTAGCCGGACTTTGGATGCCGCTCAGCAGAACTATACCGTGACTGAGAAGGAGATGCTAGCCATAGTCTTTTCTTTGGACAAGTTCAGATCTTATATTCTTGTATCCTGAGTAACAATTTTTTCTGATCAGACTGCCATCTGGTTGAAGGATATTGAGAATCCTCAAGCACATCACCAAAGCGTGACGATCGCATCTCATGCGATCGGGGCGACTAGTCGCAAGGCGCAGCGGAAATTAAAAATTTTAAAACATGAGATGAAACCACATGATCACAAGAACGTTTCTTGGATCGTTTCATAAAACCACAAAGTATTAGAAATACCTCTCGAAGCGTGGTTGCGATCACGAGATCTCTAAAGTAAGAGATCCTCATGTCTCAAGTCCGATCCACAAAGATGGCACTTGCGGGCGCGATGATGAGATGTGTCCCTCCCGCAATCCTCGATGAAGATCCAAGCCTCGAATCTCCTGATTTCGTCCAACGAAATCCGTCGTCTTCCTCTAGAGCACGCAGCCCCAAAGAAGATGGAGATCCTCGAGTAGTCGAAGGCGAAGGCGTGAAGGTCTCACTCTCAACACATAGATGGATAGTCACCTTAGAGAGAGGGAGAGAGAGGACGAGAATGAGAAAGAGAGAGAGGAAGAGTAGGCATCTACTCTTGTGTTATGTTGATGTACTCTCAAGGGCTAGGGTTGCCCTCCTTATATATTAGTTTGGGATCCAATGGATCTCAATCCATGGCATACATAGATCCAACTGCTAGGTTGATCCATGTATCAATCAACGGCCATGATTGTTGTTGGTTAAAAACCAACAACATTAATTTATATCAAATTAAATATATGCTGCATTATTATCAACACAATTTAATTTTAACATAAATTAATTATTAAGAGATAACAAGATAACAAAAAGGGAGACAACAAATCACTCCTAAAAAATAGGGGGCATCACCTATGACTAAGTCATTGGTGACGCCACCCCATTTGGTGGTGATTTGTCTCCTTGTTATTTTATCCTATTATTTCTTAATAAATTGACACAACTTTTATTGCAATAACATCCACCAAATTAATTTCAAATTAATTTGTGAATATTTCAATCATGCCATTGAAAAATATGTGAATCAAATTCACAACCCAAAGTAATTTGTAAATTATATTTCCAATTAATTAATTAATGTGAATCCAATCCACATTAATAATTAACAAATGCTATTTACAAAAATTCTCCCTCTCTCTCTCTCTGTTATATATTATAAATCACATTTATAATATACACATAGATTATGGATAGCACTATCCACGATCTGCTTATCGTTGATAATTACATCACATTTAATTATCTTGGATAATCATTCTCACAATATGAATCTCATTCATATTATACTTTGATAATTAAATCTCATTTAATCATCAAGACCTTCTTGCTTGGATACCAAATTCATCATAGGAATCATTCTTGAACTCCTTCAAGAATAATGTGCTTTCTCCACAGATACTTGGAGATAAGGACATGGCGATTATATTGTTCCATGTACAGTGACTTGTATATTGAGATCCCATCTCAAATCCAGATCTAACGAACCTCCCATAGATGCTTGATTAAATCAAGTTCGTATACTTAATCTTCTCATTACATCCGAATCGCATTCAGATCAATGTCCAACATTTGGACCAAGATCAAGTTACTTCTCTATTGAGAGGAGTCACTAAAATCCAGACCTGTTTCATCACTCCCTCGGACTGGAAGCGTCATGGTTATACAATCGTTTATGATCACATCATCCTCAGGTACAATACGTGCACATCTTGCATACTGGAAGACCATTGATCAACGTGAAGATGAAGATCAATTTTACACTGTCTTCTTCAGGGTTTGATCACCAAGTTTCTCAATCTTGGTCATTGGGAATCGGTATCGATCATATGATTTCCCAAAGCATATATCATACCTTCAAATTCTTGTCATGCTTCCAAAGCACGACGACCATGCATGAAATTTGATCAGTCCCAATACCTCATGAGTGAGCTCATGTCTTCCGGTTCATAAGTGAACCTGTATGATCCCTTTGAGAGATCGTATTACTCATATGCCCTAATATGCACACCATCTTGCCGGTGTATAGACCTTGGTTAGGTCGTCAACCTAATGGTCTGCCAAAGGTACATACTCAGACATATAGTAACACATCTGTCTCTGGTCAGAGGATGTGTGCCTATGCTGTGACAGTATTCAACATAGGACTTAGGTTATCTCGATCTCTCTAAGTCAGCCCTTTGACCTAACTAATCTGACACCTCCGAATCACTATTCCCATGCAGAGGACCTGCAACAAGAGGTCGGTCAGATATCAGCCTATGTGTGAAAGGATTACCATTTCCTACTCAGGCTGGAGATCATCTCTTAATAATCATTTGACGGTGCTTGATGAGTCCTCTATCTAACTCTTTATATATTCATCCAAACACCAGCCTCTATGATTCAATCATTGAATCAACAGCTATATGATCATCAAGACGGCCATGGTACATAACCCTAATTGTACAGAAGGACCTATTATGCAAATTATTTATTCTTCATTTCAGTTCAGAGAATGATATGTGCAATAACATTTATTGTATAATGGCTCGTCGTGGGCTCGCATGTCCAACAATCTCCCACTAGCCCAAAGAGCCATTATTGGACTAATCATTTAAACCCACACTCATGTGACAATCATAGGCTATTTAGAAAATAGCTAGGTAAGCTGATCAGTCACTCTGTTCACGCGAGACTACACCAAGTCCTTTTATGGAACTTGCATATCCCCAGTAACAGTGCTCGCATCTAATGCGAATGTTGCATCTAATGCAACCAATACTCAATCTTGTCAGTCATAGTGTCCTTGAAACTACAACTCAAAAATATTATTATAACCAGTGTGTAATTTCTATTATCCTTATCAGAATACCCTTATTCCTGGAGATCTCTATCTCCTAAGGTATTCGTAGTTAAGACCTTTTAGATCTCCATCTATAAAGTCTTAATTTCTTGAAGATAAGACTTAGAGATCAATATCTCTAAAGCCTTGTCATCTTTGAAGATATTGTTATTACTGCAATCAAGTGTTCTGTCTCCATAGCAAGATTAGTAACTTACTACTCCTACTGTATGGCAGATATCTGGCTTTTGTACACATCTAGCATACATTCAGCTTCTCGTAACTGATGCACAAAAGGGCAACAAGTTTTAGCATTCACTTCCTCAACTCTTTGAGGTGCTATCCCTTTAGATAGGTCAGTACCAAATCTTAAGGTAAGAAAGCCTTTCTTGGAATTTCCAGAAAAATGGAACATGTCCAAGGTGTACTACAAATGTGACAGTCCCAATACACTCTTTTCTTTGCTTCTAAACACCTTCAAAACTAAGATCCAAGAGGCATCTTTTGAGATCATATCTCAAGGTATGGAATAGCCAGATCATAAAACACTTATTATCATCCTTATATCATTCCAAATGATTAGGATATTATCTACATTAAGCATGATGAACACAATGGCACTCCCACTAAGCTTCACATGGTACACCAAGATTATAACTTAAATTATAACATTTATAATTTCATCAAATCTTATGTTCCAACAACAAGAAGCTTATTTGAGTCTATAGATGGATTTCTTTAGCTTTTATACCTTACTTTCCCCAATCATGAAGCCCTGGGGCTACTTCATGTGAATATCCTCAGAGAGGTATTCTTAGAGGAATGCAATCTTGACTTACATCTTGAAGATGCAATAGTCAAGTTGTGCAGCTAAGGTTAGCAATATTATGATGATTTTAAGCATGGTTATCGAAGAGCAAGTCTCATTGCAAGCAATGTCTTCTCTTCTGGTGTATAGCTCATGGCTGTGAACTGTGATTTGAAGGTCTCTACCTTCTCATCAGGTTTCCTCTTTCTCTTAAAGATCCATTTACACCTTAATGGGTCTAACCCTTATAGGTGGATCCTCGAGGGCCCACATACAACATTTGTATATGAAGTATACTTTAGACTATTGCTAAAATCCATCTTTCCATGTCATGATCCTCAGTAGCTTCATCACATGAAGTCCAATCATTATCAGACTTAACTGACACATGGAATACATCTTCAAACTCATTTGAAGAGGTATTAGTGCTTCATCTTTAATTGCCCCTTTTAGTTTCCGATTTCAGGAGCCTCGTTATCTTCTCAAGATCAAATGAGTTCCTACACTTCATTTTTGTCTTGATTCTCAAGAGTCTCAATCCCTAAGAATCACATTCTCAGAGATGAGATCTTTTAAGAATCTCAAGGTTATAAAGTAGGTATCCAATACCATCCTTTATTTTCCTAATGAAGTAGCACTCTCAAGTGCTAGATTCCAGCCTACATGCATGGAACCTTATTAAGGATATATATTGTAGTCTCTACTACACATATATACCTGGAAACTAAGGCATGATTATGCTAAAATTAATCATTGATCAAATCATGTCACACATGATCCAATTGTATCTCTTTACAACTCCATTGAGTTTAGGTGTGTTATGAGGATTGAGATAGAAATGATATTCATATCTTAATAAGGTATTCTTTGAATTCATCTAATTGGTACTCGCTACCTTGGTTAGATCAAATTCATTTAATCTTCCTTCAAACTTTGGTTCTAAACCAAAATTATGAAATCGTTGAACATTTCAAAGGTTTCTCAGGTGAAGAGAAGAAATCTCATATCATACATAATCAGAAATAGATATCACATATCCATAATGTTTACTATGAATAGATGATCCACATACATCAATATGTATGAGATCCTGAATACCTTGACATCTTACACCTTACCTAAGAGAAGGGTGTATTGGACATTCTTCGAATACAATATTCACAAGTATGTAAGATTTGAAATTTTAGACATTCTAAAGTTTCATATCTTATTAGTCTATTGATCTCATCAGCAAACATATGTCCAAAACTTGATGCCAAATCATTATCAAATGATCTTCATCCTCCTATTGATCTTATAAAGGTTTTGATAGAAATCTTAATTAACCATTCATTAATTTTCTAATTTTGTGGAGTCCACTAGATGTTAGATTACTATCTAAAATATATCCATCATAACTCTTTATGATAGTTCTATCTCAGAATTCATGTTTATTTCCAACATTTAGAAACAAACAATGATTGTATTCTAACATCTAGGTCATAGAGACATTCTCTAAGACTATGGGCTCTCCCACTGAGAATATGAAGTCCATCTATCCAACAGAGATTGTTGCAACAATTACATCAATATCAATGTAGATGACTATTAAACCTTAAGCTCAAATTTCTAATCTTCTAATATAGATATATATGCAACCATTGGTAATGTCATTAGAAGATTGGGATACAATTATCAGACTTTATTATATGAAATAAGTATGTCAAAGTCAATGATTATATGTAGATTATTCTGATGCTCTATCTAAGTCCTTCATTAAGGATTTTAGACAGACTTGATAGTCATACTATCAACATATCAACTTATTGCAGTATTGGCATTCATCCAACTCTTTGGATGTCATATGGAAGTCACAGAAGTACAATCAACTCTTTGACTTTCCTTCTCACATGTGTCCGACCCACGCTTCCACTGTGCTCTCTTCATCTATAAACAACCATTGTTCAAGATAAAGAATCTCTTATGTTGAATTCAAAAGATTTCAATACAAGAGCACTTCAACATGCTTCATTAAATTCATACAAAATGATTATTATGAATCTTCATGAATGACTAAAGTATAGAAAGTAGGATGATGACACTCATCATATGTACATACATCTTAACTCTTAGAGACTTAGGTTCATGTAGGTATTCAAACATTTTGAATACATCATCTCTTTCGAGCTACCATTCTGCATAATGCAGAGAAACATGTCATTCATGATTAAATATCTAGAGCACATACGTATGCCAGAACATCTTCTTAGAATTTTATAAGGATTATTTGACAATTGCGATCATCATCGACATGTCACTTCTAAAGCACACTCGATGAAAGAA